>JACJUM010002878.1:10468073-10539149 GCA_020976665.1 Heortia vitessoides | reverse complement strand
CATATATATGTGTATTATATAATACACATATATATGTATGTTTATTAGTATGTTTATTATATAATACACATATATTCAAATACATATAAAAGATAAAGTCACAGAACAAGGATAGTGACAGAATCAAAAAGCAAAATCAAAGTGACAGATAACACTCCTTCACCATTCTCTTAAAAATAGAAAGAGAACGAGCAGATCTTACTTCAAGCATTCTACAAACGCATTCTACAAACAAACAGCTTGAATTGTAAAGGATTTTCTATAGAAGCTTGTAGAATGCAGAGGCATTTTGAGTGATAAATTCTTTGACCATCTTAAGGATTTTTCATGGCTGTCCCCTAGGAACACAAAGCGGCTTTTAAGATAAATAGGAGGGTAAGGACAAAACAATAGCTTGTATAGCAAAGAGACGACATGAGCGTTCCTGCGAAGTCGAATAGGTAGCCATTTGATAACTATAATGAATGTTGTTAGTTCCACAAAACATACGAATTCAGATAAACTAAGAATAGACCTTGTCCTTGCGAAAACATGGTGTCTTTGTCATGAGCATGATCGAAATTTGCAGTCGCAATTTACATATTTTTTTTTGGCTAGAGTTGTTGTTGGCCTTAATTTTTCTTATCAAGAAAAAATTATGATTTCATAAAACTAATCAAAAAGTTAAAGGAAAAATTAATTTTTCGAATTTAGATTATTTAATTTCTTTGTTAATTATGAAAAAAATCTCTTCTAAGCCAAGATTCCTAATAAATATTAAGATTTTAATTATTTCAATTTTAACATATTCATTGAACATTTCGATTTAATCATTTATCTTCACGATAAAATATCGGATAAACAAACGAACGGTAAAATAGCGTTTATTTAACCCCCTTAAGAGTACCCGACCATATCTGCGTTTATTAATACGATACAATTAAAAACAATTTGCGTACTACTTAGTATCTCTTGTGGTCTCGCTCCCCAAGTTTGACCTTCAAAATGTTGAACAACAAACTCGTATCTCGCAATTTAGTTAAAACCAGTGCTCAAACTTCATACAATGTAAATAATATTGTTCAACTGCGCTCTCATGAATCGTGTGACGTCACAAGTGAAAAAGCGGGAAACAAAATGCAAAGCTGCGAACATGTGAGCGGCTCGTACGGAAAACGAAAGTCTTTCGTCGTCGCGGAGTTTCATTCAGACGAAGTTGGCCGCTCGCGGCTGCTGCTGCTGCTTTCATGTCCGAAGCAAAAGCTGCGATGGACAGGTCACATAATTACACGTCTCGGAGAGATTAGGGTCAATGAACAGTTCATATGACAGAAATAAAAAAAAAATATTTTTTTGCAAAATGGATTATGACACTCTTAAATAGCCAAATTACATTTAATACGGCTTTAACGTCCTACGTTTCGGAAAGATTACACCACAACAAAAATAATTTGTATTTTTAGATACCGAAGTTGCTCAGATTACAAATCAATAACTTACGGTAAACTATGAAATGCACAGCTTAGATTGGTCAAATGATATCACGTAAAACAATGTTTTAGTAGAAGTGGCGTGCCAAATTGTGTTAGCCATGGTTAAACGGTGTCGTTGCCACTGATGCGGCAATTTTTTACCGCATATTTCAAGCCGCGTGTATTACATTGACATTGATATATAAATAAATAATACACGATGAAAAAAATAAATAAATAACGATTTATCATTGTCAAAGCTGCACGTATGTTTTCCAAGACTTGTTTTTTAATTATAAAAATACTTTGTGTCTAAAAAAATTAAAATTCTTAAAATAAGTCAACTCAGATTTAAAAAAAGTAAATAATGAGGATTATTTTCATTAAGAGACGGAATATTGTAAATACTATATATATTAAGAATAAAAATTGAATAACCGAGACATATCGCCTTGGAATCGTACATCCTTGTGCAAAAAGTTCGCCAGACCCGGAGTTGTTGTTTAATAACGCTTGTAACAAATTACTGGCATGCTGCGTACTACAGTTCTCGACTATAGTCCGCAGAAAAGTTGTCATTCGCAGCATTTACACAGATCCCTATTTATATATGAAAACGAGGAAAGATACGTTGTACCGCTAAGTAAATACGTTGTGCTAAGAAAGTAGAGTGAAATTATTAGTGGCTAATTAAATAGAGAAAAATGTAAATAAAACACCTCATTATTTAAATTTTATGAACTGTCGTGGATCATTGACTAATATGGAAACATAATAGAACAATGGGATAACACATTTTCAATATTTGATATAAAATAGTATAGTGTAAAATATACAAATTAAAATAATAATAAATGTCTAGAAAAATATACGTCAAATAAAGTAGAAGAAGTAATATAAAAATCTCTTAACTTTTCTTTTGGTTGTATGGTGTCACTTATGATTGTTAGTGTATTTTACATATTGTACAGAATTTGTATAGAATTGTAAAATACACTAAAATCACAAATAATACCCTACAAATATTTTATAAATATAAAATAAAAAAGGCAAAAAGCATACACTAAACATATTCAATGAAATAAGTGCACTTATAATTTAATACTTGACCAACTAAATTATTTGACATATTTCGGTTACAGTATTGTATATTTCAAATATTTGTTTGATAAGTATCTTTATTGTTAATGTGATTCGCGATTAACGCTTCGCAAAATATAAATTTTATATTATTTCAGAAAAGAACAAGAATGAAAAGACATACTTTTCAATGTTCTTCTTCTTAATTTTGAAGATGCATTTAATTTTACATATTTTCGTATTCTTTTAAAAAGTGATAGATTGTTACATATAAACCTGGTCTAAATTTAAGCACCTGAAAGCTTTTCTTACTTTGTAATTGTGGTAAGTATTACAAGTTATTTTACTGGATGTCAAAATGACGTATGATTTTTCCAGATTTCTTTTTGTATTTCCATTGCTTAACGAATTGAAATTAAAGTTTAGAAATGTTTATATAAAACATTCTTATTGTATCTATTACTGCAAAAAATTGTTTGTAACTTACTGTTATCATAAGGGAAACTGAACCTATGCATTAAATCAAAACATGAACTCGTGTGCCACCCTGCACCAAACACAGGATAGCAGAATAATTTAGTTCAGGCTAATTCAAAATAAACGACCACCCTGTCTATGTTATGGCCTGAAAAAGATGTCGAATTTCAATGAGAGATACAATCAGAATCGATAAAGTTGTGTAAGCAAATGCAAACTTTATTTCTTGTTTACTAGAGAGGTTTTTGCGATAAGACTTATATTATTGCAGTTTAGTATAGAAGCAGAGTATCAATGCAAGCCTTCATAAGTAAGTTAGAAGGTTATGTTAGCAAGGACATCAAACTCGGTGAAGTTTAAGGGTAGATACCCACGATATAGTGTATTATTAAAACATTAAGTAATACTTTTAAAATAACATGCACTAAAGAAATCAAATCACGAATTCATGTGTAAGATATTATTCCTGGGTAAATTTATTATCAGATCACATTGTGAAGAATCTATCCGTCGTCCGTAAAATAAGAAACTATCCGTCGAATTTGAGTAGATAAAAAGGAAGGTATTAGACAGGATAAACATAAAAATATTCCTTCACAGTAAGACAAACAAGTCGATATGCGTAATTTACTCAAAATACCTAGTTATTTCGTAGATAAGCTTATATTGTGGCTGGTTTTTATCGCTCTTATCTTCCATAGTTACAATATGGTTGCACATTGTTATTATTTTATTATCATTAATTATGTTTCCATTCGCAAGGTAAATTCAATTTACATGGAAGTAGGTAGATAAATCTTGAAAGCAAATGACCTTTAACATAATAATTAGAAATTTTCTAAAACAACAAAATAATTTTTCTGAAGAATTTTTCTCCTTCTGAAGAAGAAAAAAAACTGAACATCACTTCTAATTTTACTCACATATTTGTGCATATTGAGCGTATTGTCTTGAACTTTTGTCCCTTTCTAGTACTAAAGACAGTCGCTCACTTTGCCATTTTTAGTGACTTAACAGTTGGTCAGGTAGGTGTAACTGCCTCGGTACGATGGATATTTTCGTAGCCTCAATGTCATGAATTGGGGGCCACTAATACATAATGAATATATCTATACATAGTGTATGTATATAAAGGATATAGCACTACTTCTATGAGCTCACCCCGCCGATTGTAATCGGTGTGCGGGGCGCGCGGTGAGCTGCGGACCAATCGGCTCGCGCCCGTGACCAGAAAAGTGGGAGGAGTTTCGCACCCCTAGTTTTCTAGGGGTTAGTGTGCTTCCGCGGCCAACCTAGTTTGCCGTCACCCCCCGCGCCCCTCACCCCTAATTTAGGGTTGATCAATCGGCCCCGCGCCAGTTACGTAAGGGACATCAGACGGATTTCGGGCGACGCTGCTGCGACTACTGCTCGAAATAGTTCCACAACCCTACCTTTGTCTATGTCTATGTATCGATTACAGAAAGCGATTTAGCGCCATTTATTATAACTGCTAACGATCGATCTTAAAAAAGTATTTGACCAGTTCCAGACTTTCTCCTTTTTCTTTAAGCAGCTAGCATATTACATTTCTTGACTGATTATAACAGACCTAAATATTTTTAGTTATTAGTTATATTATAACAATACATTTTTAAAAGTTTATCTCTAATCCATTTTAAAATAAAAATATAATAGTGTTGATTTAGACGGTGTTTACATACTTTAAACAAAAATTCAACAAATATCATAAAAGTAGTACTTTTGCCATTTTTATACTTACATAAATCATGTATGACGTATTTGAATAAACTATATCAAACACAAAATTATCCAGCGCTAAAAAAGTATTCATACTTTTTACTTAAATATAACCTATACGTTTTAAAAATTATTTCTGCCCGCTAATAAAAATGTCACAGAAACTAGTTTCAGAATAAGAACGACTGTTTGATACAAACGCATCATTAAAAGTAAACCTACGCTTTGTTGCTCAAACTAATAAGTGAAATAAAAATATTAGACACGTATTCAGTAGGTGACATAAATATATACCGTCTGCGGTCGTTGAAATAAAAATAATATATGGCCTAGTCTAGACCACAAAAAACCTAGGTCTAGAATTATAACTTATTAATATTCTGTCTTGCGTCTGGCGTCTAGTTTCAAACACCTTTCATTTGTGGGCCACTATTCTACAACTTTCGTTTTGATCATTTTGGCAAAAACATAATCTTTATAAATTGTATGCCATATACCTAATGTAATAGTTATTTTTTCAGAAATATTTGTAGTACTGTTTTTTGGTTCTCATGTTTAACATTGTATTTACATTTGTCTATGTAATTTAATTGATCTCTTATTCTCATCATCCAGAATACACAGGAATGTATGATTGTTATTTTGTAAAAATAGACTAGATAGACTAGATAAATAGATTTTTACAGATGTCTTTTTTGTTAGTGTTGATCTCAGATGTCTTTTTTGTTAGTGTTGTTCTTAAAATTGTGTAGCTAAGTTGATTGTTATCGACAGAAATTTTGTGAACATGGTATTAATAACTAAATAAGTGCTTATTACATTGAAGCTTGATATCGGGAGCAATCTTTTGGAGTAGAAATAAATATTTATTATAAATCTATTATTTATTAAGCTTATAAATAAATTATTCTAGGAAAGCAATTATAAGTTGCTTATTCACTTATTTCATACGCACGCTACAACGCTTTTTTTTTATAAATTATACAGCCCTTAACTTATGGCTTTCTTTTTTATAAATACTATAAAATTATTGTAAATCTAGATCAAACTTCTTTAATCCTAAATAACTATCCTAATCAGTGATAACTTTAATAAACAATATAATAATTCAATGGTAGAAATGGATGGCCTTGGTGGTTTCAAATAGGTTTGAGTATATTAAAAGAGATCTGCATAATTATGATTAAGCAGACAGTCATAAATATTGATATACATCTACATATATAGCGTTACCGTTCATCATTTAACAATACAGCGAATAACAATAAACTGAAGAAAAAAATACTTCTATTATATATTTTTTAATCTTTATCGAGGTAGACCTCAAAGGTCGTAGATGCATGACACTGCATGGGTACCTCAATCTCACCTATTCCTATCGTTAAATATTAGTGTTTGCGTTGCTGTGTTCCAGTTTGAAGGATGACAGGGACAGTCAAATTACTGGGTAATGTGACATAACTTCAAGTCACAAGATTGGACGTGCTTTTGATACCCTTGTGCTATTACGAGCGTCTATAGGTTGCGGTTACGCTTGTTATCACACGGACTGTATGTCTGTTAGTTGACCTGGTCTTTTAAAAATAAATAAAGAATTGCAAAATTTGCAATTAATCCGTAGATGCAAGTAATGTCACGCCGAATTGGGTTGCTGCATAGCCTAATGTTTATTCAGACATATATAATACTGTAACATGAAGACTCAATAATTTATTACGTTTTAATTAAAGCGATAGCCAGACCGAAATCATCCTAACCCAACAATAACCGATTAATTGAATCGGAAATCTTTAAGAGAGGTCAATGTTTAGCAGTTGACATATCTCATGGTGGATTTGATTATGGTGATTTTTTTTTCATTCCAACAGTATATATTTTTAAAATAGATACCCTAGGTATATATGCTAGTCAAATTAATGCAATCTTGTAACTGAAAACTCTTATGAATAAAAAGGTAACTTGAATAAATAAAGCTGTACTTAATCCATTTTACCTACTTTGCAAACATTTGAGCATAAGCAAAAACAGATTTCGGTTTTTACTATCCAAGTGATTGATCGACGCTGTCCTCTTTAAAATTGAGATCAGAAAGATTTTCCTCCAACGGTATTATTTTGTCTAAATGGTGAAACCCAAAGTTTGAAAATGGTTGGACAGAATTGTCACGCACTTTGACAAGAAATCAATGAACCCTTTTCCGTATACACGTGCTAGGTGCCAACATAATTGATTCTGTTCAGAATCAATTACTTCGACAAGCTTACGTTGGCCGAGAAATCTCATTTTCAATAGATTGGTCGTCCAAAGTAAAGTAAATGAACGAGAAATTCATATTACCATAAAGAAAAAGTTAAAAATAAAGACCATTCACCTACATACATTAATTTGAAAGAAAAATGTATTTGTATTTGTAGGAATTAAGAGGATTCTTTTTTCAAATATATATTTTTCATCCAAACTAAGAAACGTCAATATAAAATTAGACACGCTTTTGTTTTACCACCTTGTCAATCAAAAAATCAATAGGTCTATTGTTAAGTAACACAATACACGTGCCACCAAGAGCCATAATCATCTGCACGATCATGTCAGTCTCCTAAATTTGAAAATTTGCTTCTCTCTAGTATTGTATTTACAAATATGTAAATGACAATCAAATATCTACTGTTAATTTTTAGTAATCTATACAGGGGCATTCTTTTAATAGGGATCATCCGCATGTTGATTTAACTCTCAGCGTTTTCTATCGCCATACAAAATGCTCGCATTACTGTTTTTCAGTTTCAAGGTTTAGAGACGCATTTAGATAACAGGGGTAATGTAATAGCATCAGGTCAGAGCACTAAGTTGGCGACTCGTTAGTGGTATCTCATGTTAGTAATATATTTGCTTTTTGCATGGCCTTATGCTTGTTTGACATCTTAGTAATATAGAAAATACTGAATTTACAGCAGAAACTCTACAATAACATCTTTTGTTCTAAAGAAATGGTTGCTCACGTTATCATATAAAAGCAGCAAAAATTTTAAACACAATTCGTGATCACGTATCATGCTTACGCACTCATGCACACAGCTACGCACGCAGGCACATACAAACATGTCAGTTTTTGTCTTGTGCAGTAAGTTATTTCGTTTCTAGACAATATCCCATTACAATAAAAATTATAGATTAATGGGCTATCTTTGTAATAAAAACTTTTAAATTAGTCCTAATCAGTGGTAATTTTGTTATTCGAAACCAACTCTTTACTGTGTAAACTTACTCCTGTACAGCAACCGTCTTTTGCACAATTAGTCAATTATTATCTATTGGCGAAATATACCTTTCCATTGTCGAACTTAGGTATTTTTTTGTATTAAGAAGAAGGTGGAAGAATCACCAAGCTAACTAAAAAGTGTCAGCTGATTAACAAGTCAAAATGTCAATATACAGAACACACATAAGACAGAATACACTTAAGAAAGCATAATGCCAACAATTAAAATAATTATTACGGGTGTACTTCGATCATTTTTTTTTACTTACTCACACACTTACATTAGAAACCATAACAAAAACTGTTTCACACGCACGTTCTAAATTGAATCGATCCCTTATTATGGAAAACTAATATAATAGTATAGAGATCCACGTTATTAGAATTAAGTATATCTATAAATGGACATAACCGAATGCATAACTGTTTGCAACATTAAATCCTCCGTACAGAAACTATTTAATAACTAATTAACAACGCTATGTATATCAGATTAACCCATTATTCCCGACTCACACGTTCCTCGCAAATTATTATACACAGGATGCTTCTAATTAATTAGTAACGTAACAGCTTAACCTGCTACGTTCGAACGTTAAAGACAGCTTATTATTATTAACAGCCAATAACTTATGCTTTTGGTCTAGCGGGTAAATACATTTTCTCATTAACAATGTTTAATTCTGTTAGTACTTTATTTAATTATGAGATTGCTCTCGAATCAACAGACCCTTGAAACATTTAAGCTGGCTGGGGTAACATGAATATTTAGTAAGCGAGCTTATGAAGGCTGAGCTAGACCTTATAGTATTTTGTTATTGAGTATTTTCATCTTTTAATTACCAAAAGGAACCTGATTTTGAGTTGCAAAATATAATCTGCCCTTTTTTCGGAAGATACCCGAAGTGGGCCGCAAACAACATTTGTAATTTGATACATCAATAAATCTCAAGGTAATCTCATGGCTAATTGTATGGGATGTAATTACAGTTTTAATGTGCCTTATCTTTTGCTTACATGAAACACATTTTTCAATAAGAGTCATTAATGATTAGAATGTTAATTAAGTTTCATTCGTCGATAGAAATCAGCAATCGATTAATTGAAAACGTGTAATTATTGTTGTTTGACAAAAAAGGCAACGTGCTATACCTTAAACGATTTACGACGGCTATCAACTCTCCTGCTCATAAGGGTGTCCATCTAACAAATCCATTACACAATAAAGAGGCAAGTCCAGCAAACAATTATTACGTGAGTCCCGACTGATCCGTATTAGGTCAATAGTCTTTACGTTTGATCGTATAGTGGGGTCGTATTTAATACTATTATAGTCTCAAATATCGACATCGGGAGATAGCGAAGATCGTGACGCGGCGAGTGCGACGCGCCTTATCGGCGCATCGACTTCGTGGCCATCGTAAATAATGTGCAACTTTTCCCGCCACGCCCCCTCCACGGTGAGAACAAAAGTGGGGTGCAGTGGGATGACATTACCATGTACCCTAGACAAGTATGAAACGTGAGTCGCTACCAAAAAGAAATAGTGAAAAGAAAAAAATAATGCCATGCCACAAGCCAAATATAATTCCCGCTATAATTTTAACATCTTGAACAGAGCACTTTATAAAATTAAGTGTATTACCTAGAGCTGTAGGGAAGACTTTTGAAATAGACCTTTCATAGGAATAACCATTCTATTGAAAATAATTACTTCCATTATCGTTTACAAGTTGGCCGTTAACGGGTTAAATTACGTAAATGTGGTTAATATGAAAGAACAATAAGATGTAAACTTAAATTTATTTTTTTACATTATTTAAAATAAATTAGAGAATTTACTTATAAATCAGAAGAAACCTATTAATCAATTTAAAAAATATAAATTTTTTCAGGTTTAAAAGCATTACCACTATTCATAGTTACACAAAAATATGCGTTTTAACGAATTTGTATATAAGTATTTAGGTATAATACTAAAACTTAGCATTGACTCGACTCCACAGAAGCCGCTAGGCCTGGCACCCACCTAGACAGTGCAGCGGTCGACCAAACCGCGGTAACACTCTATCGCAGTCGTGGCCGTGGCGTTGTTTTTGACTGAAAACGGTGCACGCGCGCTTCATGCTTTGCCTGGGGCCTTGAAACAGGCGGATGGGAAATGGCTTTAATTAAAAAAGAGAAAAATCGAGGCAGACTGTGATTAAAGGGAAATAGAAAGGCTCAATTTTTACACTCACCGGTCACATTGTGTTCCACGTTCTATTTTTTTAAAAAATATCCTTACCTAATTAATGACACCTTAATAATAAAAAAAATCCAATAGGATCGATTATTAGAAGTAATCGCCTAGCTGCCGAGTAGAATAGTACCTCACACTGCGACGTGCCCATGATTGCCAACACGCTTACCCAGCGCGGCAATTAAGAGCCAATACCCTCCTTTCTTGAAGAGGCCTATGTCCAGCACTGAACTTCTATTGGCTTGTATGATGATGATGTTGAATCACGGACGTCGTACTGAAATGCTGCAACCGATTATCCTGAAAATGTTTTGTATAGATAGATAGTGTAGCATCTGTACTTTGCGATCACTTCCTACGACATCTAAATTTGGTACTCTGTACTAATATATGTAGTTATCCTTAATCGGTATCCTAATAATTATTTACTCTACAATCATTATGTACTACGTATACATTTTTTTGGCTTCCACCGAAGAATTTTCTTTGTTATATGGAAACCGGATTTTGATAGACGAACTGAGTTTTATACTTCAATCTATACAAACTGATCATATTGAAATATAATATGTCCTCAATCTAATTGCAATATATTATATCAAATAAGATTGGTGTGGTCGATATTCATAACGTTCATATTTTCCGAAAACTATCTGTCTATAGGTATTAAACAACAGAACACACAGAAATATTTATAATAAATAGTCCTGGATGCACCTCACCCCTTTTGGTGAGTAAGGTACAATACCGAATGCGCCATAGGATCTTTTAAATATATGTTGCTTGTTGGCACTTTCCCTTTATGAACACAGCGACCATGTGCTTACTATAAGGATTATGGACTGGAAAGCCTACATAGACTTCTTGTGAAGAAAAAGCATTTTTTAAATTAAGAACGCATTTGCTATGCAGGCATTTCTAAAGTTCACCTAAATCACCGTATTTCGGTATCATATGACTCTTTATAATTTATTTAACTTCTTCGCTCCGATTCAGTGATACCAGTCACTGCATACCACGCTGTTCTAATTGGGCATAGTCTCTCATCAATACCTAAGCAGGCTCGCCAGTCCAGCATTTAGTTAGCACCCCGAAAATACATAAGCGCTTGAGAATCTCCTTCAAACAAAAAATACGAATTAGAGAGTACACCAATCTATGTCCGTGTGGTACCGGTAAAGTAAAAATATTACCTGTACCAGGAATCGCAAGAGGCGACTAAGGTTTCTAAAACGACAGATAGCTGTCCGGAACAGTGTAGTTTATATGCACTAGGAGGGGATGAGTAGCGGCATCCCCGTCGTGAAAGCTAGGTTCTCCGATTACCAACATGCTTGCTCAGAGCAGCAATTATGGGAAATACTCCCCCTTTCTTGTCTATGTCTAAGTGAACTTCAATTAGCTCGTATGATACACAAAACTAGCTGCTGGCAACTGGAATGAAAACTACTTGCGCCTATGAGCCCGCACGCTTTCGCGCCCTACAACGTTCTAAAGCCCCGCATCGCAGCGTGGCTACGCTCCGACTAAACGCGCCTGTGTTTACACGAGATCCTGACCACTAGCCGGAGGCTATGAACATAATCCTACGCGGATATTAAATTTATATCGAACCCTATGCTCGTGGATGCTGCCGAGCTCGGTGTTCTATCGATATAACTTAAGAGCGACCGTCCATGTATGGCTGAAATCTATGTTGAACTATTTCCATAAAAACGAACATATGCTTAAATTGCCTTATGATATAGAATTTTTACAGTACTTAACTCATAATTATTTTCCTTATACTCATTAATTTCGGGTAAACACATATAATAATAACAAATTCTCACAACATCTCATACATTGACTTGAATCCGTGGTAATTAGCTTAGAGCATTTGTGTTACGAATGCAAGACAACAGAGGAATCACAAATATACTACCTAAATACATATATTCAACACCCGGCCACAGAACAAACACAAATATAATTATATAAGTGAGTCTGGGTAGGAATCGAACCCCTTGGCGCACAAGATAGGCCTGTCAAGACATATGAAACCTAAATGTGCTTAAATAACCCAAGTGAAATCTTTTCCTGTAAATAGTATAAGCTAATGAATTCAAAGCGTATTTCATGTGACAATAACTTTTATGTATTATCGTGTCGAACAAGAAAAAGACATGGATGTGTTCAATACTGTTTTCTTCAAAACGTAATAATATATAGAAGTAATAATAATATTTCTGTCTAGATATTTACAAATATTTTGGGTACCTTGACCATACCTAAAATAAGTCCAAAAATATAAAAAAACATTCAGCCATAGCCCCGTACACGTACGATTCAGGCTATTTAATTCTATCTTTCTTTGTATTTTAAACCAAATAAGATATTTCTAAATCCCGCCCGATAAACGAAACTATCAATGCGCAGGCCACTTTATAGATAGATCTATTTCTCCCTGTACTTCGACTATCAGATAGCTACTCTGTTGTTTTACAAGCATCGGAAATTGCTAAAACACGAAGGAAGTGGCGAGTGTAGGGATAGCTCACTTGCTTTCAAAGCATAAGTACTCAACTATCGTTGTGCCTACTATAACATCTACTTTGAACAATATTTTACGCTTCAGAACCAGTATTACTTAATCTTTTCCTTTTTCAATTAGATATGCTCATGGCGATATTAAACGATTGAAAAAAAAAATTTTGATCACTTAATCTAGTACACTAGATAATACTATAATACTATACTTAATCTAGTTTTTCTTTTTACGCCTGACTCAAGAAAATTAAAAAAAGTCGGGGCTTCGTGACCCCAGTTGGGTGCACTTTGTTAACAAATATAATTAATTATCTAAAATATAACTTCTATATAATAAAGTGTTGAAAGGTCAAATATATCGATTACTAAAATGTAGATATTGTTTACGCTGCATTTCATTAATATAAAGGCTACTGTTTTATTTTGACAAGAACGA
The DNA here is from genome assembly GCA_020976665.1 of Heortia vitessoides. NCBI lineage: Eukaryota > Metazoa > Arthropoda > Insecta > Lepidoptera > Crambidae > Heortia > Heortia vitessoides. The sequence goes on along the minus strand of JACJUM010002878.1, from coordinate 10,525,935 downwards.
ATTGCCAATTGGTAAAATATATTAGTCATCCACTTAAAAATCATACATGTATTTTATATAAAGAGCACATCTATAAGGTTTACAGAAATTAGCTTTTCCTGAGCCATGCGTTATGAAAATTTCCCGTATTTTGTCAAACTTATATATCGGGCATTCCTTCCTAACAATTTAAATTTATACAAAGTTACTACATGTATTAATCTATCTTATTAATGTATTAATATATCTTATTATTGTATTAATGTATTAATATATTATATTAATGCATTGCTTTCCCCAAGCCAATGTTGAGTATTGCTTGTTAGACACTTTAGATGAGTCATACGTGTTAAGCCAAGGTCGGAAACCCTTGTAAGATGCTGCTTCCAGTCAAGGCTTACGTCTGCAAAATAAATCCTTACCTTATTTACATCAATCCAGTAAGCTAGGTGCTTGCGGCTTGGAAGAGATTACCTTTGTTTCCTCTATAAAAGGATTATTAGGAATACGTTTTCGAATCAGCTTATCATGACTAGTTTGTTGTTTACACTGACTTACAAAAATAATATAATAGCTGTACTAAGCACTACTTACTACCCAAATATATAAAAGACTATCTGACAACAGACGTTGATCTTAACTATATACCAATGTTCACACTGAAAAGAATTTTGTGACTATAAACTAAAATAATAATTTCCCTATATTTCAAGTTGGGTCAAACTGTACACAGTAAGCAAAAAATATAAAATCGGTATTATAGAAGTTTTTATCGGACAAACATCGTCACACATATTTTTTTGAAACAAAAATTTTTTTATGCAGTGCATCTTTTTCGACTTTACGCTGGAACCTTTAATTAATTTTTCTTAACAAAAAGTTCAAGTTAAAATGGTTATTTTGTGTATGATTTAAAATAGTCTGTAATACTGGAAATATCACTTACCATACTGTCATTATATCGAACTACCAAAGTTAAGAGTATTTACGCGATTATTAGCCGCTATAAAAACTAGTTAATTATTATCAATGGAAAACCTAGCTTAAACAGTAAAAAAACTAATGCTTAAACAATAATATGTATTTCATAAAATTTGAATTTTGTATTTAAATATTTGAGCTTACGAAAAATGTAGCTTATATTCTTCAGACCTAACTTAAATGACACCAAATAGTTTGTAATTTGGCATTTAGCCATAGACAAATATTTTTTAATAATTGCAAATTATCCATGCATTATATTTTTTATTGATTGTAATTTAGCAATGGATGACTCTTTGCAATGTATTAGATGGTTGTAGATTGGTAAAAGATGTCTGATAGTTCCCAATAAAATTTAAAATAAACCAAAACTCAATCTCTAGGCCTAAATGTAAAAAAACTAAAAGTCCCCAAATTTATAAAACACTGTTCACTATACATGCATGTATCGCCACAAAGATTACAGTGCCTCGCCAACCATCACTACCACCCTAAATGACGGGCCCGATGGCGCAGATGTCAGTGATCCTGTCTTGTGCCCCATAGGTCGTGGATTCGATCGCCACACAGGACAAACCTTTATGATGATATTTATGTTTGTTTTATGGCTGGGTGTTAAATGTATGTAAATACATACATTGAACACCCAGCCGTTTAAGTAGTATATTTGTGATTCCTCTGTTACCTGATGTCCGAAACACATGAATGAGCTTTAAGCGACTAATCACGGAATCAGGTCAATATATGTTATTTTTAAAAAATACGTGACCCGGAAATTTTTTTTTACATTACCCAGTGCTCTCACCTTTTAAATTAGAAAAGAGCCATACGCACAAGGCTATTTGATGGTAGATATAGATGACAGTGTGTACCAACGTAGATGACTGTTATTGATTCTTCAAAGATTTTAAAGAGATATACTTAGGATGCCGGATATACTTAGGATTATCAACGACCAAATTTTTACATGACACTATCATAAACAAAAATAGATAGGTGTTAGGCGTATTTGTTTCTGATTTATATAATCTACTTTGTTTATGTCTTTCAAACGTAAATACAGAGAGTGACTCAACTGAAACATAATAATAATAATAATCCTATTGTATACACTCGTTTATTTAAAATGCGACTTCTAACTGGGTAGTTTCCGTTTTAATTACAGGTTCAGTTCAAACATATCAGTTGTGAACGTATTATTCCTTATTTACACTATTTAGGTTATCATTACAGATTTACTTAACCTGATGTGATAGTATAGAAAATATTAAAAAAATATTCTCTTTACTAAAATTAAGAAAAATAATTAATGAATAACAATGAGAATATACAAGCTAAATAACAGATTAACTAATTATATCTAAAAGGACGTTTGCAAATTCACTACAATTCCATGTAAATATGTCAAATCGGATAAGAGGCGTCTTGGCTAGCGGTTTTGTTCTGGCTGCTGGCACGACAAGCAGTTGTGGGCGCCGCCACCGCCATACATATTGGTCAAGGACATACACATAATATTTTAGCTTTAATAATCATTAACAATAACTTTATGCGACTTTGTACACGGTCTGTACTTTATATCTTATCCCTGATGAGCTATTTTTGTTTAGCAAATGGCAATCGTCTATGTCGCACAATGGCAAGTAAACTGCAAAAACCGTCCCTTACAGAAATATCAAAAGCCTATCTTACAGGAAAAGGTTTTTGAAATTAAAAGTGGAATATGTTTTATTCCAGTCTATCAATAATCTATATGCCAAGTTTCATCTGTTAAGCCGTTTCTTCGTGAAAGAGAAATAAAGATCCATCTATCCATCCATACTACTTTTGCGTTCCTAAAATTAGTTGAATAAGGCCATAGATAATAAATCTATATAGATTTAAAAATCTGTCAAAATTAAAGACTTGCTCTATTGTAAACTTTTTACTGGTTGTTATGGTCCGTGTCTTATTATTTATTTATTGCAGATATATAATTCTACTGTTCGGCTGGATACAACTGAACTTCTCCTAAACGGCAGGACCGTTTTGATTTATTATTTTTTGTATGCATTTGGGTGGCGCCCTGGTTGGTTTACATTCACAAGTCAGCCTGGCAGATAGCATTGCAATCGGTATCTATATAATTTGCCTATACTTCAATTGAACGGATGAATCGATTTAAAGGATTTTTCGAGAATGCATTCATGTAGAAGCCCGGATCATTTAGATTTACAAATCAGCCCAACAGATGTTGCTCCAATCAGTATCTAGGTTTTTATCAAGTCAAAGACATTCGGGTCTACTTGTTTATTGTACATTTGAATTTAGTATTACATCCCAATTCGCATATATCGTATAATATGTCGCAGTTTTAATAGTTTAAACATTTTTATGAATACAAAAGTTTTCAGTTTAGTATTTTCATATACACTTTCATATATAAAGTCAAACTTGATCATTTTATTTACACATGAAGAAATATACAATTTTGTGCCTCTAATACTTATTATAGTAATGGTCACTAATGAGAAGCTACAGGAATCAGAAAAAATGTTGATAAAACTATTGTCGGTATAACCTCTAAATAAAACAGCAATCACTGTTTTAAATAATAAATTAAAAATTCATATACATATGAAATTAATATTAATTTTGAGCTACACGCGTCTTACATCTCAACCTCTAGAATCAATGTAATACTAAAAGTCGGCCATCTTTATTGATGAGAGTTTATTAACATACCATATAAAGACAAGCTTGTTAGTTTGTCTATAAACAAGATACATTGAAGCTTTTGCCTCACATAACTCATGGCTATTACAAAGGTGATTAGAGATGCCTATCTACTGCTCATTGTATCGTCAAAGCTGCACATCAATTCTTTCATCTTGGTATTGTTTATTGATGTGTTCCACCATTGTCTATTTTTTTTTTTAATTAAACCAATTCGACAAACAAGCGTACAGTCTGTGATACAAGCATCACTGCAGCCTATAGACGCTCTTAATATCACAAGAATAACACTTACGCATTGCCAACTTTGTGACTTGAGGATTTTATGCCACATATCCAGTAAATATAAATAGGTAAGAGTGAGGTTCCAATGCAAACGACCTTTTGTACGAGGTCTACTTCATGTTGCATCTAATATTAGAGTGCATTGTCTGATACTTGATATATTTGTTTAGAAGTAAGGGTTAGGACATCCCAGGATATCATACAAATTAGCAAATAATACGCGTTTATTGTAACTCGTCTATATACGCATACCGAATGGTAGAATAATAATGGCTAGGTATGACAAATTAAAGTCTCTAAAACATAAATATACAAAACCTTATCGCTTACCGTGAAAGGTAACCCGAAAAACTAAAAAAAATACAAAATTGTTACAAATTGTCTTTAAAGTTATTAAATTTTATAATTTCCCCTCAAGAATTATTTACGTCAATATTTACGTCATTTAATTTCAATTCAAACGAATTAATACGAACTAGCTGAAATTATTAGCTTAATGCTAATAATTTCAAAGAAAATCATATTGTAAAATGCATTAACAAAGAAAATCATATTGTAAAAAGCAAAATCGAATATACACCAAGAGATACGTTATTCCGAATAAAATGTAACCTATCTATAATAGCATTGTTTCCAGGCTATATGTCTGTGTCCAATTTTATCCAGACTCGTTTATCCGTACACACTTTCACGTTGACTCTTTAGGTTTACATAAGCAGTTTATAAATTAGATATTTTGTTTATCGTCGTTGAAAGGCGACACTGGCCAACTGTCTATTAAATATTTGCAGCGTATTACAAGGTGATACGAAATCGAAAACATTTAAATACAAAGTTGTGAACTACGAATGCGGCTGCGTGCTAAAGAGAATGATTTTTTTCTTTTTCCCGCTCGTAAAACCGTTTAATTACACAAGTACGCGAGTTGGAAGTTGAGTATATAACTGCATACTAATTTTGTAAAATACCACGTTGTATTAAAACCGGTTTTATGTACCCTCCGCTGATAGAAAAATAAGCTATCATTCATCCGATCGATAATCTCGTTCCGATTTAAATAACATCAAGATTTAAAGACTGCCCGTAAATATCATGGCTAAACGGTCTGCGTGATGATTCTGAAAAATAAATATACTAAAACAGTACATTCAAAGACTTGAAGATGCATTTCATTTCTGTTTACACCTCGTTCTAATATTAAGTAACAGCACAACGAGCTTTCTACTATGTATATAGTATGTATTTAGCTTACTAAGATTTTTAATTTATATGGTAGAAATTTACCATGTTGCTGTCTTTAAAACTCACCTATGAGCCTGCTTGATGGGCCTATTGACTATATTAGAGAGAACTGTTTATTCACTATTTAGTATATTTTATATTGAGAATTATATGTCAAGAAGTTTTTCGCTTAGCAGCGTCGAATGTAATTTTTTACCGCTCAGTATTATTACTGAGCGGTTTCACATATATATTAAATGCATTGGATATATTTCTACTCTTGCATTGAATACAATCTAATGTAATCGTTATCACAGCAGCTGCAGAACGTCCACTGCTGAACATAGGCCTCACCAAGAAAGGAGGACCCATAATTGCCGGCCTGTCAGGCGTGGTAGTAATCAAAGAGCGTTGCTTCGCCCCGGTAACGCTGCTTGCTGCTGACCATCCCCGACCTATTGCATTTATGCTGTTTCGGGTAGATATACCAGCACCTGTATCGCAGTCGCCTCTTACGACATCTTATACCGGGGGTGGGACTATTTTACTTTTCTGGTACCCACGCAAATATCTATTATAATTTCTTACTTAAAAGCGCTATAAATATATATTATAAAACATTGATATCACTAAGAGTAAACAAATGTACAAATATATATTTATTACTCAAATGCCGACAATACGTTTTTCTATGCGTTTGACGCAATTACAGATTACGACTTTGGTTTATCCATTGAGTACGATCACTTGACAATGGTTTTCACACCGATTTTCCCACACAGATAACAAACCCTTCGGTCAACAGTGTTTTCCTATGGATAAGTATATCTATAGGTATCTACCGTATTAGAATAGTAGTTACTAGAACACCTGTTTTTATATATAACTAAAATAAGTTACGGAACGGTATATATATACATATATATATATATATGTATACATTGATGAATGTATATATACTGCTGGACAAAGGACCTTCTCTAATCATTTCAAAAAGGACCAAGAGGTTGCAAACTACTGTTACGCTGCGTGTACCAGTGCTTGATTTCCATCCAGAATTTTATGGGCCCGTGGTGTCAAACTACTAGTCACTGTAATTGGAGCCACCAAATAACAATTGTAATTGGTACCGGAATAGAATAGAGAATAGTACCTTCCCTGTACTACATGTAGTAAAAGGCGCCTGAGGTACCAGAACCACTAGATGGCGGTATATCCATCTATTGGTTCTGGTGAGCTGAGCGTAGATGCCGTTTTTTTAGTTCAAATTTTCAAGTTGAAGATGGCTATAAGTGTTTAAATATAGGTTGTTGTTGTGATATTCTGATAATGGAAGAACTTTCCCATTGAATAGAGGGTCTCTCGGATATCACGAGGTAGCCGTCTAGAATCACGTTGTATGGTTATGTGCCAGTCTAGTAGTACAAAAAAATAATAGCCTTATTTAATTTTCCAAGACTTTAAAACGTCGTTTGACGTTTAATTTTTGACAAGAAGCGCCCCGTTGTTTTACCCTCCTTAAGTTGTAAAACTTTCAGACTACATTTGCACCCCCCTTCACCCACTTTTACACGTGTTTCTTGCCTTTCAATGAAGAACCTCCATACTGAATCTCATTCTTATAACTTCAGAAACGGCAATCGTTTTTAATGCTCTCTTACATTAAAAAAAATATCATCTGAGCAAAAATGTAAGCTTCTAACCCTTATAGCCCCTGCGTTTATTAGTCAGTCAGTCAGTTTCTCCTTTTATATACACAAATGTTGCCCTGTAGCTTATCATATCAGCCATAGAAAGTACACTGTTAGACAAAGTCAATCGTGGTAGTAATTGCTGAGCGCAACTTCGCGACGAGGATGCTGCTGCCCATTCCCACCCTAAAGTATGGATGCGCTTTTACGGATGGATATACCACCACCTGTCGGTTTCGATTCCTAAGTCACCTCTTCCAACATCTGGTACTAGTTTTTATTCAGTCTATATTTTTTTATAAATGATTAGGTTGCACCTCCGCAGATTATGTACAACCAATGGCTATATATGATATTATGACGTAAAATTAAATGTAAAATTTAATAAAATCAAATAAAGACAGCCATACATTGCCCTTTCCACAGCTCGTTGTGTTTGACTCTGAGTTAGATAATGCCATATGTTATCACTTACACATTCATCAAAGAGTCTCTTTGCGTGATTGACCCAGGACTGAGGAGAAGCGTAAAATAATCCAAGTTGCCGGCATAACCCAGCGAATTGGGCATTAACTGATGTGATAAATTTCCTTTTGGCAAATCATCATCATATCTGCCATTTTAAGTCCACTGCTGGATATGTATATATGATATGTATGTATATATATGAAAGAGGAAATTTCGCCCATAATTGCCGCACCAGGCAAGCGTATTGGTAATCGTGGAGCGCTGATTTCGCGATGGAGAAGTTGCTGTTCAATAATGATAATTACAAACTTTCCTCCCTTCAATGACACTGGAATATATCTGAGACATCCAGAAATAAGTTCAAAAAAATCTTCAATGGTATCATACGCTTTAGCGACTTATCCAGTAAACAACGTTGGCAAAACCTTACGTGCAGATAATTTATTAGGGATATAGCGAAACTTAGGATACACAGTGAAGTGCACGTGGACGTAGTCGCTGACGAAATCCTAGAATACGACAAAGTAGTATTTTTCTCCTTATATAGTACTAACAAGGCACGGTGGTTTGACCCACATAAGTACCCTTTACCGTAAGAAAATGAAAACAAAATATAGCTGATGCTGTTTGCTGACATTTTAACTTTCTATTAGAGAAAGAGTATTCTAAATCGGTCCAAGCTTTTAAATTCATTTGTTACAAACGTTTAAAAATATAAAACCCGTTTATAAGTCCATTTTAGGTAGAGATTTCCTTTTTTATAAATATAATATATAACCTATGCAGAAAAATATAACTGTTAATTAATGAAAAAAAATCAAAATCTGTTCCGTAGTTTTTAGTCCCATTGTTACAAACAAAATGCAAATATTTACTCTTTATTTTATTAATATAACAATCAACAAGTTATTAACATTATTACTGTAACTGTATTATTGTAAGCAAAAATAAGATGACTAAGTCATGAATAACTTGTATTTGCCAATTTACTTGGGTATTCATATAAACGAAATAAATAAGCGTATTAATTAATTTAAAATATTCATCTTTTGTTGACCAATCATTGAGTTAATTTGAAAGTACGAGTATATGTAACAATAAACAGCCATAAGTTGTTTTTCAAAGAGTCTATATTTTTATTTACAATATGCAACTATATTTATGTTTTACATATTGATCCTAATATTCATAATAAAACTTAGAGTTATTAAAGTTGTGAATTGGTAGAATTGCGGGGTTGACCTTGACTTTCTGTTAAATATGTGGCGAACTTTTAAGTCCCTGCTCAATTCAAATCTAAATGCTTTTAAATTCATCAGAAATCAAATTCAAAATAAATTGTCGTCGCGACCAAAAGATAGTCTCATTTAATTAAGTAATGCAATTATGCTTAGCCAGATTACGTTGACAATTTTGATACTTATTATATCCTAGATATGCAATGAATTATACTGAATACAGAACAACTCACAAGTAACCATAATATGATCGTTAGTCATCAAGGTTATTTCATCTTATATAAAGTTTTTGTTTTTTAAATTATTTTAGCAAATTTAAAAATCGTTCTCAAGAATGTAACCATAAAGTAACCGAAACATCGAACAAAAAATGAAAAAATAAAAATAGATTCCTATACTCATGCATCGTAAAAATTACAAATTTTACAGTTTCAGGGCGCGGAGTCAATTCGCTTTGTGAGTTCATATAGATAACACATACTAGATATATAAAAAAAATTAGTATTTAAAAGGTCATAATTACCATTTTATTTTAAAATATAAAGTTTTTATTACTTGATTTATTTAGTAATCTTGTTCTGCGGCAATTTAATGCAGCGGCTGTTGTTTTTTTTCAATATCGACTAGTCATCTCTGTCTAGCCAGGATGTTAACCTTCACACAAGCCTTTCCGAATTTGTAGCCAAAAAAAATGTTGGTAATACAGACACATGCACTGAAACTTGGTTCCGTAGTAAATAATTCTTAACAGTTTGGAAATTAAATGAGGTAGACCTCATACAAAGGTCGCCAGCGGTAGAACCTCACTTTCACCTATTTCTACCACCAAATAGCAGTGTTTGAATTGCTATATTCCGGTTTTAAAGGTGAGAGAAACAGTAATATGACATAATATCTTCAATTCCCAAGTTTGGCAATGCGCTAGTAATAACCTTGTGATATTACGAGAGCATATACATAGGCTTCAGTTACTACCACACGGACTGTACGCTTGTTTATCGACCTGGTCTAAAAAAAACGCAAGAATTTTTATATACATTTTATTTATTTTCGTCATTGATTATTATATTTTTGAATAAATGTGAAATTTTTAAAGACAAAATTATTTTTTTGCTGTTCAATATTCATCAGATTTCGTTTAAGAAACCAAAAATGTTTATTTTATAACTTTTGAAATTAATTATTAACGGGTGAGTCGAAAAAATATAATTAGTTATTAATAATTTGAAAAGATGTGAACTATATTTAAGTTTATTAAATAATAACAGCTTTAAACTGTTCACTTAAAATGTATGTATTACTAGAAAAAAATTATAAGATATGTTCATTGTTCCATAACACTACATCTATACAAAAGAAAATACAGTAGATACATTTATAAATACTAATTTTACTTTTACCTATTAATATGCAGACCTTAACCTTTTCCATATATGCAGTCTTTTGGAAAGTGCGTAGAACGTATTAAAATAGACGCACCCTATATCGTTAGGCATCCGTTTTTGTGTCTATTGATTACATACCGTTCGCGCTGGCTCCTAAAAAACTGCATGCGACTAGCTGACCTTCTAGGTAAGTTCCAGTCCGCCCGATGAACCGGTATGTTAGACGGCGACTAGACATGTCTGCGAACTCTGCACAGACCTCATCATTAACATTCAAATGCCTAAAACCATCTATAGCTACACAGTTCTTATATATATTCTGAGCGTAACTATTTTACATAGTTCTAGTGAACTAAGAACAATGTGTCTGTTATCATTATTAAAAAAATTGGCGTAATATTTGTAATACACGAGAGAAAGGGGAGAAATTTATACATTTAAAGTAGGATGCACATAGACATACTTACATACTTCTAAATAATATAGAAAGTAAATATTGGATTGGTTCTCTAGACATACTTGTCATTTTTATTGTATTTAGACATTTAACTTGTCAATGTGTTTTTTTATTATATACATAATGGTTTTATACCATTATTAACTAAACGAACTAGTTTAGGACATGCAACATGCATTTAACATGTATTTAACAATTCACGTACAAAATCATTGGAATGCAAAGAAGCATAATAAAATTATTTCACTTCCTTGATTAAAGACGTGTAAAAAATATTTTGATAAACATGAAAGAATGAAACTATCTAAAATACGAATACGTAATAATGTTATTTGTTAATAAAAAACAAAACTAACGTGCAAGCCAAGTCCTGAAGCATAGCAAGATTAAGAGATGAAATATAATTTGTTAGCAAAATCGAACCTTGACCAGTTTCTATGCTGACTTACACTAAAAAATACAAGCTGGGAACATAATTTATATTTATTTAATACTTATATCGATTGTATCAAGTTTTTACACAAGGTGCATGCTTTTTTTAATAGATTTTCCTATTATCTCGGTACAGATAATGACATCATAATTCAAAGCTGTTGACATTTCTACGCAACGGAAGAACGGCAAGTAGTTTACGGGAATATTTATTTTAAACTTTCATAAGAAGCAGATGTTGCCAAAGGCCACTAGACTTAGTATAAAGACAATTAACGGTTCACAAGTACGCGAAACCGCTAATAGAAGTGTGATATCGTGCGATCTTCAGCCTTATATATTTGTAGGAAGGCGTAAAAAGTTGAATAGTTGCATTCATACGTTCTTCAAGTTGACTGTTAATGTTTCAATTATTGCCACGGTTCAACCAACTTCCATATTTGGTGTCAAGAACGTAGGATGAAACAGGTATTCACCGTAGACTTTCGCATTATGCATCATTTATAATAATGATGCTAGACGCGCCGCCAGACATTAATACGTGAATATCAGATTTTATATCTGTTCTCTAATAAAAATATATAAATAAATTACACGTGAACTAGAAAATGGAATGTCTAATGAAAATGTGAAAGTCGCTGTAATGGTGCATGTTTTGCATTGTCCACTTAATGTAACCTCAATTATCCGGCACTTGAAAATTTGAGTTGAAGTGCCAGTATTTATCTTTTACCAAATCAATATTATCTTATATAGAAAAAGTAATTACACGGATAACGTAATAATTTTATTGTCAAGATATTGTAATAATATATCATCATCATCATCATATCAGTCGTTGAAAGTTCACAGCTGGACAAAGGCCTCCCCAAGTAAAGGGGAATTTGCCCATAAATGCCGCGGTGGGCAAGTGTGTTGTCCATCGCAAAACGCAGCTTTGCAACGAGTATGCTTCCCATCATCGCCCTATGCATTTGAACTACACTATTTCGGTTACATATACCGCCATTACTTGGTTCTGGTACCTTAACCACCTCATACGACACACGGTAGTAGGGGGAGATACTATTCTACTTTGCTGCTACGTCACGGTTTATGACATAGCGGCTGATAAAAATAAAATAAAAATAATTAGAAACTTTCGATGTACATTTATCATTTTAGAATAACTTCTAGGTCTAAAATAATTGTACATTCAACATTATGTCAAACAGCAAAAATCCTTGTTATCTTAACAAAACGCGATTTACTTAGAGTATTCAGTGCTCTTTAATGAAGCATGCTCTACCACTCCCCAGAGTTCAATGGTTATCAGTAGAAAAATACACCAGTTGATAGGGAACTTAGCTGTTGTGGTAAAATGCTTCTTCTGTAATAAAGTTCTAGAAATCGTTTATTGTTATGATCAGATGAAGGTCAAATATAAATGCAGAACTGGACTAATACTTTTACGACACACGACAATAGTTATACGACCATCTACTTCGATAACTTTAATATACACTCACAATTCATAAGAAACTTAAAATTGTCTCGAGAAACCAGGACTAAATGGACAACTTTCGCTAGCCATTACTCAAAGTCAAGTGCATACATGAATCGTAATTCTAGAAATAAGTTTAAACACAACGTCAGAGAAAATTCAGTTTTATAGTCAAATATAAAAGAATTATAAAAAATAACATAACATAATAGTAAAATAAAATTCTAAATTTACTTTAAATAATATAATTTAAAATACACAGTTATTGTCAGATTTTGCGCAGGTGAATGTTACTGTTATACCGCTCTGTTATTACATCAACAGTAGTATTTTTTACGATTCATACCAATCGTATAAAGGGTACAATGAATAATTGATTATTGTTTTGCATAACAGTGGTATTTGGAAACTATAACTATGAAACTAAACAATTTTTTGAGATGTGGACAAGTCTCGCTACGCAAAAATCCATTTCAAAACTACACTAATCATAAAGAAACCCTTTATTAGATTGTGTACATAATAATAAATTTAAAAATATACTTTATTCGTTTATTTATTTAGCAAGTTAAACAGTCGTTAAATAAAAAAAAAGTTAATGGCTATCCTATGACAGTGATGCTCAATAATTTCTAGTCTCACTGTAAAAACCATTATCTCACGAAAATAAAACAATCGTGGAAACACAACTCTCATTACTATTTCTTTTGCCTGATTCTAGTAGAGATACCTGATTAAACATATATACATAAATGCAGGTTGAAACAAATAAACGCAATATATTTATCGATCGTATCAATAATAATAGAAACAGTGTATTTACTATGGAACCATTCATGTGTGGAACATTAAACTAGTTCAGTTTGCCGTGGGGTAAGTTATTGCGAACTTGAAACCGACGGAATAAATGGATTTTATAATCTTATTAGAGTAATGCTTGAGAATATTGCTGTCACTCTCAACCATATTTATATATATATATATATATATATATATATATATATATATATATATATTAAGACGATTTTGCAATAAACTAAACGTTCAATTTTCCTTTTTAATTTGACCACAAAACTTTTAAAAAGATGTAACAGACTATCATCTAAGTAGTTTTCCTCTCAAAAAGTTGCTAGTTATATTTAATTTTATTCACTAGCCGTGAGGTACCGACAGAGTAGAATAGCATCTCCCCCTATGCAAGGTGTCGTAAAAGGCGATTGAAATACCAGAACCGACAGTTGGCGGTATATCCATTCAAAAAAGCGTAGCTCAAATGCACAGGGCGGGAATAGGCAGCAGCATACCCGTCGCCAAAGCAGCGCTTTGCATTTGTTAACACGCTTGCTTTTCGGGGAGGCCTACGTCAATCAGTAGCATGTGATAGACAACCCTCGAAGAAAACCCAGATAATTCTAGTAACTATAAGCAGAAGAACACTTATCTGTTACAGAAGCATTTCATTATTTTATTAATTCATACATGCATCACGCATAAGCCCTATTGGAGTAGGCCTCTGCTTAAGGATCTCCACATTTGACATCTCTTGGCAGACCTATTTTGCTTTCCCTTACTTGCATTAGTCTTTTCATAAACGTGCGTTTATTTTTAGTACTTCTGATCTGGCTCTTATATAATGCCTTCCCTACCTAGTTAAGCTATGTTCACCTAGGTCATACTAAACCAACTCTTTTATTCACTAAAACTCTATATATTCATGCAGTATTAAGAAATATTAATATTTTGTTGTTATTAATCTTTGAGCTTTTTACATAAAAATGTGTGCCAGTCATTAATGCGTCACCCAATTCACAAGCTTTCTTGTACACAACGATAGACCAACCTATACTAATTTGTCTAAGCCATTAAGTCCCGAATCAGTCTTAAAACTTGACATAATTGTGAAAGTATGTAATGTTAGGTGACCTCTAAGTATACAATTAATATAAATCATTTTTTTATCATTTATATGTCTACTTTATTCATGTAATAAAGGCAGAGTAGATTAGTACCGCCCCATGTACCAGATGTCGCAAAAATCGACTGAGGTACCGGAACCTACAAATGGCAGTATAACCACCAGAAGTAGTGTAACTCAAATGCAACAGGGTAGGAATAGGATGGCCACCTCACTTACCCAGCGTGGCAATTATGGGCAAATTCCAATTTCATTCCCCATTTCTTGGGGAGGCGTTAGCAATGGACGTTTTACGGCTACTTAAATGATATCAGTACAAGGACTGCATTAAAAGTAAAGGTACCGAAAATGAATATTTATAATATGGTATTTAAGTATTAAGTACATATACTTACAAATATTAAACAACAGAGGAGTTACAAATTGTATAAAAAAAGATGTACTACTTCATTACATCTTTACTTATTTAACACCCAGACATAGAACAAACAAATACATGTTTGCCCTGAATAGGCATTGGTCTGTCATACATTAAATATCAGCTGATTTCTCCGCAATAGTAAGGAAAATCGGTTGGTATTCAGAAAACAGTTTAAAATTAATAAAAAACAAATAAATGTATTAAGAGAAAAGAAATACAAGTACCATGCTACTTGCGTATGTTTTCTTTTTATTCCCATCGGAATACATACAATATAATGTAGCGAGTGCTGCTTACTTACGCATGCACTCATTGATCCATGCCATCACGCCTCACGCACTACTGAATTGTGCGTATGTTCACAACTGAACAGTCGATTCGCTACGCACGCCACGTAACCGTTAATATAAAAAAATACACGCATAATACTAACTCCAGCCATTGACAGCGCTCCACATTAGAATTAACATAATGCATAATTCTAACGATATCATTACACACGCAGTATAGTAAATAGACACGCATTTTTTTCGAACACTTTAGGCATATTCCTAGCAACCTTAGTAATAAAGAACAGTTTTGAATCGACAGAATGTAGTTGTATCGAGAGTCAGTTTAAATTAATATTATTTACTTAGATGTATTTACTAATGTATATCCACTTGGACGTTTACATGAAAGTTATACTTCGACAGTATTTGACCGTTTTCCCAACAGCAATTTTAGGTAGACCTTTAAAATTGACTCAATAATGCTTAACGCATGGACTTAATTTTGAAGATTTGTTGCTAATTTTCATATTCAGCAAAACACTGTTAGAGCATGTTAATTGAAAAATATATTTTCTTTAGAACAGTACAAGAATAGTGCAACATATCTGGGACAATTGTCAAGGTAAATAATCAAATGATTTTTTATCAGACGGATATGTATAAAAAATATTATTTTATTACATTACCGTTGATGTCCATTAGCGTTTGTAGTTAAGGAATATTAAATAAAATTGACCTTCGATTCAGCTCAGTTATGTTGATTTAAATATGTTCTTTATTACTAAGGTTTTGGGGAAGGGGAAGAAAGATGCAATTTACATTGACAAGACGTCTACGACGACTATCTATTAGTCTGTAAATTCCTACTAATACCATTGATTCGATATAAATAAACATGACATTCAAAGTTTATATCAGTTAAGGTTCTCAATGGACTATTCCACGCGGACGAAGTCGCGGGCACAGCTAGTTCCTTATAAATTCCAAAGGATATGTCCTTTTGTGGATTAATGAGTCAAATTATTATGCAAACTAAAACGCTAATAATAATACTTGCAAACAAATGTACAAAAACTTATGGATGTTATTTATATACTTTTTACATAAATTATAAATGTAGATGATTAGTTCTATCGCAAAGAAAGCGTATCATGTCTATATAATATTTTATTTCACTTAGCTAGTTAACTGATAAACAATTTCTCTAAGATGTCTTAATTATCTAGAATCCAGGCCATAATCTGAGCACAACGGTATCTCGGAAGGTCACACATACAAATAATTACTTAAACGGTAAATCGCACCACCATCCGTCACAAATTTAGCTACTGTTAGCAAATCTTTATTTCAGGGAGCACAAAGGATCTGTGTTAAAGGACCATCTCCATGCAGAACTCCAGCTTGCCAAGAAAGTACTGAAGAGCAACAAACTTCCAGTATTAAGTCTTCGTCGCAGAAACAAGAGTGTGGAAAGCCACAGTTAAACATGCTGTACTTCCATACTTGGAAGGAGTCACTGACCAGATTAAAAACAGCATGCTTCCATCAAAATATACGGGCTCGATGGTGTGGAAGGTGACTCTAACTTGTGCGCCAAAGATCTTGAGTTCGGTCCCCATCCAAGACAATTTTTTTATATGAGCATATTTGTATAGTTTCTGTGTCTCGGGTTATATATGAGTAATATATGATTTTTGATATTATATTTGAGATTTCTATTGTCTGATGTCCGTCACACAAGATTTTTAAGCGACTTATTTTAAAGTCAAGTCAATGCATAAGGAATATGAGA
Organism: Heortia vitessoides; assembly: GCA_020976665.1. Taxonomy (NCBI): domain Eukaryota; kingdom Metazoa; phylum Arthropoda; class Insecta; order Lepidoptera; family Crambidae; genus Heortia; species Heortia vitessoides. The sequence goes on along the minus strand of JACJUM010002878.1, from coordinate 10,509,200 downwards.
TGTTATGAGAATTTATTTATTATATATAATAAGTCAAAAAGAACATCTAAACTAAGGTAAAAGAACACATAGCCGATGTGAATTATAGAAAAATCTACAATCTGTGAGCATGTAATAGACAAACTCAACCAATTTGACAATCTTCCATTATTCGCAAAGGAACACCGTTTTATTACACAGATGCTTCGCGAAGCTATTGGAAAAAATCTTAATTTCAATAGAAAAGTTGATAGAAAAATACCACCTGCCTCTCCTTTAAAAATCAAGGCCAACATCGCAGCATGGCCAGATTACAACAAACTCTCAGCACCTAGTGCGTGGACGGAAACACCACTGAATAATATAAAAAACTAACGTAGTCATTGTAACTTACAAATCCTGACGTAATATCGTTTTTAAGAACGGAACGACAAACGTTCTCAAAAATGAAACATCGAACAAAATATCTAAAAAGATAATAAAACCGCGTGGTAAAGCCGTAAATAACAGGCTTTAAATAAAATACTGTTATTATATTATAACAGGCAGTCAATTTATTTTTGTGAAGTACAATTTATGTATATTACTAATATTTTTGTATATCATAAATATGTAGCCGCAATAGATATTTAAATCGATGATATAAGTTTTAGTATACATGCATTATTAAATGAAAATACAAGTTATATTGAGTTAAATATAATAACAAACCTTTTAATTTTTCGGTGTTAAATATATTTTTTATTTCAAATTTCAAATAATTTATATTAAATCAACTATTATAATAATTTTCATTGGTAAAACGTGCACGTGCATGCAATATATTTAAAGTTAAATTTGCATATACTCATTAAAAATAATTTATAGCTTGAACAGTATAAAAAAGCAGACGTCATAATTACAAAGTACCATTATTATAGGCTTATCTATTTATAGATTACTAACTATTCGTTGAGGGAATATTCGTTATAAATTCACAAAAACAGCACATAATTTTAGACTTCTATGATGGGAAACATTCCAATAAATAAATTGTTTTGTAGATGTGTTCGCGCCCACAGATTATTATTTTTCTTAATCAAATAATTGATCTAAATAGTTAGTGCTGAAATTAAAGTATCAATTGAATAAAAAATAATTAAGATATGCATATATAACTATCCTTCTCTAAGACCGGGCTCAATCGACCAAATGTAAAAAAATACAAAATAAATTTTAAGTCCTTTTTATGGGACTAAGATTAGCAAAATCAAAAAAGCAAACTCTTACGCGTTAAGGCTGTAGTTAATAGACGTTGAATTATATTGGTTTTATTATTTCTATAGACAACTAAGTATAGGTTAGTAGGAAATAGGCTTTATTTATCCCGGTTAGAAATAAGATGCACACAAAAGCCGAGTTGAAAGTGGGCTACTATTTTTCTGCTAACATAGCTGCTTACAAAATTTGTAAAACCAGGTCTAGTAGCCCGGTTTTGGTGGTTACCTGTACCAGTACTCACAGCGAGGAATGCACGGGGTTAGTTATAATGTGTATTCTATTCTAGCTAGCAATGATATTTATTTGAGACATTTTGTTTTGGTTAATAAATCAAATGCTAATTAAGCCTTGCGTCGATGTTAACCTGCGGGCACTTTCCTCTGGAAAGTCGAAAGGACAATAGGTTGATTGTAGGCAACGCTAATCGAGTTCTGGTTGGGTGCTAGTCTAGTGACCTGCAAGGCGTTGCCGGGGTCAATGCTCGCAGAGATTATCGAGGAAATCGCTTGCAGATACCACGTGATCCGCGCAAGGAATTTCGTCGATTGGAAACTAGTGCTTAGTGTTTCGTACCGGTCGGGTGCTGGTAGTTCATGTTGTAAATTGATGATTACATTGGTCACATTGTGAAGCTAATTCTGCAAAGCCTTAAAAAAATAAAATGTCTACTTACTAAGTCCTCAAGATTTCAAGTTCAACTTTTAAAACAGTTCTATGCTGCTAAAATGTTTACACTTCGACTTTTAGTTAGAACATAGTATCAGTTCTCACTTTACATCTATGTTCTATCTATTACTAGTAATCATGGTATTTCTTCCTTGACTTTATTGATAGAAGTCTATGATCTGCTAATTACATTTTATATAACTGAAGAAAATTAAAGATTGAGTTTAACGAAAATTAGTAAAAGAGGTTAGAAATTTTAAATTTCTATATAAAAATCCTTGAAAAACCATGTTAATATATCTAATCAAAACTTTTATCAAGTTAAGACATACTAATATGTGTTTACATTTGTTTGGCACTTTAACTTTTAATCGTTAACATTATGACTCGATATCTGCCATGACACGATTAGTTTTGTATGTATCTCTACACTAAATTATGCATAAGCATCCATTATAGTTTTTGTTCAATTAACTCTGTCTGGTGTTGCCATTATGTAACTAATTATTCCGTAACTTTATATTAACCTATGTTAAGCTTCTTTATAGTCAGACTATAATTTATTTTTAATTTTAAAAGGTTGAAGTTTTAAATATGTTATTGGAACATAGCAAATTACCGTAAGGTCATTCATCTTATATAATGTGGATGATGTTACGTGTTATATTTATTAGTTATTTAAACCAATAGAAAGATACAGAAAAAATAAATGTTATTTTACTAAAATCGTATCTCTTAACTTAAACAAATAGATAATTCGAAAAACAATCATAAGCTATTTTCTTTGCATGACATTACCATAAAATCCTGGCAACAGATAGTAGGCGTTGTTAGTCGAATAATAAGCGAGAAAATGATTTGCACAAATCATGACGTAATTTACAGATATTTTCTGAAATCTTTAATAAATTTTCGTATCCTTCGTAGCTCATGTACCTCCTGTACTATACATACTGCTTTATCTACCTTTAGGAACCTTAGTCCTACAAATCACTTCTGTAAATCTTCTATTATCCATCCGATTTATATTAACAACAGAACATTCTTCTTTCGTTCTTAACGATATATTCTATTATGAACAAAACTGATTAAGTTACATAAAAGTTGAAATACAAGTTCCTAAATGTTTTTAGTCTGAGTGCAGACGATAGGTATGTTATTAGGCTAATTTATTTGTCTGATGCATTTACCGTATCAAAAAACGAAAGTAAATCGAATAAGAAAATGCATAAATGTCATTTAATGTATTCTAACTGCGGGGTAGGCGTCCCCGAACCGAGTAGACAGGTGCGTAAGATCCTCTGGAATGCTTGTACTTATGCAGTTGACATTTCACACCTTATTTTTATTCTAGGGGCGCTGGCGGTACCTTCTTTTAAGTTATTTTCGGACTGCAAAGTACTTTCAGTATTTATTGTGCATACAATAAATTTGCATGACTATTGGTATTAGCTTGTATACGTAGAGCCTAAAATTAATTTGCTTTAGCATTTTTTTACGACTGACTGTTTCGCAACATTCTATTATCTGACTAAATAATAATTTGATTTATTAACAAGGTTTATAAATTTCTGAAAAAATATAAGCTAATTTAAAGACTGTTTTTTATTTAATAACATATTTTGCTATTTACTATTTTAATCATAATAAAAATTTCTTTTTTACCAATATTAATTTTGATGCATATTTGTTATAGAGCATATAAACATATAATTTTCATTGTTATGGCATTTATAAATAATTTAAGAACTCTTGTTCTTATATTTTGGAAGTTTGATTTATTATTGACGATAGTGCAATAATGTATATAAATTAATATCTCCTTAGATTATTACACTATGTTTAGGTATTTTAATTTTTATTTATGGAGCAATTTACAACTTTAAAATAAATAATAGTACATTGTATTCAATATACTATTATTTATTTTAAAGTTTGTATCAAAGCAATTACAATTCACACGGCTTATCTTATCCACCTAATTCTAAATCTATAAAGTAGGTAGTAGCAAGCAGTTTGCATGCTACTGGACTGCACGCAGTATGCAGGACTTTGCGTGTGCCTAATGCTTGCATTCAGGTTGCAACCGGGTCAAAGATTCATTTTACATGAGCTATGGACGCAATTCAGGCCCATTATACTTTTAATTGCTTCATGACAAAAAGTTGAGGCGTTTGTGGTAGCTGTTAGATTTTATCGTAAATTGCATGATATTTATTTATTTCATTCAAATAACGTGAACGCACAGCAAAGTATAATAATTGATTGAGTAAATAATTAATTATTTTATTTGGTTATATATCAGATTAAATTTACGTAGATTTAAAGAAAGTACTCTGAGGCTTGCACTTACGTATTGCCAAGAGAGAATTGTCATAATTAATGTCTTTATGGTGCGAACTTCTCAAATGAAGATCATGGTGCTCATGCTGAAGATCATACCATCTCATGCGGACAGTATGCTTATTTGCCAGACTTGTAGTACAAAAACATCGCACTCAGTACTTGTTATAACACTTGTGTATTTACATAATAATCTTTGCAGAATTGCACGAATATACATAAATGAATTCAAAGGGTAAAAACGCGAATGTTTGAGGTCTCAAAACCTTGGTTTTGTAAGTTTATCTCCCGCTTTAAAATATTAAACCCATAACATTATTGATTCTTTATTGCACAAAATATTACAAAAGGTACAAATGGCGGACTTAATGCCAGTTGGTATTATCTACTAGCCAACCATTACACGAAACAGAAAAAATATATATATAGTGGTGTAGACAATATACATACACAATAGATAGACGTCACATACATATTTGTATAAATAAACACAATAAATACATATGATATAAAATAACGTACATCAGAAATAGGGTTATAAAGTTAGAGTAGCAGCATCAGTAAATAAAGTACGGAGAAAGCGTTTCAGGATAAATTTGTTTAGGGATTGCTTAATATTTAACGGAAGCTCTTTCCAGAGTCGTATAGCTGTCACTGTAAAAGAGTTTGTCAAAAAACAAGAGTGATGAGAAGGAGTAAGGAGCGAGAGAGTAGTAGAAAAACGGAGATTACGTTCGTGAGAGGAAGATAGGAATTGGAATCTATCCTTTAAGTAAGTTGGTGCGTATGGTTAAAAAAATATTGAAAATAGTTTGGTTAGAACTCTAATTTTGCGACGTTTACGAATAGGAAGCCAGCCGAGAAGAGAACGATAATGAGTAATGTGATCTTATTTACGCAAACCGAAAATGAAACGAAGACAGTTGTTTAATAGACAATCCAATTTATTACATTATTTAAGGAGTTCTTGAGAGATATTAGTGCAGCACACGTCACTATAGTATATTATGGGTGAAACCATAATATTGGATAGGATTGAATAAGAAGGGTTTTGCTTGTAGTAGTAATATATGTATAGTCAAATATATACTAGTGTGAGTCTAAAATCTATGTTTTGATAAACAAGGTTCGATAAACTCTATTAGCTTTCGGATCGATTTTGCCTTTAATCTTGCGATATATTTTGTGCCCAGTAGCACACACTGAAGTACACAGCATATTCATGTATATTTTACGCTTATGAATAATACATCTTTACTTTTCCTTCTTCCCACTTCTGTCTTAACCGAATGGGTTTATTAATCCATTCTTGGTCGCAATAGCATAAATAATGAGTTTATTGGGTAGTTTTAATCATAAAACTCACTATATTTAACTGGAATAAATCGCTCTATGCAGTAGGCAATAATACAGTTTTTACTATGTACTTACTATTAATATTATTATATCTGCAAGTTAAAGATGTACAATAAAGTGTATATAATATTATATACCCAACACTTATACATGGACAGTAGCTAAAGAGTCAGTTGGCCAAGCAGATGCATTAAGTTGGCTTTGATCTGGGCCTTGCTACTTACAGCACTGCCAGATTACAAGACACCGTCTAAAAAATTAAAAAATAACACAAAAATATAACAGCTTAAAAATACGTTAAAGATTATTTTTATGATAGTAAACGCGTAAATGTAAGAAAATCTTTTTCTTCAAGTCAGTAATAACTCAGCACCTATTGCGTGGATGGGAAAATGAACGTGAAAAATCAAACTAACAAAAATAAAAGTTTGTTTTGGTTGTAATTGTAAACTTTCTAACTCTGACAACATTTTTGTCATTCTTTAACGCCATGGTAGCAAGGTAAGGAAACGTTGAACAAAAAATGTACAAAATAAAATTTTAAAGCCCTTTAATACTAGTTTTGTTATTAGTAGTTTAGTAAGTGAATTTATTGTAATTCTTTATGAGAAATGAAATTATCTTAACTCGTTATAGACGTGTAAATATGAACATATTAAATTGCGTCAATCCAATTTCATTCGGTAATTTTTTTACAAATATCAATATACCGTATAAAAAATTGACTTCGTCTCTAAAGGAAAAGTATAATACGAGTTAATATAAGAAACAATCTATAACTATCAGATATTTACTTCTATATGGTAATGTCACCACACGTTTATACATTTATAAGAAAGTCACGGTTCATTATTTTCAATGCGTGAAATAAAAACGTCAATCACCTATAATGACAGCAAATGTAACTCGATAGAATAACTAATTACATATTAATTTACCAACCACAGCTGTTCATCGTTTTATAAATTGTGTGCCATGACACTTAGACGTTACTGAGGGAATACTTACTAAACGTCTTAGGGCCGCCGTGTATCTTTAGTAAAAATGTACAATAATCACATGTAGGGCACATCGAAAATAAAAGTAAACCTTAGTGAAAGGATACCTTCATTCACTCAGATATACTTTTGTATTAAAAAATAAACGAGATTCGAGTCATATTTAAGATTTACTATGAACACGTAATGTATTCGTAAGGTCTTCTAAAAAACTAGTTGCTTTCCATTTATAAAAAAGAATTTAACTTATTATCAAGTTAAATACTCTCTACATGTAAGTATATCTAAAGGCAAGGCTATAATAGCAATACACGTATGGACTACGTTGAAAGCGTTAGAGAGGGAATAAATTTACCAAGCAATACAAATATCGAGCTACCAATATCTGGAAAAAACGACATTTAATCATAATTACCCGCGACAATGTCCTCCCTCCTGGCTATCATCAAAAGTATGCAAAGCGCAAAAATACCTATTTTTTGTTGTCTTGATAATTAGCGCATTCATATTTTTTGTTCTCTTAATTTTAGAATATCTACGCAAGTTTTTATTTTTCTAAGTGTAGCTTAACATGGTATGGTATTCTGTGTCTAATTGTTATTTTCCTATTACGCGCTACTCGTGATGCAAAGGCGTAAATTATATTGTTTTTTATCTTTAGCTTAGTTATGAGCCGGCCATATTTAGCGTTTGAAAATCTTTACATAATTATGACATTACTTTATTACCCCAAGTCAAAAGTAAAGGGGATGTTTGATAAATCAAAATACCTCAGCATATTATAACGATCTATGATAATGAATTAAGAGAGGTCAGACCCGTGGGAGTGCCAAAGTAGTTTCATGCCTATGGCAGTAGACATGGGCATTAAGTAACAATGGGCAGACTACAGAGCAAGCAGAACTGGCAAACGTAACCTAAGATTTGCATCCAATAAGTGGGCTGGCAATCTGACTAGAACCGGAGTATCAGGCAGGCAGGCAGTATAAACTTGACGATGGGATGAAAATTAATCTCTCTATTGGAGATCTGTGGAAGGACCAAAGTTACTGGCATAAGTTTGAAATGACATTGGGCAGGGTACACAGCTCGCAGAACTGGCAAACATAGTATAAGATGTCCACCCATAAGATGTACTGTCAATTTTACTATGATTAGATTGTTTTTGGCGTATCTCCGGGAAATATTAGTAACCTTAAGGGTAATGGTATTCTCTAGAGATACCATACAATAAAAGGTTTAAAAGCGTGTTGCTTGTGATGGGTGTCATTATTTTGATTATAATTGTTCCTATCCAACCTGACAATATGCGTTTACTGCACTAATATATTTACCTTTTCTATTAGGGAATGGGACACAGAGAAATAGGAGAAAGGACACAGAGAAGTAGTATCTCTGTGACTGTAGTAACTGATTTTTCTATAAAATGTATTCTTATTACAGGTCTTACTTACTATGGTTTTCTACATTAGCGCGTCAGTCTTACCTATTTCTACCAAACAGCAATGAGTACGTGTTGCTTTATTCTGAAAGATGATTCAAACAACGAAATTATTAGATATGTGTGTCATTATACCTTCAGGTCTTAAGGATAGCGTCGCGCTAGTGATATCGTTGCGTGGGCACGAGCATCTTTAGGCTTCGGTATCGCCTACACTGAGGTATAGAGCATACTTTTTTGGTGACTTCGTACAAACAAATAGACTCAATACTTGTGTGGTGATATGTGTATTTCTTATAGGATTTAATAAGTCAAAAGTGTTCATATTTTATGAGTACTTGGTTGCTGATAATTAAGATTATTTGATGGATTTGGCTTAAACGAATCTGTAGCTGCAAACCCGAGTATTCGAAATAGTTGTATCATAATGCGTTAGGCATATGTGATTCCTATCAACGATTTACTGCTCAGCTTCCCTGTGATTTATTCCTTAATTAGATACTTATTAGTCTAATGGCCACCATCTCCGCCTCAAGGAATAAACGCATAAACATATAAGATAAACTAAAATAAATCACCGCAGGAACGTGATCTCGGCGCGGTGTCTTCGTAGTGCGAATGCATGCGTTTGCGTCGTGCCCCATGCCTTGTACTATGAAACCTAACGCATTCCCTTTATCAGTATAAAAGGCTGCCTTTGTGTACAGTATTTTTAATAACAATTTTATTTCAATAGGTGCACTGATTAAATTCCTTTGTAACTCACAGTGCTTTGTTTAAGATTAAACATATGATTACCGTACATGATTTATTTTTGCACAAAGCACAAACAAAATGACACCCCACTTTAACATTTAATTTACTCTTGGTTTAAAAAGATATCAATACTTAAATTATATTTAAACTTGAAACTTTTAACCCTATACAAAACAATGTCTGAAACGGGTAATGTATTGGTTTCTCTACTTAAGAAGTAATTCTTTTTATTACATTTTAATATTTTTTCATTTTAATATGTTTTGACATTTTAATATGTACAAAAATATCAAATATTGATATTTTTGTACATATTTATTATGCCCGTTTATTTGTTGAATAATTGAAATTCTTAATAAATAAAAACAATAAGTAGCTGGGACAATCAAAAAGCAATGTATTCTATAATTAATGAATATTGACTTAAGAAGTTTTGAATCTAAATGCTTTTGGCGTGATTTAATTTCTTTCAAGCCTTTACTAGGTACGCTGCCTCTGTGCATATATAGTTAAAGATTTTCTGGCAAATATTATGTTTATCTACTGTATTTATAATCTCAAATGAACCGACGGCGTTAATAACAACTGGTATTGATTTTATAAATAATTGCTAGGTTCAGAATTATCAATATTTATATAGAGCTCAGTTGAAGTTCTGGTGAAGCCCATCACAAGTGTGTGTGTGTATGTGTGTATATATAAATCTTATATATAATATGGTATTTCTCGCAATACCTTTATTATATTTTTTTAAAATAAAATAGCTTATATGTTATTATTACCTTTAGTAAACCAAGCGTTTACATAATAATCATTGACGACGTTATCTTTAACATAACGTAATTATGATCATTGCCAACTCATTAGTCCCTATGAGAGTTGTATCACACAACGATAAACGAGGTTTATAAAAAAATATTTTTCCTTTTTTATTACAACTTAGCGAAATGGGCGCGTCCAATAAATGAAGACTCTTCTACGCTATTCGTCTCAATACTATTGTGTTTGCCGTGAGATACCGGCAGAGTAGGATCCTACCTCCCACTGCAACATGTGTTGTAAAAGGTGATTAAGGTACCAGAACCGACAGATGGCGGTATATCCAGCCGAAACAGTGCAGCTCAAATAAACTGTGCGGGAATAGGCAGCAGCATCCCATCCCGATTAGGCAGCTCTGTGCGATTCCCAACACGTCTGCGCAGCACGGCAATTATGGGTAAGACCGTTCTTTCTTGACGAGGCCTATGTCCAGCTGTGGAGTTTTAATGGCTGTAATGATGATAGATGATTATTGTGCTTATTATAATAATAGTAAAAATTACATAAATATATATCCATATTTAATTTATAAGACGAAGCGTATGTACCTTTAGTAACCTCATTTGAACGTTTTAAATAAGGATGCCCTCACGTTAATCGCGCACCTTTAGTCGAAGGTTCCCAGACGCAAGTCTCCCGCGCACGTCTGCGCCCATTATCAATTAGACGGCGCGCGTGCGGGCTGTCATTACAGCGGGCGCACGATCACGCATGCGGTCGCGCGACTCGCAACTCTGGCAATACAACATTCAAAATTAAGTGCTGTTAAATCCATGTTCCTCCTCCACGTATTTATTACCTACAGATTTTGGAGACGTCTCCCGCACATGTCCATTTATCAATAAAACGGCTCGATGGCGCGCGTGCGCGCTGTCTTTGCAGCGCATAATCACGCATGCAGCTGCGCAACTCACAACTCTAACCAGATATTTATTTATTTACCAAACTAGGCCACTATGAGAATGTAACACATCTGTATTTATGAATGGTCCCAGAATAAATTAACCCTATAATTGTATTACGCTAAAGTGACAGTTTTAAACCGGCAAAGTAGAAAAGTACCTCTTCCTGTACCAATTATGTGCAAATTCCTCATAAACGCTTTATTGCTGAAATGATGAACACCAAAGACAACATCGTGAAAACGACTCCATAAAAGCTGGTCATCTGTAATCTATTTGTATCTCTGGCAGGCCATTAAAACCAAATGAAGAACTAATCAATATTTATTCATATGCGATTAAAAATAGTATGCAATTAAATACATAATAAAAGTTCTACTATGCGTCAGAACGTCCCCTGCCCGAGTTTGAACACAAGCAGCCGAGAAGCTGGATGCAAATGACGAGATTGCGCGATACGGTGTCAGACCCGCGCGCTCAACTGCGACACACGTGTAGTCTTTACCCTTTTGCGACGACACATTCCTCAAATACACCTAAACATTGGTATTAAATACATATATTTTACATCCAGACACAGAACATAAATATTATGATATAAATGTTAGTCCTGGGTGAAGATCAAACCCACTTCACACAGAATAGGATCAACACCACCTCCCCAAGGGGCCCCTGATAAATTTCTATGCATAACCTATATAGCAGTTACATTTCACTTAATCTAAGTACTTTTACTTATTTTATTGCAGAAAATAAAGTATATATTATGGCTGGATCAAATAGTTTTTTGTATGAACACCTTCCGTTTATTAGCTGAACCCCTTTTCGTCGTAATCAATTCAGGTAATCAAGTTATACAGTGCGAACTGTACATATAAACTCTGATAATATATGATAAATTCACAGCAAAACACATATGTACATTTTTGTGTTTAGGCTTACCCGAGTGTTAATGTGTTTTATTATCATGGGAAAGTATATAAAATAACTCAATGGAATTATCTGAGCAAGGTAACAGAGTATTAAAACACAATAGGAGTTACAAATAAAATAATTTCCATACAGCTGGCACTTTATCAGTAGGAACACCGTAAATTTGTAGAACATTTGTTTATCTAGGGGATAAATTAATAATTTCAAAAGCTACATACGTAATAAATTTATTTCTAAGTATGTGTTTATCGTCCATAAGAATCCAATAATGGAATTAACGAGTACCCTATTGTTTGTAAATTTTTCCACCATTTAGCTTTTGAAGTATATTAACCGTTTCTAATAAATTTATGTTCAGTGCAATTAATATTAGTTTCAATATGTGTTATATTTTTATAAATTAATTGAGAAAATTATCTTTATTTGTACTAGATAAATATCTATATTTCTACTACACAAATAATCTGATAATTGAATTTTTTATTTGTCTAGTTCGTTTTTTTATTTGTCTAGTTCGATCACCAAGCAAACAGTCCGCGTGATAGTAAGCGTCACTGCAGCCTATAGACGCTCGTATTATCACAATGTTATCACTCGCGCGATATCAACCATGTGACTTAAAGATAGCGGTAGCAATAAGTGAGAATGAGGTGCCACAGCAGAAGATTTTTAATCAAAGTCTACCTCATTTAGGGAAAAGTTTATTTTAAAAATTACATAAAATTTAAGACGACTACAATCTTTTATTAATTCATAAATGGGTTTCAGTTTTCCAGTTCTAAAATCCGAGAAACAATAAAATTCGTATAATAACAACATACATACCTAATCAAAGTAACATTGAATTTTAAGAAACAAAAAACCGCCATTCAATTTAAAAGACAAGTTTAATTTTTCTGTTGCAATTAAAAAATTAATTTATAGATCCACTTTAAGTGTCTCTAGTCCATAATTCCAAGTTCAATTTAAGTGCAAAAATATTTAAAAAAACTTAACAGGGCATTATTAAAACTTTATCTAAATGTATGCTTTTTATCAAACCATTTGCCTTTTAATGAACTTGTGATAATGCCATTGTGTAAAAAGCTATACTATTTCAGTTTATAATATCTAAGGTAAACATTATTACTTTATCGGTGTCACTGCGTCGCAATGAGGAATACTAATTTTATATTACAAATCAAAAACTCTAATCTCTGAAATTGGCTAAAAACATTTCCTATTAATTTCAAGTTTAGAGGATGTTGGAGATGCTCTAACTGCAAAATAAACTTCTAATCGAGGCATAGCTACGTGGGCATGGCACTCGCATAATACACTTAACGAAAGCAGCGTAGTCGTGCCGTGCGCACTGCGTGGTCGTGAGAGCGCGCAGATAAGTACGAGGTCGGGCGACGTCACGACCGCGACCACTACAACCTTTGGGACTAATGCACACTGCCCCTAATAGAGATTTCTATTAATACCAAAGCCTAGGTATAGCAATAGAATTTCATGACCACAGTACCCTTAAATCGATTACGTTACTATTTTTTGTAATGAAATACGAAGCCTCTTTTATTTTTTTAACTAGTAAAAAAAAATTATTAGTAAGGTCAGCAGGTTTCCGGAAGTAAAAGGGGAGCGTTAAATAGTATGAATATTAAACAACTTAAAACGGGTGAAACGCGCGTGACTGCTAATGCATATATAAAATCATATTCCACACTTAAATACACACACACAATCGAAATCACGACAAGATAGGAACACTACCGAAACCATCTGTCAACCACAGAAATCCCACTGTTTATTAAAGAAAACCTTAGAATTGTACATTTTTTTCTACATGAGGTAGAATAAAACCTCATGCAAAAGGTTAGGTTAGGCATTGATACCTTACTTTACCGCCGATACCGCCAAATAGCAGTGTTCGCATTCACTGGATGATATGGTATAATATATATAGATATTAGGAGCGTCTTTAGGCTGCAGTGACGCTTACTATCAAGCGTACTGTATGCTTGTTTGTCGACCTAGTCTAATAAAAAAATGTACTGGCATTCATTCACTCTATATGCCCAATCCATTTAAAGATTCCTTTTTTTTACATCACATATTTTTATTATGTAACTCTTGGTTAAAATGTTTAATTAAAGTAATTAAAGGTCTTATTTAAACCATATTCATAATATGCTTCTTCTGTCAGGTAACCAGCATATGTTACTTTATTAATTCATAGTTATAACTTAAAAATAGATCAAGCAACTCTTTGAATATAAAAAATCAGTGGCGATTCTATACGTAGCTACAGGTAAAACAAGATATTTTCAGAAAACGTACTTAACCTTCCTTTGTGGCATAATTAAAAAATATTAAAAACAAGGCGGTATTAAATAAAATAATGATATAAAATTGGAGTATAAGTCTATTTGCATAATTAATATATGTTCATTTCTGACTAAATAGATTGTGATGAAAACTGCTAGTGATGGGTTGAATGAATAAATGGTTAAGCGCTTAAATCACTTGTGTTTCGGAAGTCAGGCAACAGAAAGAATCACAAATTTATTACATGAATACATACACTCCATACCCAGACAAAGAACAAACAGAAATGTTGTCATAAATATTCTTTCTTTGATACATTTTTGGAGCACAATATACTCGTAGTATCTTCACCAGCCGCGCTAGTGGACCCGACGAATGATTTGAACTATATGTTTCAGAATGAGCCCTTGATGTTATTCAATGATTAAGAAGAAACTACCATAAATTTACCATAGCGTTTGCTATGATGACGATGATGGATAAAAATGTTAAGATTGGGATTGCAACTAGACAAAACTGCCTATTTTAGGTATTTCTCAAGATAATAAACTGAGATGGACTTTTCACTTATAACACAAATCTCTAGAATTTTAGCTGCTTTTATTAAATTATCTAAAGTAACAAAGCATGGTTATAACACAATACGGTAAAGTGTAGAGCCGTACTCTATCACGGTAATATTGTTGACATAAATATTATTTTTGTTTAACAGAAACACTATATTTATGGAAATATAAATATAATATATATACATAAAGCAATATCTGATATTCCTAAAAATTTTACGCTTATAATATTAGTACTAGAAATAAACATAATTGCTGTAGGGCACTGGCAGAGTAGAGGGTAGAGGGTGTTCCCCTTGTACTAGGAAACGTATTAGGCGTCTGAGGTACCAGACCCAGCAGATATCCAACCAAAAGTGCGTAGTTCAAATGTAACAGGACGGGAATGTACAGCATTACACAACACGTCTTTCCAGTGAGACAAGTAGTGTAAAAACTCCTTTTTTATGGTCGAGTATTTCTACATCTGCTATAATGAAGCATGCGTTCATAACATGACCACAGAAAATAAATTATAAATGAATTCACATATCTAATACATTCACCTAACTTCGAAATAAGTCGCTTAAACCACTTGTGTTAATTAACAGAGAAATCATAAATATGACACGCTAATATATATTTTATACCCAGACGTAGAACAAAGTCAGATATCTATAAATATTTATCCAGATTGGGAATCGAACCCACGATACTTTGCGCACAAGATAGGTAAACAATTGAACTAAAGGTCAACGGGCCCGTCAAAATTCTTTTCTCTTCTTTAAAGTCATAAAAATTATTTTCAAATCCCGAATACTATTATTCCTATTTATAAATCAAGATTACCTTCAAGAAATGTAAATTTATTTTTAAATACTCATTACAGCGTTAAAGATTTTATACATGATAGTTCGGATTTTATTTAATTAGTTTTAACACTATCTTTAAAGTAATTGCTTGTTATAAATTGAACCGCTAGGTTTTCTTGCAAATGAATATGGTACTTGTAACTTGCACTATGAGCTGCTGTAAACTCGCGTGTCTAGCGCGGCAACTATGGGCAATTTTCCCCCTTTTTGGGGAGGCCTATATTCAGTTATGGATTTCCAACGGTTGGTATGATACCTAACTGTTTGAAACTTGATTCAATTGATTTTAAATATTCTCTATATGAGATTTTTTTTTATGGAAATGAAACATTTAACACTACTAGGATATGCGTGGATCGTGATACCCGCGTTATAAACCTGCTTTACATTTAGTCCTATCTGATAGCACTCAACGTCCGTTAAAAACCCCTTATAGGGATCATTAGTATTTTGAGTTTCGAAAACTAACAAACATAGTCAGTAGAATAACAAAAATATTGTTTATTATCCCGTGGTTGAAGTTTTTGTATTAGTCATAATTATTATTAATAAAAAATAGCTGTCACATGCAGAGATAATTGCTTACATTGCCGTGTAGTACCGGCAGGGTAGAACTCTGTTGTATAATAGTACACCTATGTCGTAAGAGGCGACTAAGGTCCTACCAGAACCAAAAAATAGCGGTATGAATATAACGCCTGGCGGTGGATTGGAAGTCCACTGATGGACATAGGCTAAGAAAGGGAGATTTTTTCCCATAATAATTGCCGCGCTGGGCAAGTATGAGATTATATAATTACAAAAATCATTAATGCGCATTACTTTTATGTAAAATTTGTGAACTTAGCCTTACATTACGAGAAACAATAAAGCCAATCGCTATGGTAAATTCAGTTGTACTCTCGCCTGTGTACGTACCCTAATATGCATTTTTACATATTGAATCTGCGTTTGTTTCATTGAAATAATTTCATACTTATTATTGTAAATGTGTATCCTTGTTTTTTAACTCAAGGCTTTTATGCACCGCAGACCTCCTTCCTTATCAGGTAAGGGGAGATTAGGGTACTGAAAACGAGAAGTGGCGGTATATTTTCTATCTGAAACAACGTAACTAGGCAAGGATGAGCATCTCCTTTGCGAACCTACGAACTATAAAAACCCTCTGATAATTTGTTTTATTAGAGATCTCATAAAGAGGCTTTTTTTAATTATACAAAATCTTATACATTGACTTGACTCTGGCATAAGTCGCGTGTGTTATGGATATCAATCCACAGACGAATCACAAAAATATAACTTATTTTTAACACCAAAGCACAGAACAAATACTAATCTTCTCATTAAATGCACTGGATGGAATCGAACGCACAGCCCTTGGCACTTAAGTGGAAGTCCAACGGCTGAAGCGATGGTGATAAGATTAATGCCAACTTAAATTCATGTCGATCTTTGAGGTCAGAGACCTTTTGCCTATAATTAAAACAAAGAATGCAGTTATATGTTATGTCCCAATACCCTAACCATAAAGAACAAAACTGACAAAAAGACTCAAGAAATAGGCCACTAATCAAATAATTAAACAATTACAGTGTGCACATAACTCACACATGTGCCTTCACGAATCTATAGAGGAAACGGGTATCATCCACTCAACCGAGCATTCGAAATACCCCATAGCAAATTGCATTTCGCATAAAACGCATGTAGGAAATAAACAAGTCCGGTTTAATTACGAAATTGTCATCAAGGAAAGGTCTCAACAAATTACGTTCCAATTTAGATGTAAAATGTCGACGGACGGTCCGACGGACGTTTTTACAAACATTAGTAATTGGCCATTGTATAACAACTGCCTGTGTAATTGAAATATATGCAACCATACTGCATTCTCTATAAGAAATAGAAAACAAACACGAAAGTGTCAACATACCAATTAATTTTGCTATTTTACATCGTTCTCGTTATTTGCTCTCATCTTTATGTGGGAAATAAAATAACTACAAGACTTTTAAGAAATAAGCGAGTCATGTTATAATTAGAGACCAAAATAAATAAAGTACCTCGATACAGTAGTTAAGTGACACTAAACAGATTTTCATCATCATCTTTATATTAGCTGTAAGACGTTCAATGACAACTTCAAGAAACGAGCTCTCAACTGATACTATGTTTGTTACAACATAGGCAATACTCATAGTTTTAGTCTTCTCCATGTTCTATTTGATACCCTCAATATTGTTGAATTCTTTGAGGATCATGCTCAAATCTTTAATATATTCTGCGTTGAATACAATATCGTCGGCAGATCGAAACAGAATGATGAATTGACCATTAATATTAATGCCTTTTCCTTGCCATTCCAGAAGCTTGATGGCGTTTTCCATGGTGGCATTAAACAGTGTTGGAGATAAAATGTCTCTTAGTCTAACACCCCTTCTTAGAGGAATTACCTTCGAACTCTGCTCCTATACTCGGACTGACACTTCGTTGTTTAATAGTCTCCTTGCCGCAGCGTAAAGATGTGGTCTATGGTACTGTAGCTTTTTCGAAAACTGGCTTGTTTGGAAGGTTGGAAGTAATCAAACCTGCAGTCGAGACGATTTGTGATGATCCTAGAAAACAGTGTAAAAACATGGCTGAGCTTCTATAGGACTATAAATTTTAATTTTTATTCCAATATATATTATAATATCCACTGTTGGACATAGGTCTCTCCTCGTTAGGGGTAAATTGGCCAAAAATTGCCACACTAGGCTGATGGCAAAAAGTAGCTCTACGAAGAGGGTGCTGCTGCCCATCCTCACCCTGTAGTATTTAAGCTGCTCTGTTTCAGAAGGATATTCCGACATCTGTGGGTAACCTTAGACGCCTCTTAAAATATCTGGTATAAAAGAAGGTACTATTCTTCTCTGCCGTCACCCCATAATATTCGTTTACTCAAACTTGAGATGTTTGGATTATAGAGCAATCCCCATACCAGGATTACAAACCGACTTATTTTATTATATTATGATCAATGACACTCAGAATCCCTACTAATGGCTGTGGCTGCCGAGGCCAGGACAAGCGTGGCTGAAGGGGAAGGGGAGCAATAAAGCATTGAGGGGGAAAAAACCACTGGTGGCCACTACCACATCACCCTTGACCCCGTGGGGTCACCCGAGAAGAACTGGGCGCAAGGGCTACCACCCGTAGACCAACCGCGACTAAGGGACGCGAAGTTCTTGATTGACTGACTGACTCTTTCGATACCTGGTATAAAGGGTATTCTACTAGTATTCTACTCTGCCGGTACCCTAGGGCTAATATATATAGTAATATTTTACTCAGACTTGAGATATTTGGATTTTAGAGCAATCTAAAACTATACCATGATTCCGAACAGACTTATTTTATTTTAGTACCTCAACCCATGACAGGTTTCGTAAGAGGCGACCTAAGTACCAACAGGCCCGGTATATCCTCATATCAAACAGCATAAGTCAATTCAACAGGGCGGGGTTGGTCACCAGGTTTCCTGTCGCAAAGTTACACTTTGCGATTGCCGTTACGCTTTCCGCGCTTTGCCTTATAAAGGCCGAATTTAACCCATAATTACTATTATAGGTAAAATTTTCTTTCTTATAGAGAACTACATCCAGCAGTAGACTTTTTGGGGATGCTATAATGATACCTGAATAAAGGCAATATTCACTATTAGTAGTAATAAATTATAGAATTTTAGAAAAAAAGCATTGTATAATGTTCTTGAAGTAACCCAAAAAAATTATCAAAATGACTAGCTAACAGAGAGCCGATCCTTTAAAATTCATGATGCATACATGAGATATTTGAATTAAGAAACACGTCACATCATAATGCCATGGAAATTGAAATATCCCCCATAAACATAATTAAATAATGCCGATCGTAAACGTAGTACATGTCCAAACGCATATGTTATAAACTTCATACTACTGTGGTGGTACTGTCTAGTATAATTATGAGAACTTGTGGAGTTCTAAAGGTCATATTTTTTCAACGCCTTGCTATTAATGTGCGTCCCCGCTCCAAGAGGCAATTAAAAGAATTAGAACCATTAATGTTAATGCTCTTGTGAGAGATTACGATAGTAAAATTATTTCCGTTCGGAACGCCGGCGCCGTATCTATCTACCCTTTGAGGTGAGTTCCATTAATTGGTATTGCCATAGTAAGAATTCGTTTATTGATACGCCACCAAAATTGTTTTATTGAAGTAATGCATCAATCTACTGTCACTTTAAATTTCTTTTTTATTAGATTTTTATTTAATGGTTGTTTGGACAGCTTTGATTTGTTAATTAAGGCAGAGTAAAAATGCAGTTTATATTAAATTAGCCGCCTGCCTAAATGTAAGCCAAGTTCATAGAATTATTCCTAAAAAATCACTATATATAATAATTAGGCTATACCATTTACAACTTTGGATAACTGTGGCCTATGTGCTATTTCAGACAAAATTCTATTTGATTACGCAAAGTTTAAAACACCTAAGTCTGAGATTTCTGACAGCTATATTTAAAATTTTTAAGGTAACTGGGGCCATCTGATTTTGTAAACAAATAGAGCAGTAAAAAAGTACACGTAGCTTATATTTACAAGTATATATTCAAAATATTTTAAACCTATATGTATAAATATACACTTATCAGATCAAAAAGTTTTGTAAGTAATCAGCGTTGCTCATGAGAAGAGAGAGATTTTGTGGATCCCTAACTTGTAATGGTGTGGGGATACCGACGCAGTCAGTTTATTTTTCCATACATCAGCCGTCTGAGGGAAAAAATGGCACTGAAATCACATAGTCACATAGTAGGTATGGTATAACAATCGATTGCTACTATGATGTAGAAACTCTCAGCTGTTAGTATATTAAATAACTCTTGACAACATTTCCAGTGATATCAGAAAGATGCAATATCTCAGCATAATACCAGTGGGTTAAGCCAACGACTGAGTACCATGCCGTCGACAATTCAAGCTGCTTTCCGTTGAATACAGTCAAGTTAGAGGAGTTGATACTGATCCCAGCTCTGAGGTGGCAGCAGTATGCTATATGGGCCCAAACATGTGTTTTATGAAGTTTCAAGCGATGAGTTGTCATGAAATACTGCGTAGTGTTCGACGCAAAAAGAGAGCCTTTTGCAACATAGGCCAGTAATTCATCAGCCATGTGAAGTCGTATGACGGATGATCGATTATTTATAATTCCGCCAATACACTTCGAATTCGCTGTTGAAAAACCTGAGACCATAATTGTACTTCCTCCTTAGCTTTGCAGTGTGATGCTTGCTTATTATTTGATGACACCCCGTCAGCTCAGGCCTGGTAATATTTACTCTTTTAGCGAGGCGCCAACCTGCATAAATGACCAAACCAAGACTGGGATCAGCTACTAACGCAAACGACAGAGTTTGGAATTACAGGGTAATAAGTGCCATTGCAACAAATAGGTCATTGGGTGGTCTTCTTTAAAACAAGTCTCCTGGCACTAGACCGGTCCTAAAACTAAATTTACAGCAGGTTCATTGCGCGGGCCGCCAGAATAGAACCTTCAATATAAACTAGTGGTGATGGTCTAAAAAGTAAAAACAAGCTAAAGCTATTAATTACATCCTAAGCAGATGAAACTGTAATATGAATGAGTTTATATTTTACGTATTTCTTAAATTTATCGAAAGGCATTTGCCCTTGATACAATTATTTATTTTTTGATGCAGAGGCATGGGCACTGCGAGCACACACTTATTTCTAGTATTAGCGACTGGAGCAATGAGTTTGGACTAAAGTTAAAAAAGTTAAACCCTGGAATGACTCAGGTCATTGTGTTGGGCAGCTCTAGAATGATTACAAGGATCGATTGGTCTGCGCTACCCCAAGTTTCTTTTGACAGAATCTTAATACCCTACAGCAGCGTAGTCAAGAATTTGAGAAATCTCTCAGGTCATCAGAGAACCTTTTACTGAAAACGCCTGTGCATTCCACAACGTTTTTTAGTAAGTCCTTTACGGCTCAGACTGTTCGTTTGTGGAATGCATTGTACTTTATAATAACGGTTTTTTTCATGTATTTTTATGTTTGGTGTACAATAAAATATTTATTGTTATTATTATTATGTCACCATTTTTCTCGAAGATATGTTGACTTATTAAGTGTATAATAAGTATATTAATTACTTGGAACTTTTGTCTTAGATATTTATATTCAATCAGGTCTAAAACAAAAGCAGGATTTATGTCAGAAGTATTCCTCCACACTACTTTAGAGTCCACAGTAGAATAATGATGTTAAAGTAGCTGAAATAAAATAACAGGTTACTTCGACTATTAGTTAACAATTTTATGTACTGTAAGTAAGTAAGACATTTCATTAAAAGCGTCAAAAAAAATTTGTTTTGACGATATAAGTTTTCCACTTACATTGAACATAATTTATAAACTAGAATACTAATGTAAACAATTTCAATCCCTCATCTTTAATAATAATATAATTTTTTCTTTGTCCCACATTGGTTGTGACGAGTATTACAAATTTTGTCTTTTTTCATCTAAAAGCAGATTTATTTATGTTTAACCATTTTACTTCTTTTGTAAGGTATCGTAATTTTTATATATAGACGAAGAATATTTTTTTCAGACGCTTTATGCTGGCGAAACTAATATAGTTAAATGTTTATATTACGATATAATATATATCTTTCTTACATTACGATACCAGATCTATCAGCCGTAGTCCTGACTTAGCTATGAATTATAAATTAGAATTGTTAAAATAACAATGTAGTATATATACTAATACTGGTGATGCTTCTGTACAACGCGCCACTGCCTAACAACTGTCAGTCACAAATGATGCATTATAAAAATAAATATTATGAAACGAAAAATTAATAAGGTCAGCCATACATTATAAAATTTAATAAGGTCGTAAAATTGTGTTATGTTCTACAAAACTCGGTTTTAGAGCAATTATTTTAGCTCCATATGCAAGTCCAAAAACAGCCATTGTTCGAACACGAGGGAAGCTATGGGGTACAACTAGTTTAAACATGAATATCAAAGTCAGTAAGCATCCAAATCGGATTTTGCGTTTTACCATCATACAGTTAACGTATCGATTCTCAGTTCGCAGAAAGCCACTTTAGTTTCAAATCGCACGTCGCGATCGGAAGTCAATATAGATTTTATCGAGCAATCGAAGCGTGTTCGGTGCGACGGCATATTTGGTTAACTTGTCATTCGATTCTATTGACACATATTGCGTGTGGTGTTACAGGTGTGAATAAAAAAACTTACCATAAACATTATGTTCAGTGTGTCTCACAGTATTAATATACACGATATTAACATATGCTATAATCGGAGATAAACCTCTTCATCTGCACTTTTACTTATTTCTAGCCGGCTGTCCTGCTTAAAGGCTGACTGAGACAGAAATTCATGGATTACTAGTATTTTTGTAATAATACGAGTTAAAGGCTAAAGTGACGATACCATCACAATATGGGCTATTGTAATAATAAATACAATAAAAAGCATATATATTGAACACAGATATAAAGATATTATTATATTATTATCAGATATTTTGTCAATATAAATTATAATTGATCATAGTAAGTACCAAACTTGAACATAATATATACATAGAAATTACTTTGAGAACCAAATATCAGACTATTTAGAAAAGCAACCAAACCAAGGTTGGGATCTTCCAGCAACGCTGATGTCGTAAGAGTCATTTGAACAAATCAACCATTTCTTTCTTCAAAACTGATATCATATTAGCTGGGCAGACGTGATGGCTATTGCGAAGCGAAATTTCACTTTGAAATAGCCCTTAGCCCCTAATACATTTCAACCTCGTCATTTTAAATGAAAATACCGCCTTCAACCTATCCAACCCATCTTTTCCAGTACCTCAGTTGGTTTTTACGACATCTGATGTGGAGTATCTCCATTTAGATACTTACTGTCTGTACTCCGGTCGAGATAGACATATAATTTTCATATTTAAAATTAATTTAGTATATGGATCTGCCATTGAGGGATTATTTATATTTACATTAAAACTTGTTATGTTACGCCTCAAGATATCGCTTTCACTCTTATCTCAGACCAATTCGCGTGCGACAAACCAACTAAACCTACCGCATAAAGCATCCGTAAGCGTTTTGCAATGAAAATTATATGCCAGACGGCATCCATCGCCATTTTGGTTCGCCAAAACTTCGAGCATAAGGGTTACCACCGGCAAATGGATGTCGAAGTAATGGTGGAAAAGTTTTATAGTGATTTCAATTTATGTGTCGCATAGTATACCGCATTGGTACCATGAATCGATTGTCCACTGCAGTTATAACCTCGACCACCTAGCGAGCACGCAATCAACTCGTTGAGGCCCGCTAATGATTTGCAATTGATTTTTTTCATAATGGCAAAGTTGCGTTTTTAATAATGCGGCACGCCTCACTAAGGCTAATTAAGATTTATGGAAGTCGGCCGCAGTGGCTTGTTTATTGAACTTTAATGTAAAAAATTTCCGTAGGCAACGTGTTTATGCATGCAACGATTTAAAAATTAACACCTCGATTTAAATTAATAATTAAGTGTGCGATGTTTAGGTAATTAAAGTATTAATGCTTCGTTAAACTAATCCAGTAGAATATATTTAGTAACAATCAAACATCTCTGCAGGCCAAGAAAATATATTAGTAAAATATTTATTAAGCATTTGTACATGTAAATTACCGAAATGCAGATTTTACCCAAAAAAGAATAGGACTTTTAAATAAAAATAAACTAACAATGAATATTAAATGGAATCTACAAAATTACAACCCTAAACTCTTTTAACTATGGCACCATTTTAATGTCGGTAGATTTTAAATGTATATTTACGTAAATATCTGAGTCCTTACACCCTCCAAACCGGTAATGCACGTTTATTAGCCAACACAGCATCCAATATCAGATAATCTAAGGCTTATCTCTTTGAAATAATGATATCATAACATCATTATGCCTTACCATGTAAGTAAAGGAAATTTATACAACGCCAAGTGGTGGCAAAGTTAGCGCCTCCGGGTAAGGGAAATCTGCATACAATGCAAGAGACAAGATTATATTTGGACCCAGTACCAGCCTACCGTTTTTGTTATGGCTTATTAATTTATTAGGTGCTATGAATACACAGATGCTTGGGCCTCTGATGTTATCTCAGGAGATCATCTAGGATAGTGGTAAGACTCGAGCTTGTTTTGGGTTATTTTATGAGTTGTTCATGGATGCCATTCAATTGGAACATCAAAAGGTAATGTAATGCCCATATAGAATATTATTGTGCCTTCGAGTACGCGTCTTTGATTTAGAGTCCTATCATTATTACCAATTGAGGAGTGTTCTTAGCGCTGGTTACTTTACTTGCAAATACCAGGTATTAAGGAAATAGTGGCTATTGTGAATGAATACGCCAATAAACAAAACTGACGTATTTGGAGTGATGATAACCATCAAGTGTGGTTTGAGACACCGTTACATCCAGAAAAACTGACTATGTGTAGTGATTTTTGTGCTGGTGAGATATTTGATCCGTACATCTTTAAAAACAATGCTAGCCAGAACATTACAGTCAATGATGACCACTATAGATCAATTATTACTATTCACTTTTTTGTTCATCAATTGAACAACTAAGATGGCGCTACATATCATACAGCTTGTGCCACAATTGATTTATTGAATTAAACGTTTCGTAACTGCATAGTTTCACGTTTCGGACCCGAGAATTGGCCTCAAAGATCGTGCGAATTAACGCCGCTTGACTATTTTGTGTAGGAGTATGTTAAGTCTACGCCAATATATAGTTAATTGTTAATTTTTTAGTGTATAGTGGTCTTAAAAAGAGAAGCAAGCCGAAAATTTATAGGGCTGAGGTTACAATTCTTGCTGTTATCTAACTCAGAATTGTTCCATGATAAAAAATCACATCCCATGCATATATTATGCATAAACTATGCATATGCGAATGCTTAGGAGAGTGCTGCCAGTGGGTTAAAAATGCTGATGGTAGATTAATAAGTTTTCATTTATTAACTAATGAGCTAGTGCGTCCGTTGTTCTTAAATAAAAAACATAAATCTCACTGAATGTACAAATTACGAAATGTTCGCATCGACACGTTTGTCAACCGAATATAACACTGCAGGTGTCAGAGGGTGGCCAGGTGTGGGCATCGGTAAGATATTTCACACGCACGTGATTCACGCGGCCGTTTCACAGAGCCGTTCCAGCTACCGCGAGGCTGAGGCGGCGGATTCCTAAGCGGTGCGGAATCGTGTGACAAAACAATTGCTTTAACTTTGAGGAATATTCAATATAAGAAGCTAAAATAAGCGTTTACTACCTTTTGCGCAACTTTTTTACCACAAATATGAATGAATAAGACAATATCACAAGTATTGTTTTGATCACAAATCAACTGCAACCGAAGACAGATATAAAGTTACTAAGAAATGAAAAACACCTAGAACAAAAACGATGTAAAGCAGAAAAACAAAAGACGAGCCGAGCTACAACCAATACCAAGGCGACCAATAAGGTTATAATTATAATTACACTTTAAAATCAATCTCAATGGACAATGATTGTATATAAAAAAAAAATGCGCAGAATGAAAAAAAATAATATGAACATTCCTATATTTACTTTTTATTAAATACTATATTAATATGTTAACAAAAGTAAAAAACAAAGCGTGATTCTAAGTGTGTCAAAGATTTTCCTAAGGAAGTAGTTACGTGTTAAAACACCAATTATAGACTTTTCCCATCCGCTGACCCAATAACTGACTCGAAAGCTATTAAGTGTCCATAAATTTATATGACGGCGAATTTTAATATTTATTGCAATTTCCGCAAATATTCCAACTACTGACTTTTATTAGCACCTACTTTACATGTTTTATCTCTAAACTTCACTTAACTTAATTTGAAAGCAAAAATTTTACATACTCAAACGTCTTTGAGCAATTGAGTATGTAAAATTTTTAGTTCCGAAAAAAGGAATTTAAGTGTTTGATAGCTGTATAGAAAACTTTAATTGTTAAAAATACAAATTGTTCTCATTAAGCTGAAGCCTATAAAAATGATACAGATAAAAAATGTCGCGTAATGTTGTTCTGTACATTTTATTTTAAACTATTAATTTAAGTTAGCCAGTATTTATTAACCCCTGTTATTCAAACAAAACCCTGTAAAAAAAATAAAAAAATAGATTTGTGTACTTTAATATATATAAATATATTTATTATAGCAATTATTATATCAAACAACATAATAATTAGTTTTCTTCATAAAACGAGAATGAGTCACTTCTACTTTCCGTATGAAGGAGACATTGAACGGAGAGTGAAAGCTGCAAATAGTTTCAATTGAATCTGCATGCTTTTATGTTCCGTTCGACTGTTCAAAGAGGCATGTTGGTTCCAACACGGTCATATGGCAGTGAATGTTGGGTATGGCGGAAAAAGAATCTCATTTCTCTCTCTTTAAGAGATAGAATAAATAATAGGTAGTGCTATAAGACATTGATGTATTGTGAAAGATGATGTTGCGAAAACAATAGAAAAATGGTTGTAGAGATGGTTTAGACATGCATCTATCCTGATGAAAGTAGAATAACTTAATTAAAAAGAATTTAATTCCTGCAATATCTTAAACATTAACCTGACTCCATGGTAAGTTACTAAAGGTACATGTTACTAAGGGCAAATATCAGATGAATCACGAATACACTAGAACATCCAGATACAGAAAAAAACAGATATTATCATATAAAATTTGCCTTGGATGGGGATCGAGCCCACACCCTTTGGCGCACAAGATAGGATCACCACCATCTGCACTATCAGTCCCGTCAAGAACACGATAGCACAAGGTGGGACTGGCTTGGATGCACGCACAAATATTCATCATCATATACATAGTTGTCCCGAGTAAGGATCGAACCAACGACCCTTGACCACACAATGTGGGACTGGCCAACCGGCTAACCTGACTTAACTCGATAAAGCGCGCTTAGATTACTTTAAGGCGAACCGATAACCACCTCACCAGACACTACTAAAAATCAGGGACTGATCATCAACATACTGTACAGTCGGATCGCCGCATATGCTCGAGTTTGGGTTTTTGAATAAATGTCTACATTTTATCAACGAATGTCTTTCAAATTCTTCACTAAACAAGGTACCAGCTAAGCTCGAAAAATAATGGCAACACACTGATTTATTTACATTAACAATTTCAGACATTTTTGACCCGGAAACTTTCAAATCAATTCGTAATTCCGCATATCTTGAAATCCACCTACGAGTATTACTAATGATCGAATCCAAAATTTTATCAAAAATATTATAACGTTCGAAATTTTCGTTTAGCGGACCTTGAAATTTGATATGATGGTAAAACGTATAGAGCAAAATTTCAACTAATTTAAAAGATCGACAAATTCATAGTAGGTATGCATGTATGTAATGAGTTAGCTACAAGACAAATTAAATAAAGAACTACTATAATTTAATCTGTTCTTCAACTTACCACTAACTTTAACCAATTATTCGAATTTATTGACTACATACTTGTCAATAACAAGCTATAGAAAGGTCAATGCTCGGACTCTGCGCGATCGAATCAAGCTGAGGAGATCCGTAAAAGAAACAAAGTTACCAACATAGCCGGCAGATTTTCAAGCTTAAGTGGCTGTGAGTTGGACACATTATTTGCAGGTCCGATAGGCGATGCAACTATAAGGAAATAGACGTACTATGTGTCGTCAACCGCAGCATGGGATGCCACCCACATCCAGACGATCTGAGTAAAACCCGCGGGAACGCGCCGGGTGCAGGCTGCATATAATCGATCCTTTTCGAAATCACTTGGAGTTGCTGTGCTTCAGTGGACGTCCCACGGCTGATATGATGATGATGATAGTAATGATACTCGTTATGATATATAAAATAAAATTTAACCTAGACTCATGGATTTACACAATAATGATTCTCAAATGACAAAATCAAATAAATTCTAGCAGTTAAAGAATTTTTTGCAATTATGATTACAGAAGTTTCAAAAAGGCTCGGTTCTCAAATTATATTTTACTTTTTTATGAGCGAAACCGTCGACGAACTTCTATATTATAATAATCTATTATATATCTTCTATATAATTCCTATACATTTAAAATACTTTTTGCACATTTTTCAAGTGCCATGTTAATATGGTATGGTGAATACCTGTAATAAAAATTAAAATTTTGACCAGTTTGGTCCTATCCCACTTTTAGCGTACTTCATTGGAATTAGAAGTTTTTCTTCTGGACTCTATATAAGGACGTTTTAATCACTTAACAATTATTTGCTGACACCTACTATGACAAGATGGCCAGAATGCAAAATAAACATAGTCATGTGAACGTTTATTGGTAATGAAGGTGTGATTGATAGGCGGTGTCGGCGCACGCGCGCGGGGCGAAGGCGGCGCAAAGAGCGTTGCGCACGCGCACGCAACCCTGCAAAAACTCGCCACGGTGGTTTAGCACCGGCTTTAGACTATTTTTACTTGATAATAGTAATAGTCATGTCTCTACTTGGATTATCAGGGTAAAGTTTATTCAATCATTGATACATTGGAGTCCGAAACATTAAACATTAGCACCAGATCGAATTAAATGCACTAAAGACAAATTTTTCGATGACTTGTATATACATGTAACTAGGTATAACAAATAGATGGAATTTGATATTGGTTAATGAATATTCTGTTTTATTTAAGCCGTGTCCGAGTATTTGGAATTTACTCGCAGTATTTGGAATTACGTCGAATATTTGTGCGTGCAGTTTAGTACAACATTTGATATTTAATGTTTATAAGGAAGCGGCGGTTAACTTAGCTTCATTACCCGACGAATGATGGCAGCTAATCAAGCTCTTTGCTGCTTGATGACAAATTATGCCTTTGGTTTGATATTTAGATTTTTCAAGTACTTGATCTTTTACTTCGAAAATGCATATATAAATTAAACCAAATACAAGTATAAAGTATGTTAATTTTATTCATACATTTATGTCTAATTTCACTCATTTCACTTAGTGTTATGATTACCGGCACATATCAAAAGTCGTAATATGTTGGTGTTGCAGAACATGCATTCACTGGTTTTTTATAAAGACGTATCAAAGATTTTCCCCTTCGCTTAGAATAACAGAGCGTTAAATAATCGACAAAACGCAAACATTCTAAGGTTTTGAAAAAAATATCTACTATTTTCCGTTTAGCATAAAAAAGATTAGGTGTTTTAGTTTGATCTAAAGAATAACATTGGTTTTATAAATAGCGAAAAAAGCTTTTTAAATACGCATTTGTAAAAATTAACTTCTCAGTGAATTCATAAATCTGGTATGTTCGATTCCATCATGCTGCAAAGCGTAATTAGCAAATTCGTAGAAAACGGCCAGAGTATTCCTTGTCTTATTAGATATGAGAACAATCGTATTCTTTGCAGTCGCATAAAAATTCCTTCAGAACTCAAAACGAAACCGCTCTATCGATAAAAATAGATGCCTTAACAATGTTTATACTGCCGGTATCATTTCACTAGAGGACGCGAGCGAGCGTCGGACGCGAGGCCATTTTAATTGCATTTATAGTGAAATGCTAAAGGTTAAACTTATTAAAGTCCACTATATCGCATTTTTTGTGACGTTGCAGGCATATTTGTAAGCAAACCGCCTTTTTCAAATGCTTATTTTCGCAGAAATACTACGCAATTGCGAGGGTATGCGTGTAAACATGTTTAGGTAACAACATTTGATACAACAAATTAAATGTTCACTTTTATGTTATTGTTCTATAACTCCATAAAGAATCGTTACACGCCACTGCCAGCCATATTTTAATTTTGCTGTGATAAATAAATAATGAACTTTAAAGTCTTCATTACCATTAAGTTATGTTTATTAACAAAAAATCCGTTATATAACAATAAACACGCAAGAAACGTTGTGTTATGGTGGGCTATGCGACCTCCGCCAGCACTGATTCTCGGCATCAACAAAATTATAATAATTTTTTTTGCCCACAATTGCTGCGCTAGACAGGCTTCCACGGTGGGAATTCTGCTACCCATTCTGACCCTATTACATTTAGGATAAGCTATTTCGGGTGGACATTCATCGATCGGTCCCGGTACTTCAGTCGCCTGTTACAGGAGGAGGTACTATTCTACTATGCCCCTTAACTGGAACCCAGGGCCAGCTACGCTTGAGTTGTCAAAAAGATATTAAATGGCGCGTCGCCAAACTTGACCTAAAGATATTATGTCGTATTACCCAGCAATTTCACTGTTCCTCACCCTTCAAATGAGATAACAGTAATGTGAGCGTAGCGTAGAGTGAGGTTGGACTTAAGAGGAGGAGATGCAGGCGACCTCTGTAAAAATCCTCCCTCAAGTAACACTCCCGAATTCGGGCATGTTTAGTAAATGTTGATATAAAACAGACCCTAGTCCTTTGTCTCCTGTCAAAACACCCAACATACATTGCGTCGAGCTTCGGTCGGACATTTCACACTAATGTGCTCCCACTTTGTTCTAGTAAAACCAATGATAGAAAACAAATCACGAATAGCCGAGTGCAGGTTCAAATAAAATATCTATTAGTCGGCCGGCAGGCATTGCGCCTCACTGCCAAAATTAGCCAGCCGTTAGCGAATCAATATACAGCCAACTGACCCGTTGCATCGAAACTGGAGCATTCTCTATAAATAAAACTGGAACTGCAAATTTTATACAAACGCCAGTTTGATTTAATTCCACCTGTACACGGGAAAGCTTTTAGTATACAGCCCGTAATAGCATGCCTCGGTTTTGCTGATTGCGTTTTATGATATGACGAATAGATAATGAGACCATTTTTATCCATAAAATAACGCGGAAAAAATATATTTACGGGTACGCCCTGATAGGACACCTGGATAAGACTGTAAATATAATAGAATAAAAAAAGCGTCTCTCAGCTACCACTCTTCTGTTACTGCCTAACTTCTTCGCTTAACTTAGGAAACACAACATAGGAAATATTTAGGAGAAAACTGAAGTCTTACACACTAATTTGAGACACATTTACAAAATAAGGTTGAAAGCAAAGCAATCATCAATAATTTTAATTGTTAAAATTAAGTAAAAATGTTAAACCACATTTTATTGTTTTTTCAAACATCCATTTTAATTTTAATATATTTTGTTAATTATAACTTTCCTTGCGTGTTGTAAGATGTATTTTCCACCCAATTATATAATTTATTATAGCCTTGTACCACGATTTCTCTCTGACCTGTATTAACCTATGATATTAAACTTTAATGGAATTCAACAAATCATAAACTCGGAAACGGTATTTAAGAATTATATGTACAAATATGTCAGACACTACTGAAGCGCCTAACTGTATATTTAAACAATGAGAAAAATGTGCATATTAACTTAATTTTGTGAGCAGCGCAAATCTAAAAGTTGCTTTAATTGAAGAATTCCTAGGCTCAGATCATTGAAAAAAGGTATGCTACTCAGGTATACTTATACAATATTATATTTATACAATATTATTTTTTTTTATACAAAAAGGTGACCTGATAAGTCGCTTTAAGTATTTGAGTTACGGACATCAGACAGAGGAATCACAAATATACTACTTAAATACATATACTTTACACCCAGACACAGAACAAACATAAAAATCATTAAATGTTTGGGGATGGGGTGGGGATTAAACCTACATCCTTTGGGGCACAAGACAGGATCACTACCATTTGCACCATCGGGCCTGTTAAAGGTACCTATACTTTAGCCCGTAATCAAGCAATATATCTGATGTAGACCAGTGACACTGACAATCCGTTGAAGTATATTACTCCTACTTATTTGTTCATTCCCGCCCTTCTGAATTTGAGTTGCGCCGTGTTGGAAATCCCGCCATCTGTCGGAACCTCAATCACCTCATTCAACTCCTGGTACAGGATGAGATAGGTACTATTCTTCTCTACGTATTCAAATTCTCTCAAAATATAATTTTTAAGATAGGATAATAGTGACTCATCATAAAATAGGGTATAGATCAGAACAAATGCGTCGTACTATTCCATCCATGACACCAAACAATAATCGCGTAATCCGAACGAATGCGTCCAGAGCCCTAGCCAGAGCCGCGATGCAGCGGCGATAGGCTCATGCATTATTAAACACATCAAAGGAGAAAAATCGAAATGCTCAATGGCCAGTGAAGTGGTTTTCCGCCCGATTAGCGGCACCCGGATGTATCAATTATCATGAACACCAGCCCCGTGACATAATAATATAATAGATTATACAACTTTTAAAGCTTGTGTGTACCATCACTTGTTTCGATAATTTTTCACGTTACTTTCGCTTTTAATGAACGAACGTTACCAATCATTTTATAATAGAGAAGACAGCATATGATCTTTTAAGATAAGTCTGTTGTATTTTCGCCCTCAAAGTAATGGTTAGATATAAAAAAAAATGTCGATAAAACATAAAACAGGAAATTCCTTAACGGCATTTTGGAATTATAAGAATTTTTTAAAACAGGTTGACAAACAATCATACAGTCCACGTGATATTTTATGTGATATTGTCCAATAATTTAACTGTCTCTCTCATACTTCAAACCGAACAATAGCAATGCGAACTGCTATTTGGCGGTAGAAATATATGAGAGTAAAGTACCAATGCAGACGATCTTTGTTAGAGGTCTCATATGAACTATTTTCTTAAGTTTAGCTTCATATAAATCTTCGTGTTCTAGTTTAAATGTGAAGTACGTTATTAACAAAAACACCATGTGTATTTTATTACGAAAAAGTGAGGTCTATTCGCAATTATTCATTTTGATGCATAAATAAAAAAATGTACTATAATTATTGACGTTGAGAATTAAATTTCCATTCCTTACATTATATTGGAAAATCGCACGTTTATACTCAACAAAAAACTACGGCTTCGGTACATCAAAGATTTAAATCTAAGATTGCTTCAGCTAGACTCGTTAATTTTTTATTTTAATAGTAAACTCAATTGTCAATATTCACGAGGGAAATTAAAGATAAAATAAGAAACATGCGTGCACGTTTAAATATATGAGTCACATAATTACCATATTGAATCATGCGTTAAGTCCATAAAAAGTCAAAACAAGTAAGGAAACTCTTTTATGAATTACGACGACGTTCCAAGTCATAACAGTTTCTTTTCTATTTAACGATCTACTATATTTTATTCCCATAAATAGAGATAATTACTGTAAAACAGGCAGTAACCTTTTTTTGTATTGTGAACTGTATTTGGTAACAGCTAACAATATAGAAATTATAGCTGGGAAAAATATATATCTATATATAGATATTTAAATGTTTAGACAATGACAATTATTCTTGTTTGTTCGCCAAAGATAAGTTTCAAGAAATAATTATTTCTATAGGTGCAAACTCTTGTATAAATCTCAGACAGCTCGTCATCAATCAAGAAAACGTTATGCTTACTTTATTAACGAGGACTGCCTCAAAAAAAGGGAAAGGGCAAAGAGTTACTATTTTTATACTTATATTCATATAAATTAGTCAATCATCTTCATAACATCATTATAATATTAAAATCTAGACTCCATAGTTTAATAGAAAGAAAGTATAAACACCGTTCTGTTTTTTATACTACTTCCTTTTTGGTTATGAACACAAATGTTTAAAAATAGAATAATTGAACTTTATTTGTTAAAAACTGTATCAAAAGATTTAAGCATATATAGGTATAGACAGAGAGCGGAAAGCGACTGCCCTATACCATGTAGTGATTATTTATATCAACAGTTAATCTAATTCCGATTACCTCAGGTTTGATAAGAGAGGAAAAATATTTTTAGATAGGAAATCCTTTGTAAATGAGAACTCAAAATGCAAATTAATAGATATGGCTAAGACCACCACTTGGCCTTCATTGTCTACTTATAGCCACGTGGATATCTCACCAAACAGTTACCCTTTAGAACCCGTGTGACACCGAAATGTCAATTACTTTGATAATATTAATATGGATACCGTGTATTTGTAAATATTTACACACACACACATAAATTATTTCTAAAATAAAAAGAAAAATATCAAAAGAAAAAAATTGACGGGCCTGATGGCGAAAATGGTAGTGATCCTATCTGATGCGGTCGTGGGTTTGATTCCCACCAAGTATTTATATGATGATTTTTGTGCTTGTTCTGTTTAATATATGTATTTAAGTAGTATATTGTGTATCAGTAGTGAGTTCCTCTGTTGTATGGCGTCTGTAACATAAGTGAGGTCAGACTTAGGTCAGTGTATAAGATGTTGTGGGATCTTTTTTTAATGTTTTATCCACATGTACAGGGCTAATTTCTCAGCACAAACACTAGGCAAAATTGCACGAATCTACAAAAGTCACTGTAGAGAACTACAGCCCCACGACATAGGTAAGATGCAAATAGGAGTCCCGCCTAAAGTTTGAGACAAGTTGGCTTGTAAATGTTATCTGGTGTAAATAGGTTCAGGTTATTTTTATAAATTAATTTGATAAATATCAAATCACGTGTATATATAATAGCAGGGAAAAAAA
Source organism: Heortia vitessoides (assembly GCA_020976665.1). Taxonomy (NCBI): domain Eukaryota; kingdom Metazoa; phylum Arthropoda; class Insecta; order Lepidoptera; family Crambidae; genus Heortia; species Heortia vitessoides. The sequence goes on along the minus strand of JACJUM010002878.1, from coordinate 10,474,285 downwards.
TAGGACCGCTTTATGGTGTAATTATTTTTTTACCTGAAAGAAAATGTAGCCATGTAATATGTCATAAACAGTTTCTAGTATGTCATAAATACAAAATTTTTTCACGATAAATCACTTGCTATTAGGTGCATGTTTGCGTCGCGATTATATAAATACCAGCGAGTAACTCAGTTTTATATTGAGTCTTTATTTCATGAATCTACAATAGCATTTTTATATATACTTACTAATTATCTTGCATTTATAATGAGGATGTAAAATCGTGGTAATGTTCTAGTTTTTGAGTATATTTGCTACAGAAAATACAACACTTATTCTGTATTTGTTAATACTCATAATCTCTCAAAAATTTATTATTTTCTAAACAAACCTGTTATTAATAAAATAAAATGACTGTATTTTATAAATTGACAATTTTTAATGTGATTTAATAAAAAAACTGACTTGCATTTTTTATGATTACTCACTGATTTGCTTGCACAGGATCATAAGTATATTTACATAGACACCAGGATCCGCAAATTTCTCAAAGAATTGGTAATCTAGAGCAGAATAAATCATTTTTGGAAAATTATAAGCGTTTTGGAATTATTCACTTACCGCGGAAACTAAATGGAACCTAAATGATCACGCACAGATTGTTGTGTTTGTTCCAGATGTGGAATGTGCACCCAGCCAAAGCTTGGAATTACAATGCAAAAAGTACAATGATCCTAATGTGATTTCGATCTATTAATAAATAAAAACAGACGCTGAAATAGGGTAACAATAATTAAAAACTTTTAATGGGTTATTACGTACATATAGAGACATCAGCATAAATATATATCGTTTCACCACATCAATACAAATGTATTAACAAATAGGGTAATAATACATATGAAAAAATTAATCACATTCCGCACATAGAAGAAACGAGTGCGTACTCTTCTATGTGTCGAGGAATGTGATAATATTAGTACGGTATGATTGTTTTTGTATCTGTCTTCATACAAGGGTCTTCATACACTACATACTAACGAGGGTGAATATGAGTTGACCGTTGGTGGCCTTTGCCGACTGTATTAAGTCAGTAAGGTACCCCATTAAAGGAAGAAAAACCTTTTGCAAGGCATACTAAAGTGCGACGTAGTTGTTAAATTTTATGTGGACTGAAAATTTATGTGTTGACATAAGAGTAATTCAACATTTAACATAACCATAAGGTGTATTCTATTTCAGTTTGTCTTAGGTTTAATTGTTTTACAGTCCAATCTGTTACTCGAGACTCATATGAAGTTAGATGTTTATAGGGCATAAATGCTGAAATGAATAGAACAAAATGTGATGTTGATACCGACACACCTGGACTATAAAAATCGATTCTCATGCACCTACCAGTTTACAGCAATCATAAGTATTATTTTTAATATGATAGGTGCACTTTTAGATCATTTCTTCATGGGTGTAAGTAATATTTACAGAATGCCCACAAGGTAATGAACAATCAATATGCAGGTTTAGTTTATTCTATTATTTTTATTTGATAATTATGTCTTTATTGTTAATGTATATTGTTTTCAAATTATTTGCTTGCTGGTTAAGCTTATCATGCTGTGCATTTATACTAGCGGAGTCGCACCTCGTCTTTTAGAGTAAGTTGTGTTGTAATGTAATTCGGTTTCGGGTGCCCTAATACAACAAATAAACAAAATAAATATATCCATATAAATAATATTACATATGCGAAAATATGTCTGCCTTTGACAGTTTGACTGGTGAAGAGATTGAAGTATTTGGCATACAAATGTCCTGATTTATAGAAGATGACTTTTATATGTAGGCAAAATTTCCGAATTATTTACGTATGCACGAACATGTATGCGTAAATATTTCGTATAGAAAATTATTCTTTGTCTTAGACAACACTACGTACATTGTTCTGGCCCTTGTTTACGGATTTTTTCCTTAATTATGCAACCCAGAAACAAATAACTCTTAAAAAAACATTTTATTCGTCTTGAACAACATCACATATTTTCTTCTGACCTTTGGTAAATAAATCGGAAACAACGTTAGACAACACATATATCTAGACCCGACATTTACCATATTTTTAGTTTTGGTATGAAACTTGAACCTGCGACTCATGTGGATCACCTGATACTATAAACCACTTCAAAAAGAGGTGGATAGAAAGTTTACATAAGTAAAGTGGATCTTGTACACGCATTTTTTTATCATCATAAAGAATAGTAAATTCAGATCTAGAGAGAGGGAACATAAGGTTCGTACATGGTCAGTGCTACAGCTTTTTAACTATAAGTACTACGTTGACAGTAATTGGCAATAAAAATTATATTCCTAAATACTGGCGACCACCATTTATTTGTCATTACAATTAAAATTTATATCACATACATTTAATTTTACTATCATGAGTATTACTTTTGATGTCATAATCAGGTGGGCTTTTTCAAGAATAACTAAAACTATTTCTGTTTATATTAAAAGTCAAGAGATTTTAATTTCATAACCTCACGTCACATATGATGACTTCTATATATATATTTATTTATAACTACAATGGTGGAACCGGACGTCTATGACGCCATATGCACACTAAACTAATGAAAATTAGACCCCTTTCTGCTTTACTTAACGATAATTTACTAATTGCCATATTATATATCTATATTCATGACCGCAATAGATTGAGCCTATATTGACCATGGCGAAATGATGACCATGTAGATGGACATTTTATCTTGTCGGTACAGATTACATTTGTGGTACGTCAGCGTATCAAGAAAACAGTAAACTTTAATAGAATACTACGTCTCCGTATTATCATCTTTAACAGGAAACGAATTCTATTTTACCATAGTTTAATCCTTACTATTCAGTTTATTATATTAGCATTTAGATATTCATGCTGAATATAATTCCATTCGCATTTTTTAATTTTAACTTTTACGAGTTACGTTACGATTAATCACCATAATTTTAATTATAACCCGACACCTGAACCCAGATACACTGTGTTTATCGTTTTGATTACCTAGAGTTGAAATAAACATATTCAAATAAGTTTTTACTCAGAAATTAAAGTCGTATCAAAGCGTCAATTTTATAATCCACTTATTTCATTTTCATTATATATATAATGTTAATTATGTGTAAAAGCTTTGATATAATAACTATTATTATATTTTAATAATGATAAAACTATAGGCATGTAACTGGTACAGTAAATTATTAATTAGATTATTCTAGCCTGTAAATGAACTAAGGTAAAATTTATTTACCTTAGAGCGACCGTATTTTTTATGATCTTATGTTCGAATTATAAGTTATTAAATGCGTTCAAGGGGACTACATATATTACCTGCCTATTTCTGTTTATAAATACGACAACTGAAAGAGGAAAAAGATAATTATTCCTAGCATTTAAAGCACAACATAAGCAGGAAAACATAAGCAGGTAAGTAGACGTACTTTTTAACGAATGCGTTTGAAAATATTCGTGTCATTGGTGATGACGACATGCATAAATTTTTCTTTAATTTAAGAAAGCATAAACTATATAGTTTTTTAACTGGGCATAATTAAAGGCATACATCAGTAGGTAATAGTTTGCATTCATCTTTAGTAAATACTACGGTGACACAAACGCGTTGTGCAATTAAATATCTCTGGTTTTAATAACACTGTAAATTATCATTTCTGTACTACTTAACGCTAGATTAATAGTATATCATGCTTCAAATATTGTCATGTCTCTTTATTTTGCACACAAATAAAACATTTAACAAGAAAACCATCACAAGCGATTCAATATGTGTATTCTCTTGGGATTGGAATCTAATTCTCGATTTACATGTCTCGGTCTATGTTCTTAACCACAACAATTAACAAAAAATCGCCCAATTAACTACGGCGAGCGTATCGCCCGGTCAGTCACATAGATCAGTGTAATGGAATCACGAATGATAATATTCGTTAAAGAACAGAGTACTGCAAGATCGGTCTACTCGCCGCCACTTCAATATGCATGTGCAGCGCGTAGCACGAAGATCTGATGGCTGACTACACCTACAAGCACTTTAGACTGACAGGCACCCACAAGGTAAACACAATCTGACTAGATCCGCAAGTTTGCGTAGCCATGCAAGCCAATCAATCTTATTATTTTATTTTGTTATGGCCTATTCTATGATGGTGATGATGATGTCATATTTCTGAACGAATCCATCGTCGGTATGACAGTGTTTGCAAATTTAGGGTTTAATCTGTATTCGTATATATATTATGCATAAGAGTCATCTGAAATAAAGATAATTTAATTATGCCTACCATAAACTTGTCTATCGGCACTAGGCAGACTAAGTTTACTACGAGTCCATTACACAACCCACAAAGAAACCTGCAATAGAAAATGGTGATGATAAGGGTTCCATCAACACCACCTTGTGGTTGGCGTCAGCGAAATCCCTACAGAAAAAAAGAGGGATTTAAAAAATTAAATTCATATTTTCTCTTTTTGAATTAAATAACATCCAAATATCACAATTATTTGTTACAAATGTCAACGGATTAAACAAAAATGTAAAAAACTTAATTTTTAACGGCTTTAACAAGTAAATTATTTAATTTTTATATATTTAATGTAAACGTTACGGTAACCATGTTCTAAAGATTGGCCAAGGTTTAGGCCGTTGAAATGTAAATTCAATACATCAAGTCAACACGTCAAAGTGAGTAAATACGTACTATTTATTTGTTTCTGCTTTGAAAAACACGCAGCTATTGTTCAAGAACGTTTTATTAGTACGAACTAGAAGATGAGTATTTTTTTCTAGTTAACCCGTCGCGTGCGTTGAGGACGTGCGTGTAGCTAGGGCAAGCACGCCTATTCAATTACGAAAAGGTCAACCCAGTGTAGGCGCGCGCGCAAGATTATCGGCTCTCACCTGTCGCTGCAGGATTAGCCAGCCAACTTCATACCCGTATTAAAATTCTACTTACTAGCAAAAAATCCTACCCGCGCTACGTATGCAAATCAAGAACATATCTGTTATTTAATCTTATTTAGGAATGCCTGTATTTAGTTTTTCCAATTTCTGTTTTATGTTCCGATATTAGCATATTAAACACAGTAAATAATCTGTTTGCACCGATAAAACAAACTAAATTAATAGTACGAATCGAAGCGGAAACTTAAAGGCGGTAGCGGTTCAGTTTTGTAATCCAATAATCAAAAAACCTCAAAAAGGTCTAATTATAAATAACCAACATAGGTTGTAATTATAAATTCAATATGAAACGCGTTGCGAAATACCTTCAATATCGAATTACAACAATTAATTTACGCCATAGAAACATCAACTATAAAGTATTGCAACTCAAGCAATTTACGATTAAGTTTATAATTGAGTTGGGTGGCGCCAGCGTCAAGAACAAAGAAAAAAAACGGGAAGGTGTATTCACACCTATACATTATTCATAGCCCATATATTACAGATTTTCAAACAAAATCATGTGCAATCAAATTAGCGTAATCCAGCTCTTTGTTAAAATTAATAAAGCAAGACGAAAACTCCATTTTGCAAGGCGGTTCACGCTGCGTTCTCTGCTTGCGAGGTCGGGCTCGATGACCCGAAATAAGGCTTGGGGGGTGTATTGCACCCACCTCCCTATCGCTCTGGGTGGCACCCCCCTTAGGGGGTCGAGCGCCGACCTTTCATTCATTACGCAATAAAATCATTCGCCTAACTTCTACACAAGCTGTGTGGGTTTTAATTAACTGAAGGTAGACATGTTTTGAGATAATTAGAGTACCTCGATTAAGGTAGACTGGAGTGTTTGGCGATACCCGCAGGCGGGCACACTTCAAAAGAAAATATTATCTTTACCGTGTTTATTTCAGCTCTATTATTTTCAGAGTTCGTATTAAATACAGCAAAATCAGAGCTAAATAATCATTTTAATGTCTTTTGCAAGGTGAACCTCCTTGGCTAGTCATAAAGCAATGCCTTTGGGCACTTACTACTATACATTTTTATAACTCAGACTATAGTTTTGATCAGTGGGAGTTTTACCCAGTTATTTTAATTTACATAGATTGTCTGGCGGTTTGCGTTTGGCTAAAATACGTTCTATTAAGCGTCAACTAATTAATTTTTGGGAATAGAGAACTAATAATGTCTAACTTAAAAATTCGTATTTTTATA
>JACJUM010002878.1:10427897-10468063 GCA_020976665.1 Heortia vitessoides | reverse complement strand
GAATACATGGAACAGTTTGAAAACTTCTCTCTGACCATATTGCTATGCACGAAACTATGTATATACTTATGCTTTTACAATACAAAAGATTTTCGTTTCGTTTTCGATCACCAATATCCTATAAAAATATAAATGCAAATTTTTGAAACTAACCTATGAATGCCTCTCAAACATTATGCAAGCCAATCGAACGCGTACATTATTACATAATATATTTCCCGGGTTCGTTCACTTTTGCACGCAACGGGTGAAAACAGCCATTTCCAGCCATGCAGGAATTTTGGAGAAGCCACCCTGTGTCAATGCCTTCATGATTCAAGAGCGTCGCTCTAGTTGCCGAGGCCATCGAACCTGGCTGTTACCTACAAGCCTATAGTCCGATGCACTCTAAAATTGTTCCGAAGAACAAAGGAACTTTTGGGGATATATTTGTCAAATAAAACTGAGTAGTTTTAATCATGGCTGTTCCTGTAGTCGAATCTATATAAAAATTGTTACGGAAACAAATGCAGCAATTTTTATATAATGTAGCAAATTAAATATAAAAAGGAAGTATTTATAACTTATGTAAAATATTGTACTTTTCTGCGCGCGCAATTATTTTTTTGTATTTCTCATTATTTGAGATTTTGATGTTTCTTTACATTGATATATATATATATATACCATATTATACGAGTGTAGAAGTTTTCAATAATTTTAAGTAATATAAATAGACCGTGTTTTATTCAAGTAAATTTAGAATAGCAGTAGGATTTTAAACTCCTCTATTTCCTTTTAACAAAATATGCTCTACATATTTTTAACAGTGACATTACACCAACACGAGGTCAAAACGACTTAATTAAAATATTTAAATAACATACATCTTTACTTCTTATTATTTCTTTGACCATTGATCTTTATCATCAAAGAAATAAAGTAGTATTTTTAGAACTTTATGGCATTTTTATCATATGATCTGTCTAAGTAATACAATACAAGTGGCACCGCAGTCGACCTCGATTCATATTAAACATACAAACAACATTTCTCTTTACAGCACGATACAAACAGTTCTATGCCGTGCATCACATCGCTACCAATCTTATCTCAAGCTTTAATAGCTGCACTCTCGTTTAAAAATTCATGCAGAACTTAACTAATATAAAATTGTGACAGAATATTCAGAAGCGACACTGCTTATTATTTATAGCGGCGATAAATTGTCCTATTTATTTTATATTTAATTGACTTTAATCCGTTATCAATATAAATTATAATATACTTGTAAAAGTTTTATAAAGTAGCGTAATTCTGTTAAGTAACGTGTATTTGGACGTAAAAAAATTTAAAGTAAAAAAGTTATTTAAAGTATAGAAACACAAATAGGCTTAGTGATTATCCGTAGATCTATATCGCCTCAAATAAAAAATAAACCTAGAATTAAATGTCAATTAATCAATCAATTATATGTAAATTTTTTGAAAATAACCATGTTCTTTCATAATCTAACTGTGAGAAACAGATGTCAATTTAGCATAAGTCTTGTGTTTCAGGTTTTTAGAGCCCCGCCCAGTTTACGTAATGTAATCATGTAATACGCCATTAGTTGTTTTGACATTACTGAATGTGATCGCAAACCATAAACGTGTACAAGTTTGTTTCATAACACAGCAAGTTTGGTATTCTATATTTTGTGAGGTTACTATTTACATAGCAACAATTCATGACATAGTCAGGTAGCGTGCAAGATTTTTTTTTAATTCTGTATTTGTATAATTATTTAAATTTTTCAGTAATACAATTTAAACACACTATGGTCTCAAGAGATTATATGAGTATAAAATGATTTCATGAAAAAATTTAACATTCCCACAAATTTAAAACTACTTTTAAAATAAACCTATATATATAAAAAAAATATCCAAAAGACTAGTCTGCGCGCACCTAATCTATATTTAAGGTAGTCGGACCGCAACGCTCGGGTACAGTTTGGGCGCGGCCAGGGTCTGCGACCCTACGCCCTCGCTCCCGATCCAGGTTATCAACATCATACCCCGCCACCCCCCAGCTACTGCACTTCTACACCCCCTGAAACCCTGCAGGGATTTCCAGAACATTATGTGAAAGACGCCGCTATGTAAGAGTGCGTTGACTCTGAATAGTTGTTGCACTTCTTTGTCCATTTTCTCTGTATGTAAATATTTTCACAGATCAGATCAGATATTTTCTCAAATCTAACATAATTTAAAAGAAGAGAGTCATCTCTCTTCATTTGAGAATTCTAAAGTCAGGGTCTTCTTATCATCAATCAAACAAGAAATAATAAATCTAATGCGTGAGTTAGGATCGCGCTGGACACAAGCTACATACAATCGGTCCTGTTGGAGATTACTTGGGGAGGTCTATGTCCAGCAGAGGACGTCTTGTGGCTGATGATGATGCGTGATTCATTATTACGTTTATTATCTTCCTTGCAATATTTTAAAATACACCTTGAGTTTTTGTTTTAAGAATGCTTCTATGAATGTTTAGCATGACTGCGGTATAAGTAATAAACCATTTTCAGACGTAAGTATTTCCACTGAAGTCTTAAAACTGGAAACAAAACGGGGATAAAATCCAGCCGTACCAACGCCACGTCATTGTCCCGTAAAACTTTATGGTACACCTCAAGGCTCCGAATTACGTCCTTATCTGTTAGTTTATTTTTATTTGCTGTAAGTACGGCGTAATTCCGTACCGAAGTGCTAGTTAGAGTTTCACGGAATATTATTTCAGGTATAAATACGCTATTGAAAAGATAGATAAATTACTTCAAATGAAAATATTGTTAAAACTTTTCTATACGCATTCATTCAAAAAAAATATTTAGTAAGGTTAATAAATGAAGATATTGTGGGTGATTAGTTGTATTTGTTGAATCAAAATACACTCTTGTTTTATGAAGGCTATGAATAAATACAATTAACATAAATTTATCAGCTATGACACTTATTGGAACATAACGTTATATTATATACCTACTAACTAAAAATAATGCCGGTCCGTACGCAAACATATTGTATTTGAAATAAATCAAATGGATCTCTAATACAGCATATTCTAATGTCCGTAAATTTTACTACTTACCTGTTTTACTGTCCGCCTGAACACTCCAAGCAACATCGCTATGTACCTATTACATTATTTTATTAGCTGTAACTGCGTGGACATTGATTTTCGTAGAGGGTCCATTATAGCTTTAAAATAGTTTTCAACGACTATAAGCACTTAATTTTGTTGTTTTAAATAATAAAAAACTAGGATTTATATTATTTAAATTAGTACATTTAAAATAATCGCATATAATTAATTCGTGTTACATAATGATTAATATGGATATATAGAGTTTGAGTTCTAGAGATTTTTTTCAAAACATCTCATACATTAAACTGATTCCGTGGTAAGTCGCTTAAAGTACTTGTGTTACGGACATCAGACAACAGAGGAATCACAAATATAATATTTAAGTACATATTTTAACACCCAGACACGGCAAAAACAAATATCATCATATAAATATTTGCCCTAGGTGGGGATCCTCACGATCCTTGGCGCATAAAGCTAGGATCTAGGACTACCATCTGCGCCATCGGGCGCGTCTTTCCGATCAATCTTTTCTTAAACTGATTTAATCTTATCAGAAGTTCTAAGAGGTTTACGAACATTACACATTACAATAATATTTGAAAATTAGTAATTACATTTATACACGTATACTTAGGACAAATAGTCTAGTTATTTACGTCCAACTTCAAAATTGAGGTCAATCAAATCCAGCTCGCCTGGCTAGTTTCTGTGAAACTGCGAAACATCTTCTCGTTCGACTAATCTCAGTGTCTCAAGTCGAAAGTCTTCGACCAATGTGTATTGCAGCGATGACTCATGGGAGTGAAACGTGGTCTTTTACTATAAGTCTCATGAGCCAACTCAAAATAGCCAAACAAGAGGGCAATGTTCGGAGTCTCTTTGCGCGATCGAATCGACGCGAAACGAAAATGTAGCTTCAAGACGAAAGTGCACCGGCAGATGGGCAGAAGCCCATAGCCGCCCTGTGGCCTTTAAGTTGCGCTGTTTTGGGTGGTAATTATTTGTTACCTATTTGCTTAACTGAAATCAATCGCTGGACTTGCTAATAGCGCGCTATCTCTGATTTCTTTTCTCTATTTTTCGTATTGTTTTGTAAAATTATTGGTCTTCTATAAAATTGCCCATAATGTTGTTTACACTTTGTAGGCATATGATATTACTCTTGCTGATAGAATTGTACCCGAGACATTACTACGCTAGATTACATGAACGAAATCAGGCTGGTATAACTTCATTCTCATTAAAGAATGAGCCTGTGTAGTACAATAACATTTTCTTCTAAGATTAAATAGAATTAGGGTATAGGAAAGCCTGACGGTGCCATTTCGAGACCGTGATACATTTCTTTAGACGCTTCTTAAGAGCTCTAAGCGTGATTGGGTCAAATCTCAGTGCCTAGCTGAAATTTAATTGCCTGAGATCTCCGGCAATTTTACGGGTGACAGTATTACTGAAGCTGAAGGAATACTTGTATTCAGTTGGTATTGGTCTGTGTAAACATTTAGCTGCCAGAATCGTGTTAAATGTCGTTTGCGCAGTGTTTTTAATTTTTAGTGGCTTATGGGATATGTAACGTTTTAGGTGGGGTGTAAGTGCAGACAACGAAGTATGAGCCCCAACCTTAGTAATCCATTATAGTTGAGGCTATTATCCATATTAGTAGCTTACAGCCTTATATAAGGTTGTAAGCCCTTAAGTACTGTATGCCTTAAAACATCATACAGTACAGTCTTTTTTAAAACCAATTTACATACATTGAATGGCAACCCTGCCAGTATTTTCCTATCGGCAGATGGTTCATAAAACTATGTTTTATAATTACTGAGAATCAGTAATTTACATTTTCTATGATTGTTTTAGCAGCATCTGTTATCCTGCGGTAATTCGTTAAATCAGTAATAGCATGTTTTGTATAAATCTGTAGGTCAAAACCGTCTGAAAATTGCCACTTGTTTGACATCATAGCAGATAATACTAATAAAGCGTAATTTTATAAAGTCTCGTCTAATAAATAAAAATAATAAATGAATAAGTAAGCCTTATAAAATAATTTTAAGTTATGAATCACAATCACAATGAAGTAAGACTATAGATCAATAGATCATTGAGTTACTTACTTTTAAACTAATTGGTAACAGTTTTACGACTGAGTCCTATATATATATACGGTATAATGTAAAACCGCGAGTATAATGTAGTGATACTTTTCTACAAATTTACATGCTTTCTTTACAGTTTGCTAAATGGTTTGTTTGATCGATAGTTATTTCAAATCTAAATTTAGAGCTTTAGTGTTTTTTTATCGCACATACTAGGAATTTTGTTCGTATCTCAGATATCAGATGAGTCTTGAAAAGAAACCCGTATAATTAAAGAAAATAAATTTTTCCTAAGACATCCTGGACATCAGCCTAAGCGAGATTAGAATGGCCTTAATTCAGATTAAAAACAATGCGCTGGTTAATGGTAGAATGAAAACTGATTTGATTTTACCATTAACCGGATTAAGCTTCTAAAGGCGGACGAAACATATATATAGTTCTTCAGAAGCTCTGCAATGCCGTCGACTTCGAGGATATATTGCCAAAATATTGTAGCGTGGTAGCGTTATTATTAAATAAGGACAACAATATCTTGTTAAGGAATTACAGGTCTATCTCGCATCAAAACCATCATTATAAAATGTTTTCCAAGGTCTCAAAGAATAAGCTGGTTTCGGAAAAAGCGATAGACACACACACTTACTTGGAACTGTGGACTACAAAAATTCTTTCAATTATCGGTATATAAAAGTGGTCGGATTTGTATAATAATACTACTATATAAGTCTGAGTACAGGATCAGAGTTCCAAGGCTCTACCTATGAAAAGAGGCGTTAGAAAGTCAGATGTCATAACTAATAGGTTTTTAATGGTGAATCACAATTACGCTCACCTTTGATTTGCCAACGAATAGCAGAAGATTTGAGTTATATGAAGACTTCAATTGGGTTTCTCAGCCGGTGGGTCTTAGAAAGCTGGCGGAGAAGATAAATATATGCACAATTTGTACCCACACTATTATCAGTTCAGCATTCTCTTCTTAAAGTTGTCGATTCATACCTATACCTAGGACATATAGCCTACTTAAGTAAGTTTAGTTTTAAGAATCTTCCATCGGCTAATATGGCTCTGAAACATTGCCACTCGATATGCGCCAACTCACTTGGCACTATGAGCAGTGCAGAGTTAATGCTCGGAGTGTCTTTGCGTGAACATGAATAAATACTATTAAAGATACCAATACAGCTTAGCGGATTAGCAAATGAAAGTGATAATGGGCAGGACACAAAGTACACAGAACAAACGGCTGATGAAGCACAAGCACCAGCAATCGCATCGTAGAACGTTTCCAAGACGAACACACAGTTTTACTAGAACCATCTACTCTATTGGAAATTAATGAAATCTGATGATTATATAATGATGAATAATGTAGCAAAAGCTTCAATTTTAACGGAAAAAACTATTGCGAAAGATAAATAAATGTATGGTTTATAAATATGACATTTGAAAAACGTGTTGGGGGATAATTAAACTGCATAGCTTAAACATAGGGGTAACATATCAATACGGCTCGTGAGAGTCACGCATTTCCATGCGACGAGGAAAGTCATGCGATACTGCAATTTCATTGTGCATGAATGTACTGAAAAACGCTTGTAATATAATTGACTACTATACTGATACTGGTATATAAACCTGTCAAAAGAAAGCGTTAGTTGCATACGACATAGCATTAATAAATGCTATACTGTGTTATGTGAACTATATAACTTCGATGTATCGTAATGACCCATAAATAGACGATAAGTTATTGTTAGGTTTGGTACTTACCGTTTTTGGAAGCAAATTATGCAAACATTTTCTGAGTTATCCCCGATAGTGTGTCGGCAGATTGATGAAGTTAGCCCCTGTCGAATTCCTTAGTCTCTGTCAAAAAATAGGTGTTAGGACAGATTTATAGCGGTACAACCACCCAAAACAGCGCAGCTTAAAGGCCACAGGGCGGCTATGGGCTTCTGCCCATCTGCCGGTGCACTCTCGTCTTGAAGCTACGCTCGGCTATTACCACCACTCCTTTCCAGCGCACCAATTATTTTTCAGCAGAATTTCTGCTTTCTTGGAGAGACTACGGGCCACTCTTATGCCGATGACGATGATTATCTCGTTTATTTATCGTTGGAGGTGAAGCTCATCGTTCAGCATTTTATAGCGGTTGATATGGGAATGTGTGACAAAAATTGTATTATTTCGAGTTCCGTATTTCGGAAAGCACGTTAAGTCCATGGTTTCGGTTGCTTTTGTAATCTTTATTACCCATCTATCTGCGTGACAGATTATTGCCCGTGTATTCATTCGTAAGGATGTCTCAAATCAATTGTCAGTAAACAAACAAAGGTATAATATATGTAATTTATCATCATGTCAGCGGTAGGATGACCACTGCTAGACATAGGCCTCCCCATAGTTATTATCTCCAATAGTACCAGTACCGGTATGCGGCGTGTGCCCAGCGCGATCCTGCTGTTTTAGTCAAATCGTCAATCCATCATCCACGGACAAGCGCAAAGTTGCACGCCCACCTGGGCGTGCAACTTTGCGCTTGTCCGTACGTGATTTCCATTCCAGAACCTTCGTCGGCCATCGATTCTTTTAATTTAGTGACCTTACCACTGCCACTTTAACTTACTTATCCGCCAGGCTATATCGGTAACTTCGGTTCTATTATGGATCACCACATTCCGGATTCGATCGCGCTAAGAGACTCCGAACATTGCCCTCTCGTTTGGCTATTATGAATTGGCTCATGAGACTTATAGTAAAAGACCACGTTTCACTCCCATGAGTCATCGCTGGCAACACACATTGGTCGAAGAATTTCGACTTGAGACACTGAGATAACGAACGAGAAGATGTTTCGCAGTTTCACGGAAACTAGCCAGTTGGTACTTTATTCTTAGAATTTCAGATCAATCTAAAATTTAGTTCGTAATGCAAACCTGACTCTTGTACACTCTGATTGACAGGGATGTTCATTTTTTCATATACAAACAATAGAATAATATTCTTCGTAAAGCAAACAACGGGTTCCGTGACAAAATTGCGTGCTGCTTCAACTGCGGTCTGCGTGACTGTGCCAGAAGCGCTTTCAACTGCTCTTATTGCTTTGGTTGAGCTAATGTGAAAACTGCTTTACAGCGATGCAACCACTGGGTTGTAAAAAATACCTTTTTGTAGAATTTTCCAGACTCGTTATAAAAATAGTTTAAAATGCTTATAATACTTGAAATATAATATAATATGGCCGTTACCGACAAACTTATTTAATATACTCATACATTAGTCTCTTAACCAACCGTCAGCGAGGCTCATTCCATATTCGAAGCGTTCGTGGGAGAATATTCCTCTGAACCCTAATCTCTGCCTATGGATCGATTCCATGATAGACAAAGTCGAAGAAATAATCTAGGGCAGTTCCCCGAACCACAACCTCTAGACAAGTGGTAAAACTCACAGTAAATGAAGGTTTCTTAAGACTTCAAACATCTTCACAAAGATACAGATCACGCAGCTCGTTTCTGAAGCGAGTCAAATGACCCAAGCAGGTATCCAAATGCTCAGAGATTTTTATTTGCTAAGTACATAAACATCTTAAGAATATACTCACTTGAATTGAAACTTTTTACTGGTAGAAACCTATACTTCCAACAAGTTTATACTTTCCTATTGGACTGCGGATTGCAGTAAGGCACTGGCATAGTAAAAAAGAAGTGTCCTTTCCTTACAAGGTTTTGTAAGAGGTGATTGAAATATCGATAAAGGCTGTATCTATCTGAAATTTAATAGCTCAAATGTAATACAGAGTGGAAAATCACGAAGCTACATAAGGCGACAACTACTTAGCCTTTTTTTAAAGGTTTTTTAAGCAATGGACCAGCCACTGCTCATAAAATAAAAGTGGAGGGATTGCAAATCTAGTACTATATACTGCTAGCCTAAGATAGCACTCTGATCGCGGACAACTAGTATCTAAAACTTTTAAGTAAGTTAAAGTTGTGTGATTTTTTTTAAATTTCTAAGTAATCAAACAAGCTTATATATAGTACGCGTGACGGTAAACGTATAAATTCGTATGTTATTGTAAACATATCATCTACCTACATATCACTACTGCATCTTTACCTTGTGTTTTTTATTATATCATGCTATCTAGAAATTTCAGTTATATTCAATTTCATTCATTGCAATGCACATGTTGCTATATGGCGGAAAAATTTGGTGAGAGTGAGGTTGGTACCAAAGCAAACAATTACTACACGGCACAATTTGCATGGCTTGCATCAAAAACTATTATTTAAGATAACAATGATTAAATAGTAGACGTTTGTCAATATGGAATAGTAAATGAAACGATTATCTTTATACGTGTCGATTAAAAATGTATCAATGCACTAATTAAGAAGCAATTAAAGTTATCGTTAGTCGCGTGACCCTGTCGAGTTCTGTCACATAATTTAGTCGAAGTTTATCGGCTCCCCATATAAAAAATATAGAAAATTGCAATTATTAAGTTTAATAGCGGAAAGGAAGTATGAGTTTAAAATATAACATAAATATGCTATTGTGTGTTCTAGAATGCTGTCTTCACCAGTCGTGGCTGCTTCAGAAAATCAAAAGTTAGGTATAACCTGTTTCTTAGACTTGTTGAAAGATAATAAAACACTATTGAAAAACCGTTTCTAGTTTGCTTTATACATTTAGAAATTAAAGTAAGGTTTTTCTTCTAATTTTGCCAGTTCTATATTTGAAAAACCCCCACTAAACATACACATGTTTACACCTTTCCAACCTCTTTATCTTTCTGCTCATATCATTCAATGCATCGGCTTGAATAGAAAACTTGTAGTCTATTTTACACTACATAGTTACATCAAATATTATAAGAATTCTACACTTTATATACGTGTTGTTGTGTGTTTAATAGTAGTAGTATAAGTACAGCCGAATCAAGTACAAACGTGTTGTATCATCCTTACGAAGCTGGGTGACGTCACAAGTATAAGAATACTAAAACTTCGGGTGTCACGCTGCGTGCCATCTCCGCCGTGAGCTGCGTGCCACTTCTGGAGAAGCTCGCTGCATTTTACCTCCTTACACTTGAAGGTACTTTAGCGTATACGCAGCTACACAATACAAGAAGGAGTCCTTAGACTTATTAAACATTATGTAATGGTAACCTGCAAAACTTTTAAATAAAGATTTGGTAATACAACGTAGCCTTGTTATTTGTTAAGTTAACCGAAACTCGCCCTACTCGCTTCATTAAGTAATTAAGGATTAGTCTATCATCAAAGTGCTACTAAGAGACTACAACAGTTGTTCGTTATCGTTTAATTAATTCTGAAACATCAATTAGCTTGAATGCCTGACAAGTTTTTACTAGGTTCTATTGGGGCATTTATGTATGTAAGAAATCTTAAGCAAATAAAATAAGTTCCTGTTTATTTGTTACTTTGTATAAAATAATGTAAGGTTTCATTTCTAAGAAGGATAAAATGGTTATTCCTACTTAGAAACTTAACTCCTGTGATTTAATAATTTTACCAAAACAAAAGCACGTTAGTGTAGTTTTTCAAGTGTAGAAAGCACGCCGGTTGTATGATGCACTATTGCATGCAGTGGCGGTCGCCGTTATCGGAACATGTCCCAGACAGTTGATATAAAAATAATAATTCATCGTTTACAAAACTACAATAATTTACTTTTTAACTACACAAAATATTTCAGTCTCAAAAACTATTATGAGATTTTCAGATCTATATACTTTTTTCAAATCCTAAAGCGAGTGACGCGACCGTTCTATTCCCCTAAATAATAATGGATATGTAACTTAAAATACACAGCGTAAAGTCGACGTTCTTAAAATAAACGTACCCAACATTTCCTTTTAAGTAAAATGTGATCAAATGTTAAAGTATATCATCCAATTGATTCCAAATAGACGACTATAGTATAGAATTCTAAGCTCATAATTTAATCAACATTTTTTCCCTTTAATGCCTTGTTAACTATTTAATATTATCCTGTTTGTAACCTTACATACACAAGACTACTTTCTTTGGCAGAATGTGCGACAAGTTTTTCCCCTAGGCGCACGATTCTTTATTCTTCTATATCGGGTACGGCGTTTTTGTCCCTACATTCGGAATTTGCATCGACAAAGAGACATAAATATTTCAAAGGAAGAATAAAATTAAGGCTTCAATTGTAATAAAAAGTATCGTTGTCGCGCATGCATTTACAAGTTCTAAACACTCGTTTTGTTACTAACAATACATGTTGACAGCATTTTATTTCCTCTTTAATATTTTTACATGCATACAGGACAATTATTTGACTGCTTGCAATGATTGAATGATTTTAGTATGATAAAATTACCCAAATATCTTAAAATATATGAATATATGACGACTGTCATTTTTTATCCAAATTAGGTATGAATTGTTGGAACGCTATACGCTGCATCATTGAATAGCTTATGTCATGTACAAGAACACAAAGTATGTAAATTATGCGGTAAAATGTCGCGCAACTCACGAAGAACGTATTTTTATTGATTTCGCAGCGACATTGTAGCCAAAATCGCACCAATTTATAACAATTATGCCTAGCAACGTGCCCGCTGCACTTAATGTTCACCAGATAAAACACAAATACATAGTCAATGCTCAATTGTAAAAAGTAAACTATAATACATTTGAAGCGCTATTGTCACGCGCTACTATAACAGTGTATAGATACGTAGGTAACAAACGCACATACTAAACCACTGCAAAAAGGTATTTTTAAAATAATACTGTGTTTCCATTGCAATATTATTGAAATAGACCGTATACAAAGGTTGTCTGCATTAGAATCTTACTCTCACCTATTTCTACAGTTTGAAGGTTGAGAGAGGCAGTGACATAATATTTTGAAACCACAAGGTTGGCAACACGCTTGTAATATCCTTATAATCGCACAAGCGTCTCTAGGCAGTAGTGACGCTTATTTTTACGCAAACAGAATGTTTTATTGAACTTAGTCTAATAAAAAAATAAAATATAGTTTATGGTCCAAGTGGTCTAGAACAATCCCATTTTTTGTAAGAAAACACGAATAACATTTTAAACTGGAGTCGAGTAGTAATATTTTTTATTATTATTTCTTTAATAAAATCTTGGTGATTACCAAAATTCTACCAATATATACAAGATGCAGTTTGCAAAAACTATTTTTATTTACCATAGTTCTTACTTCAACAACAAAAAAGGGAATCAAGAATTATGCTGCAGACACAATATGTGTGTACACTGATTCTTTGTTTTACCTAATTGTTCTTATTGCGTTGATATGGGAGAAATGGAATAGTTCTAATATTGTGAATGTTTGCAAGTGTATGCCACCTTATAAAATTGGATCGCATATACATCACTCACACATATATTTACTAAACAATAGGTTTTATATTCGTTCATTACTGTCATTTAAACTTACTACTGTCATTTTAGGTTACTGGCACCATATGAACCAGAACCTAAGTTCTGGTTCATATGTTCATCTGGTGCCAGTTATATGGTTTATATGAAGGGGATATTATGTGGTTATGTTACCACATAATATCTTCTCAGATCACGAGGTGCGAAGCGCTAGTCCTGGCACTAAGATCTAAAAGATATCCTATATATCTCTATAGCTATATATCTAGAGGTAGACCTTATAGGTTAAGTCGTCTGCATTGGTCCTCACTCTTATATATTTTTGTCTATCATAAAGTTAATTTATTTTAAAAGTAATATACACCGCCAAACAGCAGGATCCGCATTGCTGTGTTCCAGTTTGAAAGATTAGAGAGACAGTGAAATTACTGGGTAATGTGACGTAATTTCTTTAAGTCACAAAGTAGGCAACAGGCTAGTGATATACTTGTAAAAATACGATGCGATACGCTATGGGTTTCAGTGACGCTTACTATAACGCGGACTGTATGCTTGTTTGTCGACGTGGTCTAATAAGAAAATATATCGAGATCGAGAGAAGTTAGGTATTAGTTACAAAATGTATATACTTATTCTAACAAGGTCGTCCGCAAATAAGGCCAGGAACTTTGCCGATAAAGCAATATTCTTCTTCGCTTCGTCATCGCAGCCTATATACTCTCGTAATATCACAAGGATATTGGCGCGTTGCCAACCTTCTGACTTGAAGATCTTATGTCACATTACCCAGCAATTACACTGTCTCTCTCACCCTTTAAAATGAAATCCGAACACAGCTTTTTAGCGGTAGTAATTGGTATTTATTGTACATGTATTGATATACATTTTGACGTTATTACATTTGTATAGATTATGTATATAGTAACTAAATATGCATAATACAATCAGATTATACGTTTCATCATTATATTAGCCCTTAGAAGTCCATTGCTAGACATAGGCCTCCCCAAGCAGGGGGAATTTTGCCCATAATTGCCTCGCTGGGCAAGCATGTTAGCAATCGCAGAACGCAGCTTTCACGGTGGGTATGCTGCTGCCCATCGCTGACCTGTGCATTTGAGCTACACTCATTCGTTTAGATATACCGCCATCTGTCGGTTCTGGGAGCTTAGTTGCCTCTTACGACACCTGATACGAGGTACTATTCTACTCTGCCGATACCTCACCGCATGATACGTTTTGCGACACTAATTATACTCTATCGATATCGTCAGATACAAATGTAATTAGGTATAGATATAATTAAATATTATTTACAGAATATTTTCCTCTTCACGCCGAGTATCTGCTAGGCAAACAACATTAATAGATTATAGTCTAACACTCGCGAAACAGTTGCGAATAACTGTATCTCCATTATTTATTTACGGAGCTCGCAAACCGTCCGTAATTAGCGATTTGCATGTAGCCGATGGTCAATTAGTCGTCTCCGTTCCACTGGCTCCCCACCTTCTCCTGCTACCATGTTCTTACTAGGCTACTGATAAACTACTTCAAATAGGATAAACTGTTTTTTTATTTTACATATTTATGTGATCAATAAAATAATTCAAAATATTTTAATGACTCTTAACACTGTTTATTCATCCTTTACATTTTTCCGTTTTACTTTAAAGGGACAGCTGTATTTGAAAAACCGCAAATACTGTTGTATAAAATATAAATATATTATTTAATTAACACTTTATTTTATTAAATTACAAAGAATTATTATTATCTATGAGTCCTATTAGAAGCTAACAGATAGCGGGGTGAAGTAATTGAATAATTATCCAGTACTACTAATATAATAAACTCATGTAACGGGATAATGGGATACGAGATACAAATTCACATATATGCGAACGAAATCGTGGGGACGGCTTGTATTAGTACATTTCCATTGCGCCCGGATTAAAATATATTTACATCTTATAATATACTCGTTCATTTTATGAATTAATTTCTATATTATAAAGAAATATTGAATAATGTATTAACATATAATTAGTATTACTTACTAACATGAAGCTGCATTGTTGAAACTTTTCTCAGTAGGTCAGCGAAGTCCCTATTTCACTGATCTCCCAAAAGTCAATATTCTCTAAAGAAATCACATAAGTATTATTAAGTGCAGATAATTGTTGCATTCATATTGCTAAAATATATTATTTCTAATAAAAAATACTATATTTGTAATATCATAGCGAACGATCATATAACATTCTCCCTCTTAAATGCATTATCCTAATCGTTCGCCTAGCTCATCTGTTCACATGCAGGATGGAGGGATAATATAAATCATTGTGAAACTTGCAATCATAAACAGATGCGGATGAAGGTTATAAGGAATAAATTATCTCCAATACGACATGTGACTTTCGCAATAGGCTTGCGTGTTTAAATTACCACCGTTAAAGCAATGAATCGTTGGACCATTAAAAAATAATTACTTACCAATCCAGTCGCCCAATGCGGACGAGAGGAAAACCGCCGGATTTTACGAGCACTTGCGACTTCTAACGACATTCGTCTCCCATTAAGTAGGGAAATAGGAAGGATAATACCCGAAAGCGCTGCAGTTTGTGGATTGCACTTTATGTACGTAGCTACGTAATTAATGGAGGCTTTGGAGGATGTCGCCCTGTTTTTAGCCTCTGTATTTCTGCTGCTTGCAGTACTTTGTCCCGTGAAAGAATTCTCACAAAGGAAAGTTTTGCCAAAACGCCTTTATGTGTGGATAAATAGTGAATGGAAGACAAATTCTATTATTATATGCTGTTGTTTACCAGTCTTTTTCGTGTATCTGCATATAAAGTCTATGTTATAAAATAAAACATAGAAAAATAATAAATAAATTCACACGACACGTTGACCTGATTACGAAATTTTTAGCTTGAAGCACTTTTGTTACAGATATCAGACAATAGATGAATTACAAATATAATACTTAGATACATATAAACAACACCCAGACATAGGACAAATATAGATATTTATCAAATAAATATTTACTTAGAATGGGGATCGAATCCCATTACATCTGCGCCATTAGTTTTATACAGTACAGTACATTGTTCTGATGGTTTTGGTATGTTTAAACCGATTTTATCTTGCTACAAAATATCCTTAGTCATGACAAGGTTCTTTGTCATTTAATGTAAAATATCAAATTTTACTCATATAGTAGTCTTAAGGAGGGGAAGTCGTAAAGTGACTTGGCCAGCACAGGCGCAGATAAATATAGAAAAAGTCACATTTATAAATAGGAATACTCTAAACTATGTCGGTGCATTTTTTATATATTTACATAAAACATAGAAAATGCGTTACATAATAAAATAAATACGCATGAGGTTCTAAAGAAAAAATATTATTTTTCTCAAATCATTTTGTTCCTTATAATCGATCAATAATGTGTATTTACTAAAGAATTTTGAAGGAGACTAAACATCTTAGTGACTCAAAAACCTAAAAGTATCAGAGATAACTAACCAACCCCACTTCATTGCACTCATATTTTCATTTTCTCTCCCGGTGCACCGACAAGTTAAGCAACGTCACAAAAACGTCGAGGTGCTCACTGGCGCCATCTAGACGTCTACATTGCTACTGCACTCGCCACCAGAATTAATCCCGCAGCGGATCCTACTGGGATATTCGACCTGGAAGATTCTGTCACCAAACAACTGATATATTATTCTATAGGTACTATTACATAAACACAACCTATACAGTACCCGCCTTTAAGGCTGGATTTAAAAAGTACAAATAAAGCTTTCTGTTCCTTATCACAACATGCGAGCGACAGCTTACTTATTTATTTCTTTTATTATGTTCAAACCACAACTGAAACCTTTTTTCAACTATACACGACTTATAAACATACTATTATTATGGTTATTTTTATATATCTAATATAAACACATTTAGCTCTATAACCATAACAACGAAAATATTTATAAATACATAAAATCATATTAAATAAGTTTCCTGTTATATTTTTAAAATATATAAGACTAGCATTAATCACCTTTGTAGGTTTCGTTTGTAGGCCATCCAGCAATCTATTTACAACTTTCATAATAAATAATAAAGAGCTATAGAGAGATATCTGATTCATAGAGACCGCGTGCATCTAGCTGTTCTTTGACGCCATCTAGACGTCTACATTGCTGGCAACACTCGCCACAGAACTAATTATTAACAACACAGATAACCCTGGAGTATTTATGATCTGGTAAAGAATCAAATGAGTATCCTGTAGCGTTCAAGGTAAACACTACTACTTCACTAAGTTGACTTTAAATCATCTCATATGTTGTCAGAAAAACTCCCTGCGATGATTTGTCTGTCAGTCAGCTTCTCCATATATATATAAATTATTGCTAAAAAAAATCAGCGTAATGTAATATAACTTCTTTACGTTACAAAGTAATAATAACACTCCTAGCGCAGAATATCTTAACCGTTTTCAAAATGGATTCTATTCAAACAAATCAATAATTATCATATATATATATACCTTTGTTTAATTATTCATCATCATCATCATCGTACCAGCCATTGAATGTGCACTGCTGGACATAGAATGTTTTTTGGCCATAATTACCGCGCTGAACAAGCGTGTTGACAATCGCAGAGCGCAGCTTTCACAACTGGAATGCTGCTGCCCATCCCCGTCCTGTACATGTGAGCTGCACTGTTTCGGATAAACATACCGCCATATCTCGGTTCTGGTATCTTAGTCGCCTCTTTAGATTATTCTAGAGATTTACAAAAATAAACTTTTTTTTAGCCCATGAAAGGTCACTAATACACGTCATAATATGTACTTTGAGCTGTACTGACATCACGAATATATGACATCCTTCTAGAAATAACTAAAATGACGTGATTTTTATTAGTCTTCGCAACTGCCCTGTTTTAACTATAATTGTGGTCAGCTGTTTACAATACAAGCAATCTTGCGTAACATAGTCATAACTTTACACGTGTTCATAATAAAACTTTATGGTCACGCCTCTATTCTATTGAACTATAACTTTTAAATTTATATAGGCAATTCTTACGAGCCCGTGCGTTCGTGACATTATTGCATTATATACAGTATTGTGTCATCCGTTATAAAAACTACATTTATCAACTCGTCAGGGAAGTACCCGTATTTAAGTGTATAGAAAATAAACTAAAGTGTAAACTATAAGGATATTGTATTACGGATCTGTAAAGCGATAATATATTTACAAACATACTTGTAATACAACTGTGTCATCTCTGAAGTGACATCATGGTTACAATTGTAAAAAAATGCTGAGATGCGTAGTAACCGAAACTTAGAATAAAACATGTTAAGTAAACGGTGTTCTAAAACCGTTAAAAATAACTTTATTTGGAGTAGTATATAGGTAAATGTAAAAAAACTGTAATTTCATCATATAAGCCATAGAAAGTCCACTGTTAGACATTGACCTCCCCAAGTTTTTGGGAAAGCTACTATGGGCAAAAATCCAAAAGATTTTTGCCCATAGTAGCCGCACTGGGCGGGCATGATGGCAATCGCTAAACATAACTTCATGACGAGGATGCTGTTGCCCATCCCTACTTGAAGTATTTAAGTTGTGCTGTTTCGGATGGGCATGCCGCCACCTGTCGGTCCCGGTACTTTAATCGCCTGTTACGACACCTGGTACAGATGGAGGTACTATTCTACTCTGCCGATACCTCACAGCGTGGGTATACAATAGACTTATATAATATAACCCCATAAAACTGCAAGAAAAGTATCTTAAGATGAGTAAAATCATCTATAGAACTCATTAGTAAATTTTCAGTCACACCAAAATAAACACATTTATATTTAAGTCATATCAAAAGAGTTATGCTTCAAGAACAAGTCCGCCGTATTTCTTCATAATCTTAGTGTTACTTAGCCACAGCCCAGACAATGATGGATACGTACCGCCCATGCAGGAACCCGCTCTGCACTAACATTTACCGGAGCAAGTTATTTGGTAACTAACTGAAACCCTACACAAATTTTCGGTAGCAATTTTAGAATGATATAAAAATCTGAGAAAAATATGTGTAAATATTAGCAAAACTTTTTTGCCTAAATTATCTATAATTATTGCTTTTAAATTTATTACTACTGTTTAAGTAGTATGTGTCTATTTGGGATAAGAAAGAGTTTTTAGCATTGCCTGAACAGTGTTACATAAATAGTAATTCGCACATACCCTGATTTATTTTCACTCTGTCCAGTATGCCACAATATATACTCGTATATACGTACCTTTGATATACCACTATACCTTTTTTTTAAAAAAAAAAAAAAAAAACCACTATACCTCGTGATTCGCCACCTTAACAGTACGTATCTGCCTCACTAATACGCTCAAACGAATTCCCTGCTAGGAGCTCTCTAGAGTAATTGTCGTAATGTTCGGATTCAATGATATATTTAGCCAAGAATCAAGAAATGTATTATCTTAAATTTAGTTAAAACTATCAACTTATGCCTACATGAAGAGTTTCAGCTTGAGGTAGTTAACGTAGTTACAAAATGCAGTAGCAGTTTTTCCGCATAATCTCGATGTTTCTTCGCCAGCGGTGGAGACATTGATGGATACGTTGCAAGAACCCGCGCTATTCGCCCACCGCAAACGACCAACTGCTGTAGGGATCACTTTCGTAGAATTATTCGGGTATAGATTTTCTAGACCTTAGTTCTTTTAGCCAAATGTACAAATATATTGTTAACTTTACACAATAGATTGGTTTTAAAGAATATTTATAAACTACATACAGGCTATAAGTAAGGAATGACAACTTTAAATTTGAAACTGTAATTTACATCGACTCATATTTGAAAATGCATAAAATTTTATCTGCGCCATTTATTTATTCATCCAAATATTGCATCCCTTTGTTCGCGTCTATTAGAGTTTTTATTATTATTAGTAAAGAGGTTTTGCATACTTGTAATTTGAAAAGTAATATTATCAACTAAATTACCGAAGCCTGTATATAACCTGTATATAACATTTAAATAAGTTATTATACAAAGCTTTTTCTCATATCCAATAAATTGTACCCTAAGCACTAACATTTACCATAAAAATCAAAAGTTAAATGAAGCGTATTTTTATCGTCGTTCAGAAACAAACTGTGTCCTTCAATCTAAGCCAAATAGCTTGAACGAGGGTTCATTAATATCCACTTTTGAGTAAACACTAAGTATACCGGGATCGTATTTTCTCCATAATCCCGCTGTTCCATAACGTTCAGTTAGGACACTGATGGATACCGCAGCCGCAAGATCCGACAAACTTACACCCAGATTTCTTGTGAGATTTCAGTAGTACTCCATAGAGTTATATTTTCTTCGTGGATGATGTATATATAACTTTAAGGATATTTATAATACCCGATCGCGCAGATGATCCCACCAGGGTAGGATCATCCGCGAGTGATCCTATCTTATGCACCAAAGGTCGTAGGTTTGATTCCCACCCAGAACAGATGTTTATATAATGACTGTTAATGCGTTAATTATATGAATTTAAGTATTTTATTAGTAATTCATCGGTTGTCTGATATTTGTAACACAGGTGCTTTAAGCTACTTATCTCGGAGTCAGGTCACAGAATGAGATGTCGGGTGAATTTTTTTCTATTTATTAGTAGCGAACGCGTAAATATTTCTTTTATAATTAATCTTATTGATTTTTTTAAATTAATATTTAAAACTTCAATCTTATTTGTGTTTGGACGATTAACAAATACCTTCCTACCTATCTATCCTATAGCTGCACTATCTATCTATACTAAATATAAATCTGCTACCCATACTTTATCAGCTTATTGATTCTTTTTTGGTTGTTGTATCAATTACATAATTTTTTTGTCAATATTGAGAATTTTTATATATAGCTATTTAATCAAATTCACCATTAATATGCAATATTTGTGAACAACATATAAAAATTTAACCATTAAAGAGCGGACTCAAAGTGTCCGTGCAGTTTTTCCGCCGTAATTCTGGCGTTCTGCAAGTGGACGTTGACTGATGCAAGTGCAGCAAGAACCGTGTTCCCGCCGCCGCCTCACTAACGACTGCTGAGCACACGACTACTGCGATAAATATACTATACTTATTCTGCATTATTACCGTTTAAGCTGTAGCACGATTCCACGTTAAATTATTTTTATGCTGTAATCTATATATATAAAAATGAATCTTTTTTTCTTTTGTGGACAGCGGAACTGAATTTGTTGATCTTTTTTCTTGTGTTTGTGTTGCCAGAAGAAGGTTTGTCAGAAAATGTAAGAAAACTTGACAACCTCATAATTATGTTCAATGTAACATTGTAGCGTTTGACATAACTGTCCGCCGTTTGACAGTTGACTCGATTGACAAATTGCGTGCTTCAATGCAAGTACGAGAATAATACTATTTTTAACGGCTTTACGAGTAACACGTGGTTTAAAAGTATAAAAAGTTAAATAAAGTTTTATTATGAGTAGTAGAAACGTAAATGTTAAAATATTTTTAGTACGAGTAAGATTAGACAATGCCTATCGGGTCCACTAATCAAAAATAAAAGTTCGTAATGGACTGGTAAGTAACTGTCGATAGATGAACATCAGAAAAGTTTTTTTTTGCGTTAATCTGTCAAAACTTTGGCATGACGAGTCCGATGGCGTATTAGAAACGCTGTCATGTGTTGAGGGTGATGTGTTCGATCCCCACCAAGGATAAGTAATTATGTGTTGGGCTTGTTGTGTATCTAGATATTATTATTCTTGCAATAACCGTGTGATACCTATAGTGTAAAATAGTACCTCCCCGTGTACGAAGTGTCGTGAAAGGTAACTGATGTACCGGAGCCGGCATATAGCGGTTTATCCAGCATCTTCTGCGTTTGCCAACACGCAGCCACTTGGCCAGCGCGGCAGTAAGAGCAAAATTACCCCTTACTTTGGGAAGACTATGTCAGTGTCAGACGGTGGTAATTCCTCTGTTGCCTAATATCTGTAACACAAGTGCTTTATCTGGTGTGTTATGTGAAAATAAATGCTAACTATAACAAATGTATACTTTATACTCGGGTGCAATCTGCACGAACTAAGTTTTTAGTTATATTGGAGACTTTTTATCTATATTCGCCTATATCTATATTGTGTAGACGTCCAGCATGAATTGTGTAATTTATGCTTTCTAACCAAAAGAGCGGTTTAGTTTAACGTACCTATATTACTGTTTTAACATATACACTGTTTGTTTGCAAGCTGTCGTAATCAAGATCGGTGGTGGTCACCAACTCATTTTCTAGTTAACAAATGGATCTTTTACACATCAAATATGAGTACAAAACCGCAACCGATATCTCCTTACTCAGTGCTAGTGTCTTAGGCAGTTTAATCGGTTCATGGAATAATTACTAAGTTTAATACCTCAGGTCTAAGTAAATTTTGTTGAATATATTTCAGAAATCCAATTTACCGATAGTTTATAGTAAATTTGAACATGCATTTCAATAGTAATTTTTTAATCATCATCATCATATCAGTCGTCGAAATCCCATTGTTGGACATAGGCCTCCCCAAGAACAAAGGATATGTACCAATATATGCCGTGCTGGACAGGCGTGGTGGCAATCGCAGAGCGTAGCAATGCAACGGGGATGATGCTGTCCATCCCCATCCTTTTGTATTTGAACTGCTTAATTTTGGATACCGCCATCTGTTGAATCTGGTACCTCGATCGCCTCTTACGACACCTGGTACATAGGGAAGTACTACCCTAATCTGCCGGTACTCAACGGTATTTTGTAATATTCAGTCACAAAATGTGTAGAAATTTATAATACTTCACATTTATTTATTCTAATTCGTAACATCAAAAATGAATTTACTAAATTAGCTATTGAAAAAACTGAAGAACCTTAAAAATACAATTTATTTGTTTAGCACCCAGAAAAATCCTTATTATTTTAGCACATTTCTGTAATCTAAGCGAAAATAGATAGATACAATCTCGTATAAAAAAAAGATACATGAAATAAGGTAAAAATTAGTTAACGAACAGGAACGCAGTTGGAGTATCATCTCTACAATCTCACAATTTAGGTTCAGGACATTGATTGATGCAGGTGGAATCAGAACCGTATTAGACTCGCTAATGACTAACTCCAAGACAATTTCCTGGAAATATATCCTGCATTAATACTAGTTTTACTGGATTAATGATGTCGTGCTTACCTTCCTTCTATTTTGGTATCCTAATTCTACTTAACTGTATGTAATATGCATTTTTACTATATTAGCTAAGTCAACATGTATCCATCTAAAAATAAGTATACATGTAATAAAGTACGCACGCATCACTAGCAAAAGCTGCTATATTTTTTATAATGAAAAAGGGCTTTATTCAAACTTACACAACAGCTATTAAGATAAATTTTTTTTGGTACAAGATTATTCTTTCCAAGGCTCAAAAACTTGCAGAGATCCTAGGCGTACCTAGCTTACCAGCCAGTAGTTACCTGTTCTACTGTTCCCTGATCTCTGCCTTTGTCTAAGGAGTTGGCTATAGTGGTCAGTCCTTACAAGAGTAAAAACGCGTTCCACACATGCTCTATCAAGCCTATGTCAGCCAAGCTGGCAAGCCAGCTGGTCTTATTCTCGGAAAGCAGCATTGACTGATAGAGCACTGTGTTTAATGATTCGATTTATTCGTAATGGTCGGACAATTCCATCAGTAGCAATTGTTTTATACTTATGTGCAGTCATTGAGCCTCGATACGCAATCAAACGCTTCAAAAGTTCTAGTATCTATCATTAATCAGGCCCAAAAGTATACAAATTTCTCAGCTCTCTAAACGGTTTCAGTAGCAACTCTTCGGCTTTTGATAACAGCAATGCCAGTTCATCATGCACACGGTGGTTATCTGGATGTGTACTGATCTGTGGCTTGCTAACGTAGAGGCAATAATACCAAATGTATTTTCTAACATATTCTTCATTTTACCAGCGATTAGCCCATTGCTATTAACGGTGACGCCGTTGCCGTGTATTCATAGGTGCTCGACATGACCTCGATGCTCGTTTTTTTTTATTGACAACAAGCATACAATTTGTAATAGTAATTTTCACTACAGCTTTTATGCGCTGGTATAAATTATCACCAAGATATCGCTAGCAAGTTGCTAACCCAGTGATTTGAAGATATTACGTTACACCCACTTATTTCACTGCCTCTCTCACCCTTCAAACTAGAACACAACAATGAGATCACTGCTCCCTGGCGGCAGAAATAGGTGAGTAGAGTAGAGTACAGTGAGGTACCAATGCAGACATCTATGTATAAGGTCTAACTCATTTAAAATTCTGATGTTAGTAATTCGGAATGGTCTTATTGCTTCACGCTCAGTCATTATAAATCTTGCGGAGGCTGCTACAAGCTTCTATTTTATTATTTTTATGGTAAATTGGTGGGTTACGTACTATCAGTAGTCTTAGAAAAGCGTTCAGAACAGTGATGACTTCTCCAGGGCGGTCAGATAAATTTTCCATGCTATAGTTCTTCTCCAACGGGGTTACGGTAACAGAGCAGTAGCAAGTAGCAGAAAATCTGCGAGCAATTGATCTCATAGAGTATCCGTCCTTGTTCCGTATTATAATTATTGCTCGTAAAACTTCTGATCATCCTCGTAATATTGTTTTTGTTAGTATAGTTTATATGATATGAGTATATTATGGAAAAATCACAATCATGGGCACCATTATCTTAACAAATAACGGAATATAAGAAAAAAAAATACATACATAATAATAATATCAAGCTGAAGTTACTAGAACTAAAACCTTGTAATTTTGATGTAAACCCTCTCTTATAGCTTAGGCGAGCATAAAGTTTTTTCGGAAATTCAACTGTTACGATTTATTTGGATCATCACGGTTATCAATCTTATGATAACTATTATATTCGATGGACCCGATTGCACAGATTAGAGTGATCCTATCTCGTGCGCCAAAGGTCGTGGGCTCGATCCCCACACAAGACAAATATTTGTATGATGATATTTGTGTTTTTTATGTGTCCGGGTGTTGAATATATGTATTTAAGCATTGTATTTGTGATTTCTTTGTTGTCTGATGTTCGTGTGTAAATATATTATTATATTCGTAATTTTGAGATTGTTATACCTCCTTCAATGTTTATTGCCAGCATAACTTTAATTTAACATATCCTACATTTATGTATTTAGAACAATATACCCTCACAAAATAAATTGAAAAATAAACAACTGAAATGCATTTCCAGTATTTCTTCCATAATCTTGCCAGTCCGTTGCAAGACATTGATTGATGCAGGTAAGAAACGCGTACCCCACGACTCGCTAACAACCAACTCCCTTGAAAAAGTGAATATGCTATATTCTAATGGCTTTAAACCAACCATACCAGTCCAAATAATATTTACTGATAAAAATATAATATAGGTTCTTATTTTAGTTCATGATCTTGTCAAACTTAGAAAATACAATATACTTATACTAAATACCCTGAAACAAAAAACCTGATGCGTCAAACATCTGACATAAACTATACTAGTGTCATAAATGCAAAAGTATGTATACCTGTCTGTTTTTCACGCCACAGCAAGTGAGCTGTTGAATAAATTCAGCATAATAGATAGCTTGAACTTCTGCAACGCGGAGTAACGGCAGAGAAGAATAGTACCCCCATCATACCTGCTGTTATAAGAGGCGATTTGATTACTGGAACCGTCAGATGCCGTAATATCTAAATAAAACAATACAGCTGTTATGGCTACAAGGCGGGAATGGGAAGCAACGTTCCTGGCGCGAAAATAAACCGTACCATAGCCACAAAGCCTACCCAGCGTGGCCGTTATGATGATAAAACTAGATTATGACATAGGCCACTCTTAATTCTAGAAAAACAAAAAACTTTCCTATATAGAGTTTCTATATACAGGATAGCTTTTTAGAAAAATTGCTAACTCTATCTGGCTGTCTGTTTCTAGGCTTACCTGGTAAGTGACTTTAGCTTCTTTTCCCGGAACGCAATTTGAAGTGACGTTTACTCAGACGTAGACATTCATATTATTTAAAACTGCACCACCTCAATGAACTTGCGGTACCATTCTAGACATATTCCTCAAGTCTGATGTATTATTCTTCTGACACGTCTACTTGCCTCACTAACATCCTAGCAACATCCTAAAATACCGATTTGATATCGACTGTATATGCTAATTTAAATATATATAGAAATATATTATATAAATAAATATACCAAAATTAAATTTTGACCCTTCCAAGCTTGAATTATGATATACTAGCAACGCCCCGCGGTTTCGTTCGCGTTAAGTTGTAAAACAAAGCTGGTATAATTTATACTCCGTTGTTGTTGGTCCTAACGTGATGTATTTCAATCACGTGTTCCATGACTTTCAATGAAGAACTTTTATGCTCAATTTTGTTCGAATATCTTCAAAAACGACAAATTTTCATTATTAATATTGTACCGCTCTTTTACCCCCTTAGGGGGTAAATTTTTCAAAAACCCCTTATTAAATCAAAGGGGGTTCCTTTGTGTTCCTGTTCAAATTTCAAGTCTTAGGTCTGAGGTGTAACTGTCGGAAGAATTGCAAAAGCACTGTCTTGCATAATGGAAGCTTTAAATCTTTCTTGAAAATCATATTCCTATCCTTGCGAAAAAGAAATTGAATTACCTTTGTAAACACAACAATGCGGTTGAGATCAGTACGTAATGAGGCTCTCAAGAGGCACGAAACGTCTTGGTCTGTGGACTCATTCCCAAGCGACGTTTTATTGCTGGATCTTCAGTCAGGAAGTGCGCTACGGTACTGAGAACAGTCTTTATTATCGCTTCATAATATACCAATCGCGCCATTTGTAGCGGCCACCTCTGCTGAGAATGCAAACATCACTAAAAACTTTAATTCATCACGCAATCAATAAAATAACAGTTGGATCTGGAGATATACGTCTGGACTTAGGCGTCTTCAAAAAGGCAAATGTAATAATTACCCATAAGCCCATAATTACCTTTCTAGGTAGATATTCGTGACTCCACAGTAGGTAGCGACTGAGTAGTCGTGGGCAGCTGCTTAGAGTTAAGCAGCTGCCCTGTTACGTTAAGTTACTATATTTCGGATGGATATACTGCCATCTGTCGGTTCCAGTGGATCAATCACCTTTCTCCTCTCCCTTTGTACAAGTAGTAATCTACTCGTACAAAAGGACATTATTTTGCTGTATAGAGCAGAGGCACTATTCCTTTCTACCGGCATCCCACTCAGATACAAACATAGAATATTTTTAATACATTGCTATTATTATAAAATAATTCATAAAATCAAAAACATTTCTGTACAGAGAAATTATTTGGTCTTTGGTTAGGGTAACTTCAAGTTCTTTTTTAAAAGAACTGATCAACCATTTAGTAACTCCTAGTAACATACGAAACCAAATATTTTTTTCGAAATAGTTTCTTAAAAGGAATCAAACAACATTTCACGTTATTACTACAATGTTATTAAGTGACACTTCACCTGACCTGACATTACACATGGTTTTGAAGTATTTGTGGCAACCATTTTGGTTTTGATCATCTGTCACAATTACTATTTAGTTTTTAGTTAGCCCTTTAATTTCAGTACTTTCCGTCGCCCAATAAAAAACGTACTAAATGTATGTACCAACTTTTTGTGTTATGCTCAGAGCTTAACCATTAATAAAATTACAACAGATTAGAACAGGTAATTCCTAATCCATATACAAACAATCACTGGGGTGATTGCTGCTGAATCTAAAATTAAAATCAATATTTGCCAACCTGTCACAGAATATGTCTACTGAAATATCATAACTGCTTTTATAGTATTCCAGACTGCTGGTACCTCTCACTATCCCCAATTAAACAACTCATTAAAATAAATAGTTTCCAGCACTATCTCTAATTCGGGTGCAGCTTAAACTAAGCACAAACTGGACGCCCGTGAGAAATCGTTTTAATACTCAAAATCCGCTTACAGTTTCAGCGTTTAATGAATTACGTCGGGTGCAGCCTCCGGCGCAAGACGTGCATCGATCAACGTCGCACCCTTCGCCCCCTACCACCATCACCCCCTGTTGCCCGCTGGCCCCTGGCGACACCCCCCCCCCCCACCCGGATAGGCAGGGGGGTGACTGCCCAAATAAAATATTCGCACGGTGCCTGTCGTTTATACCATGAGCACGTCAAAGGTAGCTTGCAAGATGCGGTGACGTATCGTATATATGACGGCAAATGTGCATGCTTTGTGATGTTGCCCCATATTGTGTTTGTTTATAGATTGACGTACAAGTAAAATAAAAGTTAAACGAAACTCTTTCTTGACAAAGAATGAATTTAGCGCGACTATGGCGTACTCGATAGCGCATTTGGTAGCGTTCCTGTCTCGCGCTAAAGGTTGCAGATTCGATCCCCAGTCAAGACAAACATTTATTTAATGAATATTAATGTTTGTTCTGTGTCTGCTTAATTGTATTTTGTATTTGTGATTTCTCTATCTTATGTTCGTAGTACAATAGTGCTCAGTCTACTTAATGTGTGAGCTGTAGTGTGAACGATTGGCAGCACAGCTACTGACAACAAGTCAAATATTCATATCAGCTGTGCGTAGTTTATATAACTTCAAAAGTGGATTCCGTAATACTGCGACATCAAATAAATTAGTAGCAACTATGGTTAAGCAGTTGCGGCTACAGAAATTTACAAGAAGGCCAAAGAGCACTAGGCTAATTCTGTGAGTACTATTTCATTTAATTAACTAATGACTATTTCTAGTCCTACGAAGTTAGTCAATCTTAAGTTCAGAGAAGCCAGTAAATGCTTGAGTAGTTTTCAAAGCTGCCAAGTATGAGCCAAGTTTAAATTTCATACGAAATAACAACTCGGAACGCAGTAAGGAATCTAATTATTTATATATCTCTTTATACCTGTTGTCTGTGTATATATATAAATATGTACCAGGGTTCAAAGTAATACTTAAAAAATATATAACTGTTACGAGATATACCAAAATAATATTTATAAATTAATGTTATTAAAGTGAAAATATAAAATACTACTTTTCAAAAATAAAATTTCTTTTTTATGGCTTTAAAATGTGT
Organism: Heortia vitessoides; assembly: GCA_020976665.1. NCBI lineage: Eukaryota > Metazoa > Arthropoda > Insecta > Lepidoptera > Crambidae > Heortia > Heortia vitessoides. Next base: position 10,439,177 of record JACJUM010002878.1, on the reverse strand, counting down.
ATTGAACCATACTTGAAATTGACAAAAGATTTTTTCATATTATAACAAGTTAAATAACCACGTTTAAATGCCGTTAATAGAATAATATTACCATAAAATAATATTGTAAATTTAGTTACCTATTAACAAGAATTACTATACACTGGCAGGGTTTATGTACCGAACTACAAAGTTCAGTACCTACTAACTGTTACGGCCACGTGTTTAGGCAATAAATATTTGAATTTAAAAGTCAAAAATAATTATCCCGCTGATATTTTCACCAATTAAAAAACAAAACTGTAGTAAAAATTATAGGTATTTAAATTTGAATAACCGAACCTCATTGGATTTATATAAAACCAGTCTTTATTGAAGAATACTTCGTCATACCCGACCACATGTCACCGAGGCAAACTCAAAAACTTTCATTGGTCCATGCCTCGTAAACTTGAATAATATAAATTTAATGTATTAAGACTTTTTAGAACATTTTGTTTTAAACTAAGCTACTAATAGCAAAGAATAGCAAATACAGCGAAATATTGAGTAGGTAAGATTAATAAGCAATTATTTGTAATTTATTATTTTAAGCATTTTTTTTATTCACAGTTGAATGATATTTTTAATTTTTTATAGTTTCGTAGTTTTCGACATGTTTTTAAGAGCCGAGTTTAATGCATTCATATTGTCTGACCATGTGTGCAAGCATAAGAGACCGGTATAAATATTTAATTTCTAGCAGCTCCCCGCGTTCATTTCTAGAACAAACAAGGTCAAGAGTCCTAACCTCATGTTACGAGTATATAGCCAATAACCTTTCTCAATAAGGGGGCTATGAAAAAATAATATTTTTTTCTGACCTTATCGTTAGTTATAGCAGACCCTGCATTGATATGGTAACCAGTCAGTTTCTCCTTTTATATATATACATATAACAGTTTATTGAAATAATTTTAAAAATGGGAGAACTTTTATACGGATTTTTGCACCCCATTTTAACCCCTATTAAGGGATGATTTTTGCAAAAATATTTTACACACATTACATGATTTTCAATGAATTACATTTGAATAATTTTATAAACAGCAAAGTTTCATACTAATTTTTCACCCTTTTTAACCCCATAGAGGGTGTATTTCCAAAAACCTTTCCCCAGTGCTCCTGTACGTTAAAAAAGGAACCCCTGTGCAAAATTTTCTAGTTCATAGTGTAGGCCCTGCGTTGATAGGTCAGTCAGCTGCTCTTTTTATATATATATATTCTATAGATTACGTATAGTATCCGTATGGCGCATAAAGGAAGCACATTTTAAAAACTTTTCGGGAATTTAACAGATCATGTGTATATGGAGCAGCTACTGAACTTAAAACATAGAAAGAGCTCGATAGAGACACCGGTCCCCATACCCACAACTTTTTATCCTTTTTCTCAAAAAAATACGTTTAAATTTAAATCTTTTATTTTTTTAAAATACTCGCATGTTTTATGAAATCTCTTAAATATTATAATCATATTTTCTTATTTCGCTTTATGACTGGTCTAAAATAAAAAGGGGTAACTGGGAATTCGCTTGCGTTCTTATGCTGTTCCACCCGCCCGGGGCCTGTGCTACGTGACGCTTCTGAGTTATATGAAAACGCATTTGCACTGCGCTGGCGTATTTTCATAGTCGGCTACGTGTTTCTGAAATATTAATACCGTTGTCAGCGTACGTTTTTACACATAAATATTACTAAAACAAAAAGTATAACAAATGAGTCCAAGTTCAAATTTAAAAAGTGTTCTTACCACATTTTTCAACCATAATTAGCAAATATCAGCAATAAACGATGCATTACATTTGATATATGTATATATACATATATTTATTTATATATATATATATTTTAAATATAGATTAAATTGAATTTTTTAACATCTCTTTAACATTATTGAATGGATAGACACAGTACCTACACAGCAAGAGCGAATTTACGTGTTAAACAGTTCAGCAAAATTCACTCTCTTAATCCAATCTTCATACCTCTCTTTATGGTTAGTCTAAGATAAAAAGAAGTAACTGCAAATTCGCTCGCGTTCTTGCCCGCCCTCGCCAGAGGCTCTCTCGCTACGTGACGCTTCTGAATTATAAGAAAATGCATTTACACTGCTACGGCGCGCGGGCGTTTCTGCTACGTGAACCTACAATATGGATTAGACGAAATTTCCAGAACTTTCAGCGTACCTCAATTTTAGACAGTGATTAATGCCCTAGCAATGTTTATATTGGATGACTAATAGCTTCGGATTTTAGGAAATGCACGAGGCTTTAAGGATTGGAACTGTGTTTACTACGGATTACTAGTAAACGCGTTAAAAATATTAAATTTTTTACCTCGTATATCAATGTCGGATTATTAAATAAGTTTTTATTACATTCTATAATTAACATCTCGGAATAATCGTAATATTTTATAATATAAAAATATACCTGCAGTAAAAATTTTACTGTTACACAAATCACTCCATTTTTCCTTGCGAGCACGTATCTCACTATCCGTCGCAAAGTTCCACGGTCATAATTAGGGTGATATTTCTTAAATCCCAAAGATTATGCTCCGACAAGAAATTGCAGCAAGAAATGTATGCAGCTTACTTGCATCCGAGCTTATCGCATCTATCAACGTCCGAAGGCTTTCACGGAAGGCTTTGTTCGCACGGCGTATGCCACCCGCTTACGCCGCCCTCCCTTGCCCCCTGCCCACCCTCAGACGTTACAAACAACTTCAGCCAACTCCGGCCGCCGCCCGACTTTCTTTGTGAGTTGATAGCCCTCCGAAATGTAACCCATTTGTTAACTACTGGTAATTATCTAGTGGAAAATTAGTTTTTCAGTTAACAGTCTAGAATTTGTCTCTTGAAGTTTTTGGGTTAGGTTTAAGTATATGTTTTAAGAGAGATTTTAAGAAATACATACTATATATATATATATATATATATATATGAGTCTACTGATAAAATTAACATTTCATCACTTTTTTAAATGTGTAACCTGTTTCTTAAGTATACTTGTAAGTTATTCCAAGCATCCAAGTAAACTGAACTTATCGATATTCTTCTTTTCAAATGCTTCACTTTAGGAGTTTAAATTATGTAACGCGTATTACATTGAGATAGGCTTGTTATATATATTTTAAATTTTACATGTAAGCAAAAATCAAAACGTAAAGACTTAATATAAAATTTTCTAACACGTTTAATACTCATAACTAACGTTGTAGCGGCATGAAAACAAGGATGGTTTTCTTCAAAATTGTTATCTTCAACGTTATTCTTAATAGTATTTTTAAATGTAAACAATCCGATCAGTCACCAGTCGCCGTTTCCTTGAGGCGCTCATTCCCGCAGACAGCGTAGCGTCTGCTGCATCTATCAACGTCGCGCCCAAAGATACTAATGGCCGTTCACAAATACAGTATTACAGAATGTTTTAACTGCATTAGTCATGCAACCATTGAATATGAACAACAAGACATATGAAATATTTACTCGACATTTCCCATTTTCTTTTTCGGTACAAGGTTTACAGTTTTGGTTCCACGAAAATTTCTCAAATAAACTTCCCTCTCCAAGATTTTTTATTAAGATCAATTATTTTTGAGGAGATTTGCCCTTAATTGTAATGACTGACAAACGTGCTTTACGAATAATCTAGATCGATTCCAGCTCATTTCTACTTGACAAAGGGATCCTTCACAGATCAAATACGAGTGCAAAACCGCATGCAAAGTCCCCGATGTATGTGTTATATGTACTCGGGGATAGTGACTCAGGCAATATAGTCGGTTCATGGACTTGGGTTTGATACCTTAGGTAGATCTTCCAAGTAAATTTCTTAAAATGTATTCAAAAACCTATTTACTGATAGTTTATAGCATATTAATAATAATTATAACATTCAATACAACAGTAATTTGTAATAATAATCATCATATCAACTGTAGAAAGTCCATTGTTGGACATAGGCCTCCCCAAGAATAAGGGTATTTTTTCACATATTTCTTCCCTGGGCAGGCGTGGTGGCAATCGCAGAGTGCAGCCCATCCTCGCCTTGTTGTACATTTGATCTGGGCCTTTTAGATAAGTATACCACCATTAATCTATTTTGATACCACAATCTCTTTTTATTCTACTTGGACGGTATAAGGTCGCCTGTCTTTTTTGTCTTGGACCTCACTCTCACCTTTTACTACCACTGAATTGCATTGTTCGCATTGATGTGTTCCTGTTTAAAGGGTGGGATAGAGGCAGTGGAATTAATGGGTGACGTAACATAATATCTTCAAAACACAAGGTTGGTTGGCAACTCGCTATTGATATCCTCGTGATGTTATGAGCGTCTATTGGATGGGTTGACGATAACTATTGCGAGGACTATAGCTCCAGAGTGATATTTGATTTTTACGCCATGTCGACGATTTGTATTTCAGTAGTCTTAATGTCTTGTTACTTACTATTAGACGTATTGTGTTATAGTGCAGGTCCTGTAATCACTATTACTGTAACATATATATGGACCAGTTAGAAGTAACAAGACATAGAAACTACTAAAATAAAAAACGTTATCAAGGCATAAAAATCGAATATTACTTTTGAGAATAATTTTGTTAATCACCTCTGCATGCATGCTGACCGTAAACAAGTCGATCTATCAGACGTCCCTTTCTAAAAACGACAGAAGCTAGCGTACGACGTACGGGTATTCAGGCGTAGGGCGCACCTGAGCGTATCTATCAACGTCGTGACCGACTTTAGTAATGGTCGTTCACAAGTGCAGTATTACAGAATCTTAAAACAGCTCACGAAACACAGCCCTGATAAGTTGTTTATTTATTTTTGGAATTGTTGTATCATTAAGTTTTTGAAAACTGGAGTTTTACCGCGGAGTCGGATGGTCGACTCCACGGTTTCTGCTCCTATAGTTATGTGTCGGTTTCTTGTGTATATTCCGAATGTCGTGAAAACTTTGTAAGTGCGTTTACTCTGCGATCGTCATCATTACCACTGATAATTATGACAATCGCAGACACGCCATAGAAAACGCCTTTAGCTAATATGATAAAAAGAGAATTTTAGTAACTTAAGACTCTTAGAAACAGAATATGTGCGCTAGACGCATCCAATTTCCTCACTCTTTCTATACAATTAACTAGATTTTTCACGCTTCTTCAGACAATCAGAACTGTTAACGAATTTCTGCTGTCTTTATGCAATTTTACATTTTGTGCAATAAGTTAAAAACTTTTTTTTACCTAAACAAAAGTACGTACATATAAGTTAGTTCGAAGTAGCAAGCGTGCAGTGCAATTAGCGATCGTGCATCTGAACCACACAGAAACATCGATCAACGTCGCACATCGAATACTGTCAGAAAAGCCCGTACAACAAAGACATGACAAGTTTTGGAATACTTTGATTCATATATGTATATTTTATAATTTCGAATAATACAGATTATGCAAAACTACTACGTTTAGTAGACACATTTTTTTCAGAAGTATTTAATTAATTAATGTACAATAATAGAAGCAGAAGAAAATTAATATACAAAGTTAAAAACAACAGAAAAACGATTACTATATGTGATGAACCCTTTAAAAATGAGTCAGAATTCCGCAATTTAGATTAACTTTTAGAGTGAATCTAATTGTGTTCACAATTTGTAGTGAAATTTCGACAGAGTCGTGTAGTCGCCTTATGAACGCGTTTCACAAAACACAGTTGCATAAAGTTAAACATTAGAACAAGCAATTAATTTTTTTAATCAATATATTTATCACTTGTATTCTACTAATCCCAATACAAAGCACTTTCTTGTGTTATGCTAACAGCATTTTTAATACTAACACCTAGACATTTTGGTATCGCTACTGGAATCATACCAGCAACCATTGAACCTCAAACAGCGCATTTAACCACTGCACTATGAGTAATATGTATAAAGGAAACATACTCGTAAGAGTTGCATATATATTTCGGGGTATAGCAGCGGAGGCTACAGCTGAAATAAAAACTTGCATGCAGAAACCGTTTTGTAATAAAAGCGGGACGTCTGGAGTGGATGACACACCAGGCGTGAGTGTGCGCATCCATCAAAGTCTTCATACCAGCGCTAGAAAAATGAAAAAACATTTTGACGTTCCTGCATGTTTAATATTAACCACTCAGTATTTGTTGTGCATTGATGCATACCAGTGATCTATATATACTGCATAGAAGTATGAAGTGCATTACGACAAATTATTCTATAATGTCAAGGGAAATTATTAAAAATAAATTCACTAAGCGTCGAAATACTCGAGCAGAAATTAAACATAACGCGAGTATTAAAAAATAATGCGTATATTATTTGTTGAATTGCATACGTATTTCATATATCAATACTTCTGTAATTACGGAATTATTGTAAATTATTAATATTGCAGTATATAGATATGCATATTTATATATAGCGAAGCGAAAGCATTGTACTGTTGTATTGTTTTAAAGAAATTGAGCAAATGGGTGAATTTGACATAATTGAAGTTAATGTGGAAAAAAGTGCATTAAGCACAATGCTATTACACAAAATGCACTAAAAATACATTAAATTAATAAATAGGAGATTCCACATACATACAGTTTAAATGGCTTAAAATTAACATAATAAAATGAAGTAAATATTAATTGTCTATAGGCATAAGTGATTATAGTCTTCTTGGTCTTATTTAAAAATGAAATAAGGTTTGAACTTAAGAAATTTGTACATTATGGTCGAATTTTAACCACCGACGAAATAATTGCTTAGTCAATCAACCAGACTATATATAATATGGATCAAGTTGTATTTCATAACCCAAAAACTGAAAACCGACAAGGAACCTCCCTAAATTCATTTGAAATTCTAAACACGCTATAACGAAAACTGTCCAAAGACATGTTCCTCCAGTAATAAACCTAATGCACTTAAACCTTTGTGGATGCGGCTGGCAGGGGGAAACATCGATCTAGAGGCGATAGGATCACCCCCCTACCCCCCATTAACGAGCAGCCATCCAAATTGCCGAAATACCTCACAAGATACCTTTACCTGTCTGCTGCTACTAGTGCCTCGTGCACACTAAGAGCTTTTTTGTGCCTTTCACAGATTCTCATTTCAATACTACTTTGAGATTAATCCACGCCAGGCGTTGAATTTACGTATTCTGTTAGTCATTTTCAAAGGACTTTCGTGTTTTCTTGTTATACCTGTGTCAAGTAAAAAGGTCTAATAAACTTCAGTATTGGCTATGCGCTACATGCTGCCTGAACGATGCGATATCGAGAATTCAACATGAACTATTCATATACAGATGCCATATAATGGCTTTTAGCTGTATTACAGTGATTATTATTAACTCAGTGGTAATTGCTACCACTAATCACATCAATGTACATTATGAAATAAACTCCTCTAGGTGTGTCAGTTTGTTTGTTCGCGAAAAATTAAAAATTATCCACAAAAAGTCATAGAGTTTTCACCAGTAACCGTGTAGTTTTTTAATGTTTGTATTACTTAATTAACTTACGTTATTATATAAAAAATATTTGGTAGAGATTATACTGGATGAGATTTATATTGGCGTGCTGAGTACTACAGTAAAAAATATTCATATATATAATAGTATATATGCACCGTTAACCGATCGTTAGTTAGAAATATCGGACAGGTTGCTTTTTAGTTCAATTTTTTGGGGTCGTTCTTATACTGGTAATATTTGTTCAATTAAAAAAAAACTTAAAATTTTTAGTTAATCATAAGATATCAAAGCGAATATATTGATGCTCTAGCAATCTCAGTAAAGTAACCAATAATTTCCTCCCCGTAAACCAACTTTGATGGTAGCCAATTACTTCAACTGCTGTAAAAGTCTAACTAAAATATCATTCTCTAGCAAAGGCGAAATTGGAGTTGCGATAAAGACGCAGAGCGATCGGCCGTTCCGTCAAAGCGATCGGCTCCGATCCGAGCGTTCATCCCAGGGTTGGGCGTTTAATATCCGTCGGCGTCTTTTTGCTGGCACCGAGCGAAAAATAATTGATCGATTCCACCATTCCGTTGGCGCTGGTGGGGCATAATGGCGGGATGACGTGAAAGGAACGCGCCAGACGACGCTCTCTTTCACCTTCGTTCGGATATCCACGGATTCATTCCGTTGGTTAATTCGGCTTTTGAAATTTCCAGAATGGGTATTTGAAATGTTATTCGTTAGCGCGTTGAGACTAGTTGGCAAAACTGTCCTCATTAAGCTGTTGAAACCTCACAAATCCACATTTCTAATATATTGTTGAAATAAATCTTTCAACAATATATTATACATAATTATGTTCAAATTAATGAGTGTATAGTATACTTAATAACACAGTAATTATCACGTTTAAATAGTTTTGCAAAACTAGTACATTCAAATGTATATATACATTCAATGACTTCAACCATATAAACCGGCTGCGTTATATAATGTAATTTCTATGCGAAGTTTTGGTTTTATAATAAAGTTTGAATTTATCATAAAAAAGTCTTGAAATAATGACGTTTTTTATAATGACATGTCGGTTATAATTAGGAGTACCAATTATTATTTTATACTGGTAGTAAACCTATTATTAAGAAATTATGTATTATTTTAAGAAATTATGACCAATTATAAGTAACGGGCGTAATTCCTAACGCCTCAGGCGTCATTACGAACCTTCCCGCTTTTTCCCTTTCGATGCGTGCAAGTTAAGCGATTAATAAAACTTTTACGCTAGTCATATATACACAAAGAAATTGTTAACTATGGCGGTATATAGATAATATTATTTAAAAAAAAAACAGACCAAAAAAATTGGACCTAATATTACAGCTATAAAATAAGCAAATTTCTTTACATACCTGTAAATATTTGACAACCAAATGATAATTTTAATATAATTATAAAAAAATAAGTTATTAAATATTTCACAGCTACACCACACACATTTTTAGTATTTTCGTTAACTTTCCCTGTACTTCCTGCACCAGGGGAAACCATTAGTTTAAGATTGGAACTCTGCTACTTTCTGTTAATGTAAAAATAAACTAATTATGTGCCCAAAACAGTCCGGTAAAGTTTGAGGTTTACACATAGGTCACAGGCATAGGTCTGGTACGATGCGAATATTATAAACAATAAAATCTTACGATAGAAACAAGCAGGACATATTAAAACTTAGGGAAAAGAAAAACTATGTTAAATGAATTTAAATGACTATTTTGAAACAATCATTATCCAAATACAAACACGATACATATTACTAAAATGTAAAATTTCTTGTAACGAATATCATTTATATTTACTTAAAGTGCAGAATAGAAAATACTAGGTAACAAAAGTTAACTAGTTTCCGACTATCGATTACCATCATGTTTGCTAGCCTTTTTATATTTAATTGAGCTAAAGTAGTAAGTAACATTACTCTTATTGATCAATTTAGACCTGCGTCCTACCCTATATATTCAAATTATATGGTAATTTAATGTCTGTTTAATGGGGCGTAAATAACCCCTAATTGAGTAACGGTTCCATTCATAAAAGACACACAAGTTTAAGTAACACTTACTATTTTACTATCTGTTTCGGATACTTAAACTTCATGGAGGCTGTGTAACAACTACTCTTGATTTGAATATTTTTCTCTTTGCGACACCAATTTAAGGCCTAAGAGTACAAGATGCGAAATGGGTGGCTTGACAACCAATTTATTATAATCTAGCTATACTAGGCCCATTTTTAATGTATGACGATATTACTAGAGGTAGACCTTATACAAAGGTTGTCTGCGTTGGTCCTCCCTTTCATCTATTTCTACCGCCAAACAGCGTTGTTCGCATTGTTGTGTTCCAGTTTGAAGGGTGGAATAGGCAGCGAAATTACTGGGTAATGAAACATGATATCTTTAAGTAACAAGGTGTGAAACATGAAACTGACTGTGATAGTACGATGGTCTATAAGCTACGAAGATGCTTACTATCACGCAGACTGTACGGTTGATTGTCGGTTTAGTCTAATAATAAGAAAACTGTGTGTGTAATGTGCTTCTACTCCGGATGAATGAGATGACAAAATATGAAACGTTTATGACTGTGTGTTTTTTGATTGTATTAGCCATGATACATTGGTCAGGATGTTACACCATTATAGAGTTAGAGGATCCTCTTTAAGTTTATTTGAATCTTACCTTCAAGGTAAAATTCAAATGGTGATAACCAATGTGACACTAATCAGGCATTTCTTAGGAAATTCTTACTTATGTATACTTCTACTTACAATGTAGTTTAAATTGGGGTAACAAAAAAAATTGTAGCCTGCGTAATTCATCCTAAAGTCCCTAATTTAAACTGCAAACTCAATATCGTTAAATTATTTGTATTCAATCATAACTTAAATATAAAAACGACGTTTGACGTGTCAACCAACAATTTTTTTGTTCATCATACTTAGAAGATGAAAAGGAAAACTACTCTGAGATACCGATGCCTTGACATTCAAAGGGTCTAGAAATACTTACTAGCAGCGAAGTAGCAGCAGGTTGGGAGCGCACGGCTTGTCGAGAGATAGCCGCCATAGTGGTTTATTGTCAGTGAACAAAGGTCACTTTGACAATAGTGCTAGTTGATGCCTTGTAAAATTAACTACTATTTATAGTATCTGTAATAGATTAATACTTGTAATGGAAAAAAATTACACATTTAAAAAGTATACAAATAAAGAAAACTTTTCTTTATCCTTTATCAACTTACTTTTTCATTATTCTGTGCTGCTACAGGTGTTAATATTGTAGACTACCTTAATAGCTTAAAGATGTTAAATTCTGCTTTTAGCATCTTCACAACTTTTAGTTATGGACGCCTTGGCGTTCATATACATCAATAATAACGTCACATCAATAAATACGTACTAGCAGGAGAATAGCACCAGGTCGGGAGCGCAAGGCCTGTCAAGAGATAGCCGCCATAGTGGCCTATTGTAGGCGAACAAAGGCCACTTACACAATAGTGCGAGGTGGTGCCCTGAAAAATTAACTCACACTACGCTCATACCATGAACCTTTATTAACAAAATTAACAATCAAGACTATATACTGTAAGCGTTATAATATTTGAATTGCCATCAATAATGACACGTTATATATGCTAACATTTAATTACATAAGTTATTTACAAATAATTACTTAAATGTTATTCATTTTCTACAGAAAGAACTGGTAAAACAACAA
>JACJUM010002878.1:10409594-10427096 GCA_020976665.1 Heortia vitessoides | reverse complement strand
AATTGTAGCCTGCGTAATTCATCCTAAAGTCCCTAATTTAAACTGCAAACTCAATATCGTTAAATTATTTGTATTCAATCATAACTTAAATATAAAAACGACGTTTGACGTGTCAACCAACTATTTTTTTGTTCATCATACTTAGAAGATGAAAAGGAAAACTACTCTGAGATACCGATGCCTTGACATTCAAAGGGTCTAGAAATACTTACTAGCAGCGAAGTAGCAGCAGGTTGGGAGCGCACGGCTTGTCGAGAGATAGCCGCCATAGTGGTTTATTGTCAGTGAACAAAGGTCACTTTGACAATAGTGCTAGTTGATGCCTTGTAAAATTAACTACTATTTATAGTATCTGTAATAGATTAATACTTGTAATGGAAAAAAATTACACATTTAAAAAAGTATACAAATAAAGAAAACTTTTCTTTATCCTTTATCAACTTACTTTTTCATTATTCTGTGCTGCTACAGGTGTTAATATTGTAGACTACCTTAATAGCTTAAAGATGTTAAATTCTGCTTTTAGCATCTTCACAACTTTTAGTTATGGACGCCTTGGCGTTCATATACATCAATAATAACGTCACATCAATAAATACGTACTAGCAGGAGAATAGCACCAGGTCGGGAGCGCAAGGCCTGTCAAGAGATAGCCGCCATAGTGGCCTATTGTAGGCGAACAAAGGCCACTTACACAATAGTGCGAGGTGGTGCCCTGAAAAATTAACTCACACTACGCTCATACCATGAACCTTTATTAACAAAATTAACAATCAAGACTATATACTGTAAGCGTTATAATATTTGAATTGCCATCAATAATGACACGTTATATATGCTAACATTTAATTACATAAGTTATTTACAAATAATTACTTAAATGTTATTCATTTTCTACAGAAAGAACTGGTAAAACAACAACAAACAATTATTTTAGACCCACATAAGAAAAATAGCAGCGTGCTCAAAGAAAACATCTATCCGTTCTTATAACTTCCCAATCCAAACCATCGAATATTTCACAAAATATAGAATGGACACTAATTCTTTTCTTAGTGTATACCTCTCCAGTCACGTACCTCACACAATGACAAAGCGCAGTCAGGTTCGAAGGGCTCAGCGGTGTGGTCTCAATACAGCCCCAATTAGTCGGGCCAGACTTCCGCACGTTTTTGCCCGACCACTAATGGGCAAGATCTGAGCGAAAGCGCCTTTACAATGCCGGGATACAAACTACAATTTTCGATGCATGTCCCTTTTATTCGAGTCAATAAAACTTGATAGAAGCGTGACGGTTTGATTCTGTATAGTCCTTTACATCTCCCGATTATGTAGAAAGTCGAGAACTTATTAAATACTCTAATAAAACATTTTTATAGCATGAATCAACTTTTTTTTCAACTCTACACATTATACCTTTACTTAAATGCTAATATTTGTTTACTTATGTGTATTTGTAATGGCTATTTCAGTTATATATTGAGCTATATGTCAATTTCGACTGTAAATGCACATAGTTTTGTGCATTTAAATTTGAATTAAAGAGAGAATGACTTGTCACCCTTAATACAATGAATGTAAAAAATATTTTTTTTAACATCAGCGTTCAGCAAGACAGTTTGCACTAACGGAATGTACTTTTCAAATTGCGTATGCTTTTATTAAAGTAGAACAATACTGATAAAACAGCTTACAATTTGAAAGCAGGAGAAAATGCCATTATAATTAGACAGATATCTGATCGCATGGTGTTAAAGAGCGTCGTAGAAGAGTAAAGTATTATAGGCTGGGCTCGGCACACAATTACGCAGGTCAAGCGTGCACCGGCACAGGATCTCCGCAGGTCATTCCAGCTTATTCCAGCCATGCTTACCTACTTCATCGTTACGATACTTTATGACGTTAACTATTTCATTCTTGAATAAGTACAATAATGACCAAGGAAGGAATATTCGTAGATATGTCGGTATTACAAATAACATAATTGAGTAATTGTGAAAATATATCTCTTATGATTATTTCTTGTTTGCAATATAATTTTGTTACATAGATTACTTAATTTTGTTGTAAATTTTTTTCATACAAAGCTTCTACATTATCTACTGAATTATTATGGTCCATGAGAGAAATAAATACACGTATAATATTATATATTACATTATATACTTATACCAGACAACCCGACACACGTCGTCCAGTCTAACTACATGATTATCATACAAAAATATTGTGACGATAAATTGAGATAGAAACTATTCTATTTCTAAGTTTGATCAAACTTCATACAGTAATGAAAAAAATGTTGTAATCGGTTCCATAGTTTAAATGGTCATCGCAAAAAGTTAACACCTTCGTTGAATGAACCAGTAAGAAATATTATAATAGATAATGATTCGCGACAAATCATATTAATTCAGCTCTAAAGTTGTGACTTTCATTTGCGTGCGAGCATAATAACGCCATTAAAAAGTTCAAATGAAACATTTTAGGTGCCGTTACGAGGAATGATGAGCTTCAAGGAACTAAGCGCAAACGTGGGAAAGGCAAGCAGGGCTCAGTTGCCCGTTACCGTCATAAACGCCGATGCATTCACTTAACTGTAGTGCACGCATTTAGCTTGCATTCTTGAAATATGCAAAGCTCGCTCACGACGGTAATAGCGCGTGAGATGCTCTGAGCTAGGAAAAATCTGCACCCTCATCTCCGTGTTAGCAGACCATACATTAAGGCATGAAGATGCACTTTGCTCGGATCAAAATTCTTTACTGAAAACGACTGTAATGGTTAAGGCTAAACCGGGAAACTCATCTGTAATATCATTCAACATATGGATGTTGCTTGCTCGAGCGTTGATGTAATGAACGAGTTATACTTTATGAATTTAAGAAATATGAAACCTGCCCTTTCTGCACACATTTCAATTAACTTTGAACTAGCATTAACTTCATTCCTATTTTTTTTTAACATATTGCTTTCGAACATATTTTTACAAATGCAATTTATATCGCAAAATTAAACTTTATACACCTTGCAGAAATAAAGGCTGTTTAATTGGAAATAAGAGGACCAGGTTCAAAAATATTTGCATTTAGCCTTAAAATTACTACTTTATTATTTATATTTTTACATATAGCAAACCACGATAATCTTCATCAGAATAAAATGGTTTCTTTGCGGTCGAAGCAAACAAAACAATGATATAACTTTTGTTACAGCGATTGTGTTGAACATGATGTTATACAACATATATTTGATTAGCATCGAGAGAAAAATGTGTAAATAAACAATATTTACAAATAATTTAGAATACATCCTAACTTCAGTGTGGCTATGCCATACGATAGTAAAATTCTAAGTGCAAAACGCACGATGCAGGCGTGGGCGCAGGATACATCACAAAATGAATAGCGAGCCTGCGCCCGCGCAGCGTGCGTGAGTCGTGACGCGCCCGCACACGGGCGACCCCAACATAGATCGATTGTTCGTTAACATCCCAGTGAATACGCCATAAACCTGCCTCAATGCTCCTCGTTAGATCAAAATTTCTAGTTTTAATTATTTCAGACCAACCTGCTATTTAATATATCCACTATGATTTATTTTGATTCACCATGAATTATTTCGGTACCATGTTATCTTCTGACTGTCCTAGTCCAGTGCCTTATGCCAAAATTGTTAGAGAATATGCTGTATTCGATATAGTAATGGAAAAAATATATAGAAATATTAGGTATAAACAATTTTTTATGCGAAGATTGGCAACCGAGCCCCATTTATAGAAATTTAATTTATTATTCAGAATATTTACACAAAGTATTTTTTGGTCAGATTGCTTGTAATATCTTGAATGTTACTTGAGGCTCAACAAGTCCTAAATGCAATTCATAAGCGAGATACATTTCTTCAACTTGTTTAAATATAAGATATTTGAGTTATGCGTCAGTTGATACGTGAGTTGCTAGAATTGATTATGGCAATGTTATACATAATGTTTTAAAATTGTTTGTTACAACTGAAACAAATATAATAAACTAGCTTCCCACCCGCGATTTTACTTAATGTTGCACCCGTTGGAACTTTTCCGAGATTAAAAATAAGCCATGGGTCCAAGCGTGGATACACACACAAATTAACAATTATTTTTCACACTTTCGCAGTTACTATATTAGTTGACACTTAGTTGGATATATTTTTCATAATATTAATAAAAAAGTGTGTACATTGTATGAAATTTATTTTTTTCTTCCGTTATAAAATATGGTTTTGGAATTTTATACCAATTATAATTGTGTCAGAAGATTAAATACCTGAGAGCATAAGGTATTTTAACGATAAACAAGTAGTGAACAGAATGTTAAACAATATAAATTCAATTGCACAAACGCAATCTGCGCTAGTAATAAATAAAATGAATTAATAAGCTCACCACTCGGTAGTTAGGATAGCTTATCGGAGAGAAGGCTGCGCGCGCGCAACCACTCTGCCTTGGGCTGAAACATAATTATATTTATTTAATATCCAGCGATACCGATCGTTTAATGCAGCTGTTGTTTTTGATAGTCTTTTTTAATACAATTAAGATTATTAACATCAATTAAATTTTTTGCACTATCAATACAATCAGGCTGATATTTAGTCACATTTATATTTTTGCTAATAATAATAAAACATATACTATTGAAAGGTTGCCAAAACGTCTAATTATTTTCGCATGCAGAGTGCTATAATTATTTCTTAAGTGGATCACTATCAAGAAATCTATAAATTCAACCGAATGTTTTTGTTGTCGTCGGGTCCCAATGCTTAAAGGCTTTTGTGGTGTGCGATGTATGTTTTACAGTGTTTGATGTAGTTGATGGTCTTGATATAGATGCGATACCAATTTTAATAATCAGTAAAATAATTTACGTAAGTTTTTATTTGCCACATTAGGTAACGTATGTTACCACAACTACCACATTAGGTAACTAATATTTTCGAACTCAGCAACATATATTAAAAACAATTTTTAAAATCAGTTCGGCAACTGACCCTTTATGTATCTTTTAAACAATATTGTGCAAAGATAATCACATTTATTACGAATTTTAAATTTTAACAGTGCGATTTACATCGATACTAACTACTGGATTACATTTTGTTTAAATAATTATACAAACTGCCCAGATAAGTCGATTAAAGCACTTGTGTTACGGACATCAGATAACAAAGGTATCACAAATATACACACATAAAACCCAGTTACAGTACAAATATTTATCAAATAAATATTTATTCTGAGTAGAGAGCGAACCCACGACTCTTAGTGCTAAAATAGGATCACTACTATTTGCGCCATCGGGCCCGTCAAGCCGCATTTCAGCATATGTCTAAATATTATATTTGCCATAATAAGTGTTATATTTTTCAAAAGAAATAACTGTGTGAATGTGCGTGTGTGTTAATTTTGCTTAAGTAGGCGTGTGTGATTAAATTTATATTTTGTGCGCTAAGTTGATTACAATTTTATACAAAACGCCAACGAAACGTAGACCGCGCTAGACCTTTTCTAAGTAAGTGACACAAATAGTGCAACATGAAATATGAACAACCCAGATCCGTCAATGTACTGAACAAGAATTTGTCACAAGAAGAACACTATAGCTCAGCTTTTGAAAACTAAGAAAGTAGGTAAAATCCCGTTACCCTCAGTGGGCCCTTATAACCGTAACTACGGAACTGGCGATACTTACAAAATTGCCATTATTTCAGAATCCATACCGCCATCGGTAACAACCGGTATAGAAATAGTGCGTCGGCAAAGATAGATGATAGGGCTCCTTTTAGTTAGTGATCGTCAACATTTTCTGCAAAGTAACAAAAGACTTATCTAATACATATGGATATAAGTATATATATGTAATTATAGTCTCTTTACAACCTCCTATTATTGTTATGTTTTGGACATTAATAGTATACATATGTAATATCAGAGCTATAGATTTTGAATGCATGAAATAAAAAATACTGAAAATATGTGGTATTTTATATATATTATAGCTATACCACCAAACCGGGATCAAAAGTTGGGCTCAAGCACTGATAAGGAATGATAATAAATTTTTGTTTGGATCAATATTAGTGTCAAAAATTATTTCTAAAATTGAAAGAAAAAGAGTTAAAACATAAGATAAGAACTAGATGAAAGAACAAGCATAATATGTTAAATTATTAAAGCAACTTTTCTTGAAATGCTTTTTAAATCCTCTAAAATAACACACAAAACAAGATACATTGAAGGAATGATTATACAGGAACGGAATAATGTTAGAATTATTTTTGGTTAAGTTAAGTTATTTACTTATACTTCTAGGTTTTTATAAAATTTATCAACTTGCTAGCAAGCATCCATTTTTAAATTACCTTAATCGCCTCTAATCACAGCAGAGACAATAATTATCTGCCGATATCTCGCAACATATAAATATTTGTGATACTGATTTTGATGCTCAAATATGCTTTAATATGTTTTCTTTAAATATATAAAATTTATATTATAATCATCTATTATCAAAATCAGGCTCAATATAATGTAGATTCTTTTGAAAACTTTACAAAAGGTTGGTAGCTAATGTAAAGGTTTTATAAGAACGCTGTCATCAAAATCGGTTGTTCTACGTAGTAAGTAGTATATATACTTCGGCATAGTCAATGAAATGAATAGAGCTATTTTAAACCCGATGGTCGGTTTTAGATATTAGATCGGAAAATAAAATCTTTTTATGATTTTTTTCATCTTGCACGTCGAACTGTATTGCTGTATGTAAAATCTGATAAATATAAAAAATGCCATACGAAACAGTGTCACATTTTGATATCATTTATTCTGGTCTGATACGAAACGATTGTTAAAATTTGCTTGTTACATCTCATTTTTAAATGCATTACAAAGTGGAAAAAAATACTATAATGTTCAATTGCACTGGTTATATAAATTTGTCATTAGTGTGTTTGTAAAACTATTATTTATATATTAATTAACTCTATTCTCTCGATTTTAAAATACAGTATGAATTATGTAATAAAATAAATTGGCCTATATAAGTAGTAAATTTACATATATAAGTAATAAAGCTCTTTGTTTAAACCTAAGATAATTATTTTCATATAAATACTACTCAGCAAAAAATCATGTTCAAATCATAACTGAAACGGTAAATAAAAATAGAAAGTACAATATAGTTACACAAATAATTAGGAGTATATAATTAAATTAGTATCAGCCGTGAAGTACCGACAGAGTAGAAAAGTACCTCCCCCTGTACCCAGGTGTAGTAAGGTACCAGAACCGATAGATGGCGGTATATCCATCCTTAGTAGTCTATCTAATTTACAAATTTTACAATTTATAGTTTACTTCTAAATTAATACGAAATAATGATAATGTCTCAAAAGCCTTTCAAAGTTCTTTTACTATAAACCTGTCTTTTATACCCAAGTTTTTTACACGAAAAGGTAATGTATACGTAACGTAACGTTAGTATACGTAACGTAACGTTAGTATACGTATAGTGTTTATTATTAAACCTTAGATATACTGTCCTTTGGATAAGAGAATCAAAGGGCAAAAATGCGAATGACAAAGTGATTTTCGAAAAGTTATCCTGGTGACAATGATCCCGGTACTTAGCAAATCACTATAGATTTAATGAACTGTCGTTAAGACAGAATATTATATTATAGGGTAAGCTCTTAGGCACATATATAATAGTAACCTATAATACATACTCATAAATTAACTTTCCGAATACGAAAATACAATTCAAGTGCGTATGAGGCCACGCGCAATATAGGGATCGGTATCCAATGCCTATCACATAATAGATATATAAAATATAATAAAAGTTTTCAAATATGAAATACCTATCTAAGAAAATGACATTCCACTTCATCATATCAAACATAGAAAGTCTGTCGGTTCCAGCACCTTAGTCGCCTCTTATGACACCTGGCACAGACGGAGGTACAATTGTATTCCACGGCATTCCACCTCGTCTTAACAACTGTTTGTGTGTATAAATGTTGTTCAAATGTAAACATTTTGTCATCTATGGACCTGATAGCACATTTATGAACAGACAAACGTTTGTGCGATGAACATTTGAATTTATTCCGAGTCTGGGTGTTAAAAACTTTTATTTAATCCGTAATACCTATGTTGCCTGATATCCGTAACACAAATTCTTTAGACTACTTATCATGGTTTGAGGTATAAGATGTTTTGTGAATTATTTTGTAATCACAGTTATAAACTGATGCCGCTAAAAACAAACACAATGTGTAACTGAACTAGTTAATAAGTTAAGTTATTATTATTTTTCATTATCATATCAGCCATTATAAGCTCAAGCTGGACATAGGCTTCCCCGAGAAAGGGGCAATTGGCCATAATTGCTAGCTGGGTAGGCGTGTTGGTCAACGCAGAGCGCAACTTTCGGGAACGCTGCTACACATCTCGGCCCTGTTGTGTATTTGAGTTACACTGTTTTGGATGGACCAACATCTGTCAGTTCTGTTACCTTAGTCGCCTCTTACGACACCTGGTACAGGGACTATTCTTCTCTGCCGGTACCTCACGGCAAATTACGAGTATTATTTTAACTACTTATATGCATTCGGGACTCCTCAGAGTAGAATGGTTCTTCTGTACCAGGGTGTAATAAACTTTTACTTCTAAATAACAAAATATAACTGATGTAGTACTTTACTAAATTATAATACACTCAATACAGTGTCGTAATTTAAGGACTTTTTAAGCTTTAATTTAAAATATATCGAAAATATGAATTTTTTTTAAAATTCAGATTCAGATTACAGAAGTATGAATGAATTTCATGAAAACTATGTCGGGAACACTATCCTTGTAGATGCTCTATCCCCATAAAATAAAAAAAATGTAACATAAAAAACATATTCTAGCAGCACCTGTCCGATTAATTAGACAATATAACTAAAGTCTATTTATTTTTAATATGTTTAGTTGGAATTATAAGTCCTTGCGATCAATAAACATTATTATTGGATTTAATAAAAAGTTTAAAATGAAAATAATATTTATGATAGATGTTTAATTATAATCAAAACAGTGTTTACGTAAAAAAACGCATATTTACGGCTTTCATGCTGATAGTAATAGCTGTTTACTTTATTTTATTATACTAAATTAAAATTTTTTAATACTCGTTCGAAAATCGTAACTTTGTATTACAAATATTGGTTATTATAATTAATTATATCTATTTACGTTAGAAATTACATACACAGAAAAGTGCTGAATTACATTTACTATACAATATATTTACAAAAAAAAATCAACTTATCTCAGGCAGAGCTTTTTCACAAAAAGGAGGCACAAAAAGAACACTAGGAAAAAGTTCCCGGTAGTCACAACGTTAGTGGAAACCTCCAGCACGGGAAAGATGCAGGTTCTGATCCCGCCTGAAGCCTGAAACGAGTTGGTTTTTTTTCTAGAAGGTACTAAAAGGTAGAAGGTACTTCTTAAATACGGCTATATATTACGTACTACGTACACTTAATTAAATAATTTAACTACTCATACTATACATTTTTGTCCAAATTAGAGTACATACAACTATTCTGCGTCCCATATAATATAGTACCTACACCAAAGCTTGAAATGTTAACGCTTACAATGTCACAAAAATATCATTTTCGACGGTATCTGAGGTATAAAGTCACATTTCTTAGTAATTTTTCCCTATTCCCCCAGTAGCGGAACGGAAATGTACACATCTGAGTAATCCAGGGTCTCCGAAAACAAAATGTCTTCCATCTAAGTTGGCTGGTCACAGATTGCTATAGCATGAAAGTGAAATTGTGTGGGTAAAGTCCAAATAAATAGATCATCCAATTCTGCGTGTATATGCGTTAGTAGTTAGTATTTTTTCTGTAATTTCTATGCCGCGCAAGCTTTGTGCTAAAAACTGAGCGTAGATTTGCAACCATGTCGTTGCTGCTCCTGTTACATTTGAGTCACGCTGTTCGGACGGGACGGATGGGACGGACGTGCCACCGAAACAGACAGATTGTTTCTATACCCAGATGTGTCTTAACGTCTGATACAATAGAGGCACTAAACTAATTTTCCGGTACACAATATGCCTGCCTCGCACCACACGAACATTATCAACTTTTCTCCAACTTATAAATTAATAAATAAAACAGTAATCTCCTATTATATAAATATTTAAGTTAAACGCATCTAATATATGCATTGCAATGCTGTTATTGTATTAAATTAGCGTTATTCATATAATTATAAATATGAATTACTTAAACAATAATTTAATCACAACTAACAAAATCATAATAATGAGTAATCTAAGCACTAGTGTAACTGTAAATAAATAAGTATTTGTAAGTTCAATTTAATAAATAAACGGGCGCCTTTACGTTATTTATAGATTACTGCGTTTTTTATCAATACAAAACACATACAATAAAAAATCGAAAACGAACCTTTTTCATTAACTTACGTTTATACAACGATACTGGCATAAAAGAGGTATTACCAAATATTTTTAATAAATCCGTAAATAAAGTTCAAGTTTATAGGTAACATATAGTGTTTGATTCATTATAACCTATTAACAAACAAATAATAATATGATACGTATTATTCAAGAAATAAATTTACTATACCACTTGGCTAAGTAAAACAAAACAATGTTTTTCTGTTTTACTAGAGTTACTATTAAATTTTTACATGGCAACACAATTTCTGACCACTTATTAAAATTTGATGTAATATATATATATATATATATATATATATATATATATATATATATATGTATATCTATATATTACATCAAATACATATTTTTAACATAAATAAATTTACCTTAAAACTCTTATTAATGTGTCAATTGCTTATCCATTTATTAAATAAAAATATTTTACTCAATTAATAGCTCGAGTACATGCTTTAATATACGTTAAGAATCTCATTTATTTCTTAACTACTATCAACTACGGTCCCACAAAACGTCAGTGATCCATCAAAAAGATAGTGTCCATTTACGTAAAATAAAATGGATTGAAGGCAATACCGTAACATAACATGATACGATGAAGTCAATTGTTAACATCAAATTAACAATATTATGTACTAAAGTGTGTCTATGAAAGCCGGTCAAGTGCGAATCGGACACGCACACCAAATGTTCCGAACAAACTTGTACGAAATTTTTGGAATGTTTTGACACATCCTCGCGAGGTTTTGTTGTTTCCACTGCAGTTGCTAGAATTAATTAACTTTAGTTTTATTCCTAAATTATCTTTTAGATGTATCGCAATCTTCAGGGTCTTCCAGACTTGTTATTACATAATCGAAACAATATGAAATACTTTAAATTACTCTCATTGTCATTACAACCATTGAAAGTCCATTGCCCTATTATTGAGGAAGCCTATGAATAGGGGAATTTAGCCTATAACTGCCGTACTGGGCAAACGTGTTGGCAACTGTAGGGCCATTCCCACTTTTTGCATTTGAGCTACATCGCTTCAGAGGAATATACCGCCATCTGCCGGTTTTGATAACTTAGTCTATTTCTACTTTTGATTACGATTCTACTCTACCTCATTGCAACATTATTTTTATAATGTTTTATAAATACATTTCAAACTTTTGGTCTATTCGTTTCAAAACTGGATAAATCAATTAGGACTCCATTTCAATAAAAGTATGAAAAACAAATGTGTTGATAAAATTAATAAAAGTTACTAACATAGACTTTTGTTAGTTTCCAATTTGTTAATTACTTGTAATTATTATTTTATACCTATAGAGTATTCCAGAAAAACTGCATAGCAATAATATGAACAAGTAATTAACCACTAAAATTACAATACTTTTATATCGACAGGGGTATTTCAAAATCGCGTATGTAACATTACTCGATAAGGTTTAAATTTAATAATTTTTATTCAAAATTTAAACTTTATTTACAATTGCTACTTACGTGGAATCAACCTATTAATGGCGATATGATCGTGTGCAGGCGAGACCCTCGCACTCGTTCAATTCATTAAACACCTTCACAGATACGCAGGTATTAATCCTATGTTAAGGGAAGGAGCTAAGTGCAATCACTAATCAAGATGCAGCTGTACTTCACCTGCACCCATTTAGTTAAGTGCACAAAGTTTAAACAACCCCACTCGACGCAAACAGAATTTGTGTTCGCTGGCCTGTCATTTTTATGCACATGCGTTAGAAGCGATACAGACACGCAAATTAATCATACGTGCAATTCCTTTAGCTCTTTACTTTTTAATTGGAAAAAGATTAACGCTTATTAATTTGCGGTACACTTTAGGGTATATCGACCATTTAATTGGCGATTAAATGTCAACAGTTAATTAATGGATCATAAATATATTATTGACATATTAACAATTCTACTATTGTTATTTATTTATAGTTTATAAATTCTTCAGGCAGCTGTATACAATACTAATGAATATAAATATATATATATATATATATATTAATGTGATTAGCTATATAATATTTTAAATAGTTTACTTATGATACAAAATCGGAGAGCAGACTGGCTAGCTGATAGTAGCAGATAGATTCTATAGAATTAGCTTTAGAGCCAAGTCTTAACAGGAAGATATTCTTTTTTATAGTTGAATTTTGAAGAAAAATAATAGCTCCATAATAAACATAAAGAATAAACTTATCAAATTAATAGCAATAAGGTTCAAAACTTATTGCTCTATCGCTCTTACAACAAAACGGCTTTGACATATCCCTACTAATACTATAAATGCGAAAGTAACTCTGTCTTTTTGTCTGTTACGCTTTCCCGCTTAAACCTCTCAATTGATTTTAGTGAGATTTAATACAGACAATCTTTAGACCCTAAGAAAGTATATAGGCTATTTTAAAATTCGAAATAAGGGTTGTTAGGGGTTATGTGGATTTTAGAATAAGTGCAATATCTTCACATTTTTTGGTTTTATATAAAATTTTGATTACCTAATTATAAACTTTTTAACCTTATATTTGCCTACTTTGATGTATAAAACTTAAACGAATTGACAGAAAACATTTGCATGACAATATTTGCAATCGAAAAAATAAAAAAAAATTAAAAAAATTCGCAAGTCTAAACCCACCAGATCACTTTAATCAGACGTTCGTGTATTTAATTTGATCCGGCATATAACAATTTTAAAATTAAGTTGTTGCGAAAGGAATGATGAAGACGTCCTATAATACGTCAAGCTCGAATCGTGAGCGAGCCGAATTAAATCAGGCACTGGCTGAAAAGAATCGTTGCTTGGCACGAATGGACAACAATGCTGTTATTAAAAAGAAAGAATGGTGATAAAGAACGTATAATTTGTTCCGTAATTAACGCGGGGCGGTGTGACGGCCGTGAGTAAAGGCAAGCCAAGCTTTTCATTTCGTACGTGCAAGCATGTTTGCTGATATTACTGGTTCAGAAGTTACATCGATAAAGACAAGATAAGACGCTACACCTTTGTATAATTAATTGTGACTAATTTAAGTGCACTTAATGGAAGATCTGGTTGATTTTATTAGTATTCAAGTAATTAACTGGAATGCGATACGTTTGCGTCGGCTGCCTTGTCAAAAAGGGGAACAAAAAGTTTTATACACACGTCACTCGCTGTAGTGGTGGTCAAAAATCCTATCTCCGGAGCGGCCGCGAGTTGGCATCTGAATTGAATTGCATTTCCAGGTGCCATCGATCTCGGAGCGTTGCGATCTACACTTTTTTCTTTTTATACCTTGTCATTGACAATTGACTATGACTGCACGTATAGTTGGAAATGGGATTTTCGCGCGTTGGTGTTGATTTTACGCTTACATTATTACCAGGTTAATCTTCTTGTTCCCACATCTGTTTGTTCAAACGCGATAAACTCATATGACAAAAGTTAACTTTATATAATAATTATTGAAATAATTTTGTTTTTATAATTGTTAATTGATAATTCAATTGTTATTTTTAATTTTTATGAGTAAATGAAATTGACTCTGGCGCCAATTGTTTTCGATTATATGACACCTGCCTTTTACAAAAGACTTTGTCGTAGCCTATAACGAATCCCTGAATTCTGACATTCAATTGTTTTCAAGTAGAATTGTCATTAGTGTCTCAGTCTTTCAATATGGCGAGGCGGCGCACACGCACGCTCGTCAGTCACCCCGACAGCGACCGGCATCATTTACAGGAGCGACGTCCCAATAGGGCCTTTTGATCCCACCGCACTGAGTGCAACTTTATGAATGAATGGCTTTGATGAACGACACGCCAAATAACCATTCTTTAGCGACGTATTAGATCAGTCCCTATCTGTTTTAAGGGAGCTCGTGATCGTGACCTAGCGGTCATGCTAAGCCGAAACTATATCGCTGATGTTTATCTCGCTGAGATGCTGTGATTGAGGTTTCCTTTTCTAACGCCTAAGTACTAAACGAGTGTATTATGGTATTATCATTATTTTTATTCATATCTATCTATTGGGCTGTACAAATAACTATACTGCTACAAAAGTTATGTATATATAGGTCCAAATATAACTTGTTTTATTTGTTTAGCAAGGTGTTTCATATTAACCGGCACAGCTGCAAAACATATAATATTTAGCAAACTCTGAACAGCAATTCACAAAATTTTATAACATGGATCTTACACGATCTATTTTAATGTTTCCCGCTCAAATCTCGAATAGCTTTGCATAGCATGAATTGCAAAACGCTCGTACGTATAGGATGCTAAGGCTGGGTCCTGATTTAATAGAATAGCCCAACGTAGAATGTCTACCATTTCTGTTGTCCTGGACTGGTAGTAATTAAATACAAAAGTTCTTTAATTAATTGGTCTTAATCCATTAGGTTAGGAAATCCTTGGTTCGTCCAAACCATTACTTTATTTATGTATCTGAATCAATAATGGCTTATTGCGCTGAAACGTAGTCTCTGGCTTTGGGCATTATGAGCCAAATTAAACTAACTCAGCGAACTAAGGAGATCGTAATTCTCAGAGTATCTTTAATAGAATTAAGAATGAAGAAAAAATTAAGAAATAGCATTGACACAGTAACGAAGGCCGACGAAGCTGTAAGGTTCTTTCTTTCTGAAAAAGAAAACACGCACCAGCAAGTACAACCACCCAAGATAGACTGACAATCTGACTTGCCTTGCGGTTCTGCAAGGCCGTGCTCAATGCAGGCCTCATGCTGCAAGTCATATTAAAAATTACTTGGAGAGGCCTTTGTCTTACAATGTGCGTCTTACGCCTAATATAATCTTAGATACCTCCGTGCTAAATGAAATGTAAACTACATTAGAACATATTAATTATACTTACTACTTTTATACCTTTGTAGCCTATTTTAAATGCCGTATTTAAACTTATTTCATTTGCTGTGAGGTACTGCCTTCTGCACCGGGTGTTGTAAGAGGCGACTAAAATCCCAGAACCGGCAGATAAAGATATATCCATCCGAAACAGTGCAGCTTAAATGCATAAGGTGGGGATGAGCAGCAGCATTACCGTCACGAAAGTTATGCTTTGCGATTGCTTGCCCAGCGCAGCAATTATGGGCAAATTTCTTTTGGGGATTCCCTCTTTCTTGCCTATATCCAGCAATGGACGTCCAATGGCTGATATGATGAACCTGTTTTAAATGCCAGGTTCAGATTTGTTCACTCTTTACTGATTCCTTTTATCAAAGGTATTAGTAATGTATTTTTAATTTGGTACCTTGTAAGAATATAACAAAAAGTTAGTGGTACTAGCAAAGTTACAGTAGTCCATTGGTAATATTCGATTGACTTTAAAGAAATAGATATTTTTTTTAAATAAATACATCTAAAAGATGACCTAACTATCAGAACTTCAAGCTCTGATGTTATAAATTTCAAACAATATACATATATTGAAAACTCAGACACAGAATGCCAAAAATGAATGTTACCTACAATTGTTTCTTTTACTGCTTATTTACTAGCAATAAAGGCGGTAAGCGTTTGCGTTGCTAAACGTTCGGGAGTTTTCATCATCATCAAAGCAGCGATAGAACACCCACTGAACATAGGCCTTTTCAAAGAGGATTTTGCTTATAATGCCGCACTAGGCAAGTAGAGCTCGGCAGCAATCGCAGAACGTACTTCCACGACGGGAATGCGGCTGCCCATCCCGCCATGTTGTATTTAAGCTACCCTGTTTAAGGTGGATATACAGCCATCTGTCGGTTCTTACAACACCTGGTACAGAGGGAGAATTTATTCTACCCTGCTGAAACCTTATAGCACAAGTCGTGTAAGTTAGTCATATTACAAGTTAGCTTGAATATGCTATGTTACTTTACCCAATATTAATTTACGGCAGCAATACGGCACAGATTAATATAAAACATGCATAAAATATTGAAAGTGAACGTGAAGACTTTTGTAAGAGACATGTCTACCTTAGGTAATCCTATGAGAATATTGAAAGTGTAATGTGAGGATGTTAATAAAATTAAAAAGCAATTCAATTGGCCACCCCAGACGCCCATAGATACGGGACGCTACGTCCTGCCCTCGCGTTTCCGCTTATTTTGCGCTAGAGATTCATTGCTTTCATTTGCTTTACATTGACGGTCTGTTTTAGTTTCGATGACCTTTTATATTCACATACACATTATAGAAGCTATCTATGTAAAAAATTAAAAAATAATTCCACGGAAACCAGTATTACGCCTTCTGTACACTTTAAATGTTGCTTACATTTAAAGTATACTAAATTAACATTTTAAAGTATAAAATGTTAATTTAGATGTAAAAGGAAACAGTTCATTTTGGTCAGTCAATAATCCGTTATATAGAGATAATTTCATCTGGAATGTTAAAATATTGGGAATGCTTGTAATAAATGTTTCTGTTTTTATGTACTGGCAAATAACAAACACAAGTAATAAAAGTTTAATCGGTCCAGCCGTTCACCTGTGATGCTGTGAGTAAAAACAATAGGAATCATATACATATATAAACATAGTAAAAAATGTATATATAGATAATATTGAATTACGTTAAGCAACGACAAAACCTTTCGTACCTTTATAACTGAAGCGCAAAACGTAGCTTTGGCAAGAGAACCCCCATCCTTGTAGATAAACCACCAATTTGAGTGAATCTGTAAGTTTATAAGTTATAAAATCTGAAGTAAACTTTACATTAAATTTGAAATAAACTTTTTTATATTATGTAAGTGTAATCATTTTTCCCCCTTACTACTACATACTCATGGTAAATGTCCAAAAATCTATTTCGAGCTAGTGATTTTGTACAGCGATTCAGTTTGACATATTAATATAGGTACTTTTTTTAATTGAAAACGTCACAATTGTGGAATTTCTTTTTTATTTATTTAATACCTTTCTAATCAACATATTGACACATCATTATTACAG
>JACJUM010002878.1:10135172-10397674 GCA_020976665.1 Heortia vitessoides | reverse complement strand
GGAAGTACAAAGTTAGTATTAAAGTTCTAAAACCTAACGCGATAAAAAGCTGCGGGGCGCTGCTAGTATTATTATTAAAGAGTTTGTTACTCGATAATTGCGCTGCAAACAATTGAGATTGCTGACTCTTGGTAAATAATAGCTTGGATCACTTGCGTCCTAGTTGATCAAAAGTTAAATACAAGTCAGGCACAGTTCTTAAATATAGAGGATATTTATTGGTCAAAAAAGAGGGATAAGATGATTAAAATCATTAGTAACTACTGACTAGTGATTATCAAACGGTATCATGCAACCCCAGTTACAACGTAAATACTACCATGTGGACTCCACCAACGAATATAGAACTTACCAAGACAAACCCTTCTTTTGTTAGTTATAACATACAACTATCTTCATCTTCAGATACTTATCCCGCCAAAGTCTCTAGATACTATAGCTATCAAAGATTACCAGTCCATAATAGGTAGAAGAAGGAATACAACTTGATGGTTGCTGACGCGAAGACCAAATATCCTACATACCGTTCTACAGAAAACTCGAACGAATAGTTAGTGACCAACTGACCAGTTTCTATGAAGATGACCATATCCTTTTCTCGTAACTGTCTGGTTTCCGGAAAGGCTGTATTTAAGTAAGATATAATATAACCTATAATTTAACATAATATAATCATTAATTTCACATAAGACAGTAGCACATTGTAGACAATCTGTTGTCAGTTCAGTATCGTGGTACATTTAGTCGTCTGCTACTATTCTATACCTTGCATGCATTTGATTCAATAAATACCTCACCTTTGCTCTACAAACTGTAATTACTGCGTCAAGTCTAATTATTCACAAGTTAGATTTATCCCTAAGCTAGAGAGAACTTTTTTTATTGTTACTTTTACAGAGACAGTAAAAAAAAAAGCGCCGTATCTGCATTCCAGGAAGTTATAATAAGATATGCGTAGACTATTATATAGTTATTAGTTGAAATCTATAATGTTCATTAATCAAGTTCAGAGCAACACACAGAAAAAGCGATATTTTATTACGCTCCCACCCCTTACAAATAAGTGCAATAACTTCAATATATTTATAAGTCAGACGTCAGACAGGCCGTCGGCCGAGTTAGGCTGTCTACGACGTAGCTCGTAGCGCGTAGGTCTACGGGCACCGACCCCGCCGAAAACACGCTTGAACCCGTGAACCCTCGGGGTAATGCACCTCACCTGACAGGAACAGGGTGGCTGAGGTTCAACCTGAGAATTGTATTCTGTCAGACATTATGAAATTGTACATTGAGTCGACTGTATTCGTACTACATAATTGAAACTGACATCCCTTTTTTACATTTAGGGAAAGTCACTATGCTCAACTCGCGGTCAATTTTATTTGTATTTCTAGCATTTTTGTAGGGATATGTATGAATTTTATTGCTTATAAATTATGTTTACAATGTATGTATATATGTATGTATATCAGTATTTTCTTTCAGATCTATACCATATAATGATTATTAGAAGTGTAAGACTGTTATAGGACTTCAGTTTTAATTTGAAGTTATGTAATTCATCTATCTATTTAACGTTAAACCACTAAAATTAATTATCGCATAATACCATATGTTGACTAAATTATGAGGAATTATTTACTAGTTAACAATTTACTCGCTACCTTTTTATGTTATCCTATCCACCGGCATCGACTCACGCAAGCCACAATAGCTAAAGAGGATGCATGTCATAAATATCAAACGCTTAATTCAATTATAATGGAATGGAGTAAAAACCTCGCTCCCGCTTACAGCGAGCGGGGCGTGACGACTAGTTTTTTGAGGTACACATTTGTATTTATTTCCCTAAGTCCCTTAAGCACAAACGTAACATGTATTTACACAATAGAATTGCGATGTATGCGTTAGAAAAAAAAATACTTTTTACAAAGGTCGTGTGAATTTGTCACTTTAATTACCCAAGTTTTTCTACACTTCTGTTCCGTTGAAGGGTGTTAAGTTTAATTGGATGTGCCCGATGGCGCAGATGGTAATCCTATCTCGAGCGCCAAAGGTCTTGGGTTCGGTCCCCACCTAGTAAATATTTATATGATGATATTTATTTTTGTTCTGTGTCTAGGTGTTAAATATATGTATTTAAATAGTATATTTATGATTCCTCTGTTGTCTGATGTCAATAACACATGTGCTTTAAGCAACTTATCATAAAGTCAGGTTAATGTATCAGATGTTGTGGATTTATTTATTTATGGTTGTATGGTTATTAGCTCCTCTTGGCTTCTTTCACTTAGAAATTATATAAGTATGCCTACATTATTTTTGTGTTGTATTAATACCGCATCCACTACTAAAGCTCAAATTTTTTTCTATATAATGACCAACAGTCGTATTGCTCTTAGCTTATTGATGAAAACTGTAAAAAAAACTGACAGACAGACAGACGAGCAGCGGAGGGAGCGTTTGTATTTTAATTATATTCTATTCTTTATTTGTCTATTCTCGTATTATCATGAAACTAATTCATTATCTTATGTCGTATATTAATATCATTAAATAATACTACGCGTAGCTCAAATATGAAATCATAGACAACTTTCAAAAACTATAATAAGCAAAAACAATACCCTACGATTCCTATTTTTCTTTTTGGTAATTCAGTAAACTAAGAACCTATAATTTAATACGCCAATAAATATATAACAGTACAAGTCTAGATTTTTGTAATAATAATAC
Organism: Heortia vitessoides; assembly: GCA_020976665.1. Taxonomy (NCBI): domain Eukaryota; kingdom Metazoa; phylum Arthropoda; class Insecta; order Lepidoptera; family Crambidae; genus Heortia; species Heortia vitessoides. The sequence continues at coordinate 10,394,938 of JACJUM010002878.1, read as the reverse complement.
TAACTAACCTAGACTTGTGCAAATCATAAAATTGACCAATCTTGATGGAATCCGGCCAGAACAACGCACGGTTCTAAACCGAAACCGTCGATTGTGAGTGTACTCTAATCGTTCATTTTTATCGAGTCGAGCCTCGGGCGTGATAGATTATCCTTCCTTTTTCCTTTTAGAGAGCGTCGACCGTCGGCTAGGGGGGTAGGGGGCGAGTCTAGGTGGCTGCCTCAACCACGCCGACGTCATTGCCCTGTCAACTGAACAATACTAAGTAGACGATGTTACGTATACCAACCAATACGGAATAGGTGCTAAAATAAAGCGGCGACGATGGGATCACTGAACTCTTTCGTGTCAACGCTTTTTGTTTCATGAATTCATTTTGCAGACGTTCAGTTGTTTTGTATGTTTTAGGTGCCGGTTGTGTAGTACGACGGCAAGTATAGGTTATGCATAGTATAGCCATTTACGATCGAACAAAATGTAAATCTAGTGTTCTATTTTTACGATAAATATTTTTTGGCACATATTATAATAAAGCATATTATAAAGTTATAGTGATAACTATTTTTTCTGGTCCTACACGATCCCATCGAAATCGAATTTGTCACAGTGTAAGAAAAATTGTTAAAAAGTAATTATTTTGCTAATAACCAACAAAATTGTTTAGTGGCATGCTGCTATTTCTAAAAAAATACAAATAGTTAAATAATAATTAACTAATGCCTAATTTATGTTACTATCAATGAAGCATTATATCAGAGATGGCTCATCTCTACATTAAATGTAAATGCAAAATAAACCGACAAAAGGCCAATTATTTACTAATAAGCAATTAATTAGGGCTTCATGTTAATGCGACCGAGCAACAGCTGTACAATGTAATGAGGCGGCGCACCTCGCAATAATATAATGTGCAGACTCTATGCGTCGCCCTTAAGTTCTCACGCGACGTGCTTTGAAAACAAGCGCCTTTTTTTCTTCCCTATTTGCATAGAACGTCCAGGTGATGGCTGTTATGAATTAAATAAAAAATATTGCCGAGGCGGTTACAACGTGATGTTTTTATGTTAACAGATATCCTAGCTATGTACAAGCAATTATTACATATACCATAATTGTTTAATACCTGTTCCATCTTGCTTGGCTCAACAAAAAAGAATTTAAAACTAACTCCAGCCACTTCATGTCAGAGAGGCTGAACCAAATTAGACAATAAATAATCTGCTATTCACGATTACCTTTATTTCATCTACACAAAAAGTTGTTTTACATCTTAGATTAAACGAGAACGAAATGCTATAGCAAATAAAAAAGTAACATAACAGTAAATAAACAGGCATCTAAATAAAATCACTGCTGAGAGGTAGCTGGTATTATTTGGAATTCTCTCAGAAACATCACAAGAAATATCTAGGTTCCAAATACGGAGAAAACCCGATGCGTCATAACAAATTTCTAAAGCCGGAGCTTAGTTCGTGCAAGCCCACGGGACTGGGTGGGGGGAGGGCCGCCCACTCTACCTCCCTATTCCCACGCAACGACCTTTGTGCCTCGGCTATGCACTTTGACAGACTTTACTAATTCAATAGATGGACGCGGAGCGGCTTGTCTTTCCGTTGCATAATTTTCAAAAGGCCGCTTAATTTAGTTTTTCAATGCGGTTAAGATATTTACCCTTATTAATCCTTTTAGTAACCTCGTAATTCGTCAGTATCCTAATTAATTGAAAGACTGGTTATCCAGTCATTTTTTCCCGTTTAACTGACCAAGGCTCCGAAAAAGTATAAACAAATTTGGCGTTGAAACTGCATGAAATATGATCCATTAGAAATCGATTGTAAACTGTATAATTCTAAAATAATTTCAACTGAATATATACAGCCTATAAAGTCAATTCTGATACACATTAAATATATTTAAAAAAAATAATAATAACACATATTACGTTGAAATAGAAACGTTCTATTTACGGCGTTCGCCAAAGTTATTACCTTACGTACCCTCAATAAAATTTGAAACCTTGTCAAAAATCTTACTTACCTGAAGCAAAAGTTGCTACTTTATTATACAATATATAAATACAGATAGACAGACATAAAGACAGATTTTTCTTTGTTTTTATCTCATTGTCTATTTTTTACGCTTTCACGGCTAAAGCGGAAAGTATTTTATGTCATTTTTACTTGAATACGCTTTATCACTATAGAGGCTGACTGCTCACTAACTAACTATAAGAGGCAAACAGGACGTATACTTAATGGTGAGGGAATCATATATAAACGTTATATGAAATAATTTGCACGTGTTTTTACTATATATGGACATTAACAACACGGAATGAAACGGTGCAAACTGCATTCACAGGGTCCCTGTTCTTTTAAAGGATAACATGTAGCTTAAGTCAAATGATTTTATTCCTTCGGAGAGAAGAAAAACAAGTATGTGCTACGGAAAACCTCATTTTTATCTGAAATTAATATATTATCCTTTATCATCATTGATCCTTACGGCAAAAAGGAAAAAACCAAATCAAATAAAAATATTCTTTATTCAAGTAGGCCCATTACAAACACTTTCGAATCGTCAATAAATAGAACAATTTTAATTCGGAAATATTAATTACTAAATTTTATTATATCATAATACTGATGACCCTGATGGCCCGACGGGATCGGGCCTACCTTATACTAGTTCATACGGGTCTTTAAACTAAGTTTAATGCATGTTCATTACACGAGCCACCAAAAAGAAACCTACAAGAAAAACCGGTAGTGATAAAGGTTCAATTAATACTAAATAGTAAGTATCAATGGAACCCCTATTGGCGTCGGCGCAAACAAACCGTTGTCTTATAGCTAGGTTAGAGCAATTCAATCTCAGGCAGTTTATCATTAATTTAATCTTCAAAACTATAATAGGCTTTAGAAATAAGCTTACTTTTTAAAGTATTAATCGGTAAGTCATTTTTTAAAGTATTAATCGATAAACCGAATTTATTCCACAGATCTTATCAGCAATAAATGCAAGCAATTAAGTAAAAATAGAATATCATCCATACATCCTCACAAGCTTTCACGACTATTATATTAGTAGTATGCCTAAAAGATGCGGGATTTATAACCTAAGAAGAAATCTGTAGTTTTCATTCAGTAATTAAGAAGTAGTTATACCGTAAAAATAACTACCCATCCACACAAATAGGCGTATATCATATTAGTACTAATAGCAAACCCTATAAAAATAATTAATGAAATCCAAAGGGGTCAGCGAGATCCACTTTGAGAACCCTTGCTCCAGTAAATACACTATACAAATTCTACTTACCCAGCAGGCGCCCGCTATCTAAACATAACAAATTGAATAATTTGGTTCCTACGCTACATAAACAGACTCATTGTGAGATACCTAACATCGCTCTGTGTATTTACACTAGCAAATTACTACAAGCATGGTAGCTGATATTTATCCTCAGAGGTAAATCTGACTAATCAAAACAATAACAGCTTAATTAAAGTTTAAAAATTATAAAACTAGATTTGTAGAGACCATTCTATTTCAGCTTGACAATTTTTCAAAAACCTAAGCCACCAGAGCGCTGAAAATCATTCGACCGTAACGAAGCCCGGCCGGCCTTTTTAACACTTCAGCGGTGACCCAGTCTGAAACATAGGCATATCTATTTTACCATGGTACCTAACGTAGGTACCTTTAAAAAGGAACTATAAAGAATCGAATTGTATGCGTAACGTATGTCGGTAGAGATTAAATTATTCAATAGGAAGTAGGAAAATAATCAATGCAAAGTATTAACATTTTTGAAGATTTAAAAAATGTTTTTCTGCTCTTTGCAAACATCATCTGGCAAACGTGGTGTTCGGTTAATTGGCGCGAGTTGCAATTCTTTATAATTTGTGTACCTTTGCGCTACGAGCCGGAACTACTAAGCTTACAAATGAATTTAACAAATTCACTATTATAGCATACAAAAAAGCACATACAATCAAAAAAAAAAGTTTTACTAATTATTTAGGGTACATTTTGTTCATATTACATTATTATAAATCCGTCAATGTGATTCTCATTAAAACCGTCCTACTGACTACTATCGACCGCAGTATTGATATCGACGTATAAGCGCAAACTCACTGCAAAGAGTTCAACATAAACATATGCATGCAATTCCGTTAACCACCATTCGAAATTCGAGACGTCCCCGTACCACGTAACGAAGTGGAACGAGCTAACGATAGGGCGACGCAGAGTGGTGGGTGGTGGGGGAGCCTTGTTTTGGTCTGTTTTGGCCGACGACGGGCACAAAGACGGAGACCGATTCCCACACTAATTCAACTGAGATCGATAGTGCACCCGGCCCTTTCAAGCCCACCTTCGCAGCGCTATAATTAAAATGTTTTATACATCGTAATATTTGGTTGCTGGCTCTTAGTGCGATGCTTGTAGTGTAGATTAGTGTATCCTAGAAGTATTGAATGATTAATATGCGAATATTAACGAACATATATAATAGATTAGTTCGACAAAAATAAAATCAACCGGCCCAACACCGTAAAAGATAATATAAAACGGTTTATTTCCCATTCTTCCAACGCTTATTTTTTTTTTTATTTAACCCGGTCGATAAACAAGCAATCAGTTCGCGTAATATTACAAGGATGTAACGAGTGCGTTGCCAACCTTGTGACTTGAAGATATTATGTCACATTACCCAGGAACTCCACTGCTTCTCTCACCCCTCAAACCGGAACACAACAAAGGTCGTGGTCAAAAACAACAATGTTTTTGACCACGATCTTTATATGAAGTCTACCGCATGGAAATCAATTATGTAAATTATATTAGGTATGCATAATATAATACATCACAATGGAGTGAAGCCCGATACATGCCACTCAATTAATTATACAATATTAGGAATATTTTTAAAAAGAGAACAAGAGCTAAACGAGATGAAAGCTAAGAGCTAGAATATCAAACAAAAGTGCATCGCATAGAATAACGTAGAATATAAAACAAACAAACAGACCTCTCATCTTATAAAGCTTAACAAACTAAACGAAACAAAATGAAAGTGTTGCGCTGCAGATTCATTTCTTGTTAGAAGTTTCTCAACGACCTTCGGGCGGGTTCAGTTTCAGTTTCAGAGGGCGGCTGCCGCCCATCTCGGAAAATTTGCATGATTAGACGTGCCACGGGATGCATAAAGGGGGGCTAACGGGGGAGGGGCGCGGGAAAAATGTACAAAATACTTGTAATAAGCTGCTATCTGCGTTAATAAAGAGTGCGCATTGGGCACTACTATTTTAATCAAATATTTTCAACCACTTTATGATATTATTACATGGTATACCTCATTCTATGTTAGCAAGCTGTCAATTACAGATGATCTAGTTTTATATCTAAAATAAATAATTTTTTAAATCTTTAGTTGGATAAGCTGATGTGTAATATTTTAAGTTTATTAAGTAAATTATGTAAACAACAATAAAAAATAATAAAACTGTACTGATAGCTTTATGATTCAGATTTATTGTATGGCGAAATTAGTGCCACTAAACCTGATCAAAAAATCTTAGTCACATTCATATGGTAAATTTAATTAAGCTTATGAAAAATAAAACGCTAGAAATCATTGCCAAAATGGCCGCCGGAGTAGTAGCGAAATTGGAACTCACCACAAAAGACAGCAAAGAAAATCACAAGCGCTCGCAGGCGGTGGGTGGTACGGCCTCCAGTAGAGCCGACTATATACAAGTGTTGATAAACCTGCACAAGCTGACCCCTCGTTAGTACTGACATATATATTTTGCGTACATCATACAGTTCATGATATGATCAGTGACACGGCCGTATTCAGTATATTTTATCATGAGTATTTGATTACATTTTCACTATACATAAACATTCAAATATATCCATCAATATCCTGAGATACAAATGTATATAATTTGTATATATTATGTAAACTCCGAAACTAAAGTCCTACAAGCTTCAAATAGGAAGAACATTAGACAAAACAGTAATTTAGTAGTTACATATAAAAATATAGACTTTGTGAATATATCAACAATGCTATGGAATCAGAATTTACTAACACTATATACAACCTACCCGAAAAGTGACTGTCACTAATTAACACTGCAACTCTCAACGGAAACAAAGCCTTATCCCTCGATGTTATCGGAAGAGCAAAAAGCTAATCCAACAAAAAGCAGCTGCCAAAAAGAAAAGGCCAATATCGACGGCGAGCAATGGTACCGAAATTGGAATCCACAACAAAGGGCCGTCAAAGAAACTCGCAAGTGCACGCGTGCAATGGGGGGTAAAGGGGGGTGCGGCGCGGCCTCATGCGTCCATTACCCCCCACCCCCCACTCACCCGAAAGTTGGGGCCGCCACCCGCGCCCGAAGATGCACCCAGCTCTGTGCGATACCGCAGCGCTGCTAGCTATAATGAATTACGTATTTTACTTATTTGAGTATTCCCTTTACTGATCGTGTAAAATGAAACTGAATCTAAGTATAAGCGTTCCGTAATTCACAAATTTTCTAAATAAGTTAAGTTAGCCCATATTTGACGCAATATTTGTAATCATAGAATACGTTACGCTCTTTTATATTCACTTAAAGAAGCTAAGACAAAATCTGTAAGTGATTAATTTACCTCATTGTAATAAGTACAACGGGTTTTAAGAAGTTAGAATTAGTATGTGTACATAATTAGGTAGATGACCAACAAGTTTGCAAATAATATACTATACGAAATAAAGTGTCACCAAATTCTAAATCAACGGTATAAAGAATAAGTGTCTAAATTAATTTAGTTGAAACCCTAACTAACACAAAAAAGTAAAATTTTTGCAATTCCATTATACAGATAAAGTGAAAATTTGTTTTTTAGTACCTAATTTGCAAGTTTTCGTATACTGTTACATTTTATAAGTAAGTCGTTAAGAATAGAGTACAATGCACCTATGATATATTTCGTCCTAGGAGTACCCACCTGCAGTCACGACATCCCTTACCCCGATAAATTGCATTATAGCCCACGTGCTGGGAATATATTTTTAATCTTGTTTCCTTTGTAACCCGGCTCAAGAAAATGTTGTAAAAACGAAGGTAGGACCTCACAAAAAGCGAATACCTCACATATAATTACACGCTGACAAATCGTGCTGCGGAGCTCGTTCATAATTTATTACAAGATTACCAACTCAATACAATCAATAGACATTTACACTGTGTCTATTATTAAAGAGCGGCGGTAAAATGGACAACATTACTTGACTAGATTAACTTTACAGCATAAACCCAAGTTGTCGGTGAAAATAAATGAAAGGCCAAACCGCATTCAACACGTAAGCAGGCGACGACGTTACCAAAAAAACAAAGACCACATACGAGCTACGGAAATGTTAATAACGCCCGCGTTGCCATCCATGGCTCTTTTCATTCGGTACGGGCCTTTACGGGCTGTGTCAAAGCACGTAATTAGTATTTAGGAAGGTGGTAAGAAAAGCGAGGTCGCCAGACGGCGGCTATCGATCCGACCTGCCCCACGCTGCCACCCTCGCCGGATTCAGGGGGAACGCACATCGAGCTAGCGATTGACACACTTAAGGTAATACTCAGCACTCACGACGCTCCCGGTCGACGCGGACAGTGGACGCCTTCAAAGGAACTATTAACAGTATATGAAATGCTCGAGAACAAGACGAAGGCTTCACAGTTGCAGATACTATAACTGGTTATGGATTTCATTACTTACGTCTGACTCGCGACTTTAATTGTACTGCATTTGTTGCAATATATGAAAATTAAGTTAAATGAGATATTCTAAGGTAAGGTAGTCAGTGGAAGACAAAACACAACTTCTTAATGACTAATCTATTCTAATATGTTTACGCGTTAGTTTAAAGGTTAAATTAATTCAACTTTAGGTAAGGTATGAAGCGTTTGCAAAAAATTATGTTAAACATTTACTGGCGAATATCGCTATCTCCGCATATTGCAATATCACCATCACCCTATAACTTGACTTTGTGAGAGTAAGTAGCGCATGATCATTGGTATATATCACATTTACTGTAATTACAAAACTTTATGGCTGCCAAGTTAAAATAATTTTACCCGGTCTTAGAAACACTAAAACTTTGCATAGTTAAAATAAAAAAAACCTTATATTTATTTTAAAAAAGTTACTGCAGTCAAATCTCGTGTTCTGTGCGACATCAGGTACCAGGCTGGCAGAAGCGACCGAAAGTTGCAGAGAGCTCGACCCAGTTGGCTGGGAGCCCGTTCGGGTCGTAGTATCACGTAGATGCGATTCGCTTTATTTAACCTTGAGTGTTACTTAGATGAAATTGCATTTCACCTCTCGCAAGGACCACTGATATTAAAAATTAACTAACTATACAATTGTAAGTTACGTTTTTACGTTTGTGATTTATTACAGTTTAAAATATGCCAATTTCGGTTAACATTAATTTAGAAATAATATAAATTTACTAATTGTGTGTCGTCATGTTAGTGTTAGGGCTAGTAGCGGACAATTAATCCTGAATAATTTTTTAATTGAATATCCTTAACTAGAGTTTTAAGGATGCCGTTGTTAAGAGTTAATTGCTCACTTAGCATAATGCGCGCCGTAAAACGCAGCCAATTCGTTTATCTAGCTTACTGTGGCTCTCCAAAACTAAATTCTTCTTTCTTTATAAAGGCAATTTCCTGCAAAGGAATTACGGGTGAAAATAAGCAGAGCACGCAGATTGTCCGGGAGCGACGTCGCGTCGGCGCTGCACTTTGGGGGCTCGGGGTGGTTAGACATTGGGGGGGTGACCGAGGGTGGTGTAAAATCACCCGCAATCATTTATACCCGAACTGCCTGCGGAATTACTAGCCGTCACTAATTTCGTGAAAACTTCTATATGTGTAATGTACATCTCTTGTTCTTCACGTTCTTACTAATACTAAAGCATACCAACGCAGCGATGGATATTGCATATAACTAATTTGTCGCTCCCAGCGTATATTACCGATATAACGTGACGGGGGAAGTGCACACTTCACTCCGTCTACTAGGTAGAATGTTCTCGGTATATAGTGTCGTCTCTAGCACTAATACCTAAGCATGTTTATATAACATCTTTACATAAGAGAATCTACGGAGATAGACATTCAAGTAATGTTTGGTAACGTTCAGAATATATAATCAGAATATATATTCAGAATAATAACAACAACTCTTCAAGATATAATAACCTTTTAAGAATTTGATAAAAGATTTCTTATAACGATTTTACAGCATTGCTTTTACAAAACTTTTAATTCGCAAACAAAATTTCCAGTTTATCTAATATATTCCTTGCAAGTAAGATGATTTTTAAACAATTTTATAATACATCGTCTGTGTGACAATGATTTATGATCAGTTAACTTCATTAGTATATCTATATTTACACTTTGTTACAGTAACTTCTATTGCTAGTCGTAGATCTAAATCATTATTATTTTACTAATACTAGATCCTAAAGAGTGGATATAATTTTGTAGCTGATCGTACAACGTTAAACAAACTTAACGTGGGCCATGACAACATATCTGATCGATGTAAGTACAGACATATCTTCCATAAGAAAATCTCAATCCACTTGGACCTTTTAGTATTAAGAAGTACTATGAGGTCAGCATTACAAAATGCCCCTGGGAACTTGAACCGAGGACGTCTATACCTACGTACGTATGTATAAAAGTACGTACGCTATTCTCTAGTTAACCGACCCCCTCTTGTGCAATATATTGAGAGTATCTGAGAGGCGGACGAGGCCGCGTGTCGAGATGCTCCTCGTTATTTGTGTCAGCCTGCATCCGTGACCCAATTTTCCCCTTCCTGTCCCCCGCGTATATTTCGGTCTAGCCGTAGCGTGCGGCATGCCTCTTATATCACCAATATGTTTTATTATTGGCACTAAAACGGTGAAGTAAAGTATTGATTGCGTTTAAAAATTTTATTCCTCACGGTACGTATTTTAGAGATTGGTCTAAAAATGTATCTGTAGATCATTGTTTATTTCCTCAAAAAATTTGCTGACGTTATCACATTTGCGTGGTTATTGTCAGTTAACCAAGTTCTAAGGTCCAAGTTGTTTGATAATGACCTAAAATAGGTACCTATTATAATGTATCATAAATATATCATAAAAATCAAATATATCATAAAAATCAAGTTGAAAACTTATTGGATATTCCATTCCTTATTCGTTTTATTTGATTACGAAATTCAGTAGTCTTTCTTTCTTTTGCTTCCTGTTCTTCTGCAGAACAAATATTGCGTTAACATCAGCTGCATTACCCCACAAATTGTATATATTTAGTCTTATTTTAATTAAATAGCAGGTCATTTACGTTAATCCAATTCAATACTTTCAACATGGCTTTGTTTACATCGTCACAGAAAATGTTTTGTCTGTTAACTTTGAATATAAGTGAGGTATCATCTGCAAACGATATTATATCGCTGCCTGCTGCAGGATGTGGTAAATCATTTGTAACTGACCCAGAGGAACTTTGGCTATTCACATTCACCTTCTGTATTTTACCTTTAAGAAACGATTCTAGCAAACCATAGCTGGATCCTTCAAGTTTTAGTGTAATTTTTTCATCAATGTTTTCTGGTACACGCAATCAGATGTTTTGGACAAATCGCATAAAATACCCAAAGCATCATGCAAATCCTCCAGGACATCAAAAATAAGTATAATAAGCTTAACACCGGCATCGATTGTCGAGCTACCCCTAGTTAAACCAAATTGTTTATCGTGCAATAAATTGTTATTATAAGTATTTTAGTAGTTGCAGAATTATAAAGAGGGGTTATTTTTCTGTTTCATTAAATCAGGAAACACGCCACTATTAATACAGTTGTTAAATATTGATTTTAATTCCTTAAAAATATAGAAAAGTAACATGCTCAAAATGCTGTAATTTAATACAAAATTTAGACACGTTATCTTCAATTCCAAGACTTGGTTTGTAGACATCGGTATATCGGTAAAAATATTCTCGGTAGCAATTTCTAAACTAAATTCATCAATTTATTACCAATTTTAAGTTTGAAATCATTATTATCTGAGAGTTTTTATCTGCCGGTCTGTTCTTAAAAATACCCCAAGTCGTTTTAATTACATTATTGCTATTTCAGATTTTGGTTTTTAAAAAAAATCTTTTGCTTATAGACAATTTGCTTTGATTTTTTTTAATAATGTAACATGTCGTTTGTACTCATCACTTCCCTCATGTCGCCGCTTCTCATACAATTCATACAAAGTTTTTCTTTATTTATATAAGTCCGAAGTGGCCCATGCACTGAATACTGATACATTCGTAACTGTTACTGATTTTATGTGAATATTATATTATATTGTCCAATGAAACTATGAAAAAAAGTCATACATCTCTTTTGGGTCTAAATAAGCTGTCAAAAGAGGCAGTTTTTGGAGCATATTATATCTCATTTTCTTTTTCTCAAATCTCTCGATATTCAGTTACAGGCATAAAATTGTCACAACAACTAGTTTTGTGCAAACAACATAGAAAGCAGTTCTACTTTTTGATAGTTTAAATAAGATCTGTTCTATTTGTAATTTACTATTATCAAATTGCTCAAGGGCGGTCTTTAGATGCATATCTACAACAATGAACTGCTTTAACTTTATAGCAGATACTTCTATTGGTCGTTCCACACAGAGGCTCACAATATCCGCATATGAGTGTATATGCCGTACTTATAATACAAATAAGCTTTGTTTTTTTGTCTGTCTATCTATCTGAATGTTTAAGATAAACTTAAGCTTGAGCGAACTTAACAGAACATTCACTGGCTAATAGTTTATGTCAAAATGTTACTACTAATCTACTTTATTTATGAATTATACTTAGGGTAACGGAAACCACGATGGCGTTTCCTCGGGGCGCTGCTCGTTACGTAGGTATATATATTATGTATATAAAAGCAGCCAAAATTACTATGTGACAAAAAGTCCGCTTGAGAAGTCCCGTACCTTAACCAGACAGACAAAAAAGGTTTATTTTGTTTATTTTTGTTATTAGTACCGTACATATCTAATTTCATGTCTAATTTAAAAAGCTGTTTTGCAGTACAAAACGCAATTTAATTGTATTTATATGCATAGATGTATAGATTGTTATAACACAGAAATCATAAACCTGATTTTTATATATGTGAGTTTATTTTGCGATGTAAGTAAAAGTATGTTCGAGTGAAATCTTGCATTCAATTTTAAAGCAGAAGTCTTCAACCAATTGAGCTGAAATTTGTATACGTCGTTGTTGTTTTGTGTACGTCGTTATACGTCACATACTATGCATTGTCGTCACGTCACGTTGTTACGTCGACCAATTATTTTAGGTGCACACTTACAAATATAAGGCTAGAAATTGGCTAGAAATAATCCAAAAATAATATAATTTCACTCTAATTCCAATATGGTGAACTAAGGTTCTTATTAATTGTTCTTTAACCGGCAAACGACCTAGCTACATTAATGCGTCGATTGAGATGAGAAGATTAAGAGATGCGTCCAGCGAAAACTAATCAGTTAAAAAACTTTTTTAACATAAAGTTTATGTATGTACTCGTATTTATTATTCACACCCTAGTTATTTAATTAACTTTCTTTCTTTTTATCATTTAAGGTCATAATATCACTTTTTTCAGTCATTTAAATAAAAACTTGTTTTTTAAGAAAGGTTTTTTTACTTTTAATTTCTAATTTTCAATTTGCACATAGCATAACAGTGAAATGATAATTATCATAATCATAACAACAGTACGAAGTCCACTCTTTAACATAGGCCTTAACAATCCCATCCACCGGTCATCAGTTCTACGTACTATGTGCCCAATGCCACTTTAACTTGCAAATTCGTGGGGCTATGACAATTACTTTAACATGGCTCGGCGGGCTGTTTTAAATTTTCTAATGAGGCCCATATTAAGGGACCACGTTGTAGTCTAGAACATTACAATATTTATCGGACTCACGAATGGTTTGTCAGAGGAGAAAATATTTAGTAGAATTTTTCGAATACTTTCATGCTGAATTCGGTAATGACTTCTTTCTAGTAGATTTAGCTGAACTCATTGTTCTTGATAAATGTATTTTTAAGCAGAGGTTCTAGGTAAACGCACTTAACTGCTTCAAGCTATAACGCAGGGGTAATAAATATGCGAAATTCAAGCAAAGCCAACGTCTTGACTCTTAATTTAGACTGGTATGAGGAAAACAAATTTTTGTTTTACTTATTGGTTTTCTTCGGTATAACAGCTAAGTGGATGTGGTATATGATGATAAAGCCTTTTAGATAATCGACTGATGATTAACATAATACCTATCGTTGCAGTAGCTGATTTACTGTTTAAAAAATTATGAGTCCATTTATGGCCCAAAACATTTTTGTTCCATACTAACTGAATAAAATGTTAACTTCAGATCCTTGATCCTTTAGTATTATATTTGCAGTAGGTACCTAAGTAATGTTTCAAATTACCAAGGTACAGAAAAAATACAACCTTAGTAAGCCAATTACATCCCCGAGATAGTATATCTACCTACCTCCCCCGTTGTATACAACGCTCAAATTAGCATGTGCAATCAACCTTACGAGATCAATGTCGCTATCGGCCATAATTGCACTGTCTAATTAACAGAATATCATAATCAGAGAACGCAGTTCCCGCCAATCTCGACGCAAATTACAATCATTCGCCTGCCGTTCCAGTAATTAGAGCAGCGAGTACAAATTAACGAGCTATCAATTTGACTGCATAATGGCGTTTGTTCTGTGCTTTATGTTGTGACCGGTGCATTCACTCCACCGGTTATTGTATTATATTCACCGAAAGATTTTTTATTGAACATTTCCTTTTCTTATTATTACTAAGTTGATAAATAAGTATACGGTCTGCGTGATGGTAAGCGTCACCGCAGCCAACAGATGCTCGAGTCATAAAAAGATATCATAAGCCAAAATTTTACAGATGGTTGCGGGCCCTTCAAGCCGGACTACAGCAATTCCAACCCTTCTGTTTTGCCGTGGAAATTAGTGTGAGTTAGGAGGTACCCAAATACACATTAAACACAGTTAAGTTAAATTCCTAATGTTTTATTAAATGTTTACATAAACCAGTAAGAATGTACATCATTATGTTTATTTTTATCAGAAAATTTATTACCTACATTTCAATATCGTGGGGTAAAAAAGCACATGATATACATGTGTCGTAAAAGGCGACTAAGACACCTAATGGCCGAATATCCATAAATCCAAAATAACATAAATCAAATATATGGCAGAAAAGAGTAGCAGCATCCTCACTGCCAAGCTAGGCTGTGCAACTGCAACCACACCTACCCAACTTGCTACCTAATCTAATCTACCAAATGTTTGGGCAGGTGGACATATCCGACAGAGCTACGGCTGACATAATATTGATTCATTCCAAAAGGCATTGATACAAGTCCTGTACAGATTCTTTTAGAAAACTAGAGTCACTAGATATCATAACTGCTCAGAAAAGAAAGATAATTTGAGATATAGGTAAAATAAAATCAGAAAATTGATAGTTATGTCAGTAAAGAACTTCCAATATTAGCACAACAAAGATTCAACAACTTGACTTGCGAATAACTTAGGTATTTCATAAATTCCATTCGCAAATTACAACCTCAAGCTCATGTAGGTCATTGCATACAGATTTTATTATATATTTTAGAAGTATTACAACTATGCAAAAATATTAATATATATCCCGGAACAGAATACAAAAAAAAATGAAACAGAAAAAGTATTTCACAGCTGCCTACTTAGTCTCTTTTTTCTTTCCCAATCTCCTACTACCTATTATTTTTTACTCACCTATATATTATTTACAGTTAATAGATAAAAAATGATATACATATACTATATCCACATATTATTTGATTTACATTTTATAACCAATGAGTACCTCTTTGGTTTATGTAGACAGTGAAAAATGATATATTTATCTTGGAATTAAAAATTTACAACTTGAAAACGTGTAAAAAGTATGGAGAAGCTTGGTGTTCTAAAATCAGCAGATGCCCTTCTTAGCTCTCAAAATTTATTTAAACACTTTCGTTCATCTCATTCACTAATTTATTGGTTTCCATTTGTTTCGAGCCTGACATACTTCCCCTGCTTCCACATTCATCGCTATTCATGAAGATTTCTTAGAATTTTTTCAATATAATCATTGTGTCAATCGAGGTCCATCTCTACCCGCTGCTCCATTAGACTTCGTATTTTTAAGCACCTTCAAATTAAACTTTTTTATCTATCCGCTTAGTACCTCTCATTCTTAACTATTTCTACCGTCAAATAACACTGTTAGCTTTGCTGTGTTCCGGGTGAAAGGTGAGTCCCAAGTTCTAGCAGTAATATCCTTTTGATAACACGATCATAGGCGTATAAAGAGGGGGGCCCGAATGATATGTCACTAACGTAACGGAGTCCGTGTTATATCGTGGTTGTCTATAAACACGTCACCGCTTACATGGATGTGATTTATTGTCAATAAATTAAATGAAAACGTGTAGGTATAAACAGAGCAAAATGCGGCACTACATTTGTAGATGAACCAACAATTCACAAAATATACATTCCCTGATTGATATACCAGTCTTCTTTCCTTTGTGCTAACCCAGACGTTGTTTCTAGAGCTAGGCTAGAAAAGTAATTTATTTATAGTTTCGACTGAGGTACCGCGGTACGTAGGTCAAGAGTTCTTGCACGTCACCTTTCGAAAACTGTTATCAAGCTTTTATTAATTGCGTAATGTAGGTACTACTGAAGCGTATGCTACACTCTTTTTAGATGCCTGACCCAGACTTTAAAAAACTGTGGCAGGGCGAGAATAAGCAGCAGCATTCCCATCGCGAAGCTACGCTCTGTAATTGCCTCCATACCTGCTCAGAGCGGCAATTATGAACTATTTTTTCCCTTTCTTAGGGTGGCCCATTAGTGGACATTATAAGGCTGCTATGGGCTTAAAGTTTATTTATCCTGATGTTGGTGGATATTGAAAGACTACAAAACTCTTTACGCGTTGTAGGGTATGGACCACATTATATTTTAAATTAACAAATATTCTTAGGTTGGATAAAACTAATAATATTCGGTCTTACATTCATACAAACGGCATAAAGCCAGATTTTCATGACTTGGTACCCGAATTTAGAGCTAACAACAGAGTACCCGAGCTTTAGTTAATTCAGTGTATCTGTCGACGCGTTGCGAATTAATCGACCAAATTCAAGATGTCCCTTAAAAAGGTCAACTACTACATGCAGATTACTCTCAACCGTTGGTGTATTAACAGTTAATTGAATATGAAGAATGGAGTTAATAAGTAAAGGAAGGAATATGGCAATAGTAGCAAGTTCATAATGTCACGGGTGACCCACCTCAATTTTGACTATTACTTTTCATAAATAAGATTGGCGACTGCTTTCTTGGTTAATTGTGAAGATTTTAAACACGCACTGTATTTTGAAATTATTATTCTACCCCTTAACGCTATCTAATAGAAAATTGCATACCTATAAAAATATTAAGTGAATTTGAATATATGTTGACAGCAAACAAATAAAACTCCATACCTAACTCAGGCAAATTAATATAAAGACAAAATGACACATACAATTGAAATTATAGACAAAATAATTAAATAAGATATTTTAATTACAGCATATACTCCCATGTGTCTAGCACATATTCAAAACAGAAATGTGAGAAGACAGCTTTTCTAATCATAATCATATAGGTAGTCCGAAAATAATCAGTATACAAACTTCACCAGACTTCTCTTATGTGTCCAACACATATAAATATAATACCTAACACTTAACTTGATTGTACATGACAATATAAAATTTTATATCAACGTCAGTCACTTATGTATTAATAACTATTTACATATAGGTACATTAACATCTGCTACGTAACGATTATGCTATGGCTTGAAACGAATTTATTAGTACAAAATTTTATTTTACAATGACAATAACATATGAGTATCTTCAAAAAAACATATTTTACACAGCAGAATCCACACGTATCTACAGACAACATTCATAAAAGATACTAAGTGTAAGTAAATACTTGTTACTATTGCGGTCTCTTGTCGCCAAATGAGTGAATAGATAGAGTGAGATCAATGTAGGTAAGTTACTTAAGCGTTACTTCGACACAAATATCCTTTGTGAATGCGGATGTTATAAAATAATTACAAATTAAATTAAATTAAAAAAAAGGATAAGCAACATAATATTGATAGTAAAGGACCCAAGTATTACACACACATTATTAATTATGAAATCGACATATTTCAACACCTTTACCTAACAATAAAATATATTAATTTTCATGTTCCAACTATTATGTCAGTAATTTATATATATATTGTGATGTCATTTATTCGAAACTAACTATTCATCATTGGTTAAAAACTATATTGACTTTAGTCAATTTATTATAATATAGCAGTATAATTTTTGAAATAAATTAGGGACCATGTAACTTACTAAGAACAGATTCTATATCAATATTTTGTATGTTAGCAGAATTAAACAAATACTGAGCTTCAGGTTTGGCTTTTTTGCTGTCATTAACTCCTTCATCTGATAAATTACCACTTTGTAGTCTTTTCCGCTTCTTTGTATCTGACTTTTCTTTAACTTCTACTTTTTCAACTTCCAACACTATTTCTGACACGGTTACTTGTGTTTCTTGCTTTTTCGGACTGTTTACTTTTAGCGGAGTATCTAAACTAGTCAATGTGGAATCAAAAATTTCAAAACATTGTGATTTCATTGATTCCTTTATTGGCGTGTACAGCTTGTCGATATTGATTATAGAGCTGACAGCTAATTCAGTTTCTTCGTCAGGCTTTGGTTCTTCGTCTAAAACCAAACAATAAGGAGTAGCTCTTAACCTAACTGAAAAGTCATCGTCTAGACAAATTTCCATACAAAATTTATCTTTTAATGTTGCGAGTTCCTCCTTATGCAAGTCTTTGGTGTCATCATGACTACATACGAAATAGTTTGTACTGTCCTCGTCACACTCGTGCACAGAAAGTTCTACTTCGTCATCTTCCTCCTCCTCCTCCTCCCGATTATCCTGCACAATTTGCAAATCTTTATTCATACCACAATCCGATTCCAAATTTTTATCCAACACCACATGATCATTTTGGATTATAGATGCTGGTTTTATATCTACGACTGTCGGAATCACTGTTGTTTGTTCTTGTGTTCGTTGTGGCGAAGTGTCCAGTAAATCACGTTCGATAATTTTAGCCGTTTCTAAATCAAAGCCTCTTTTCACCAAATCAATGTGCAAACTGCCTTCACCGTCATTAGTGGTTAATATCGAGGGTATAGTAGTTTCAATATATTCTTTTATTTGTATTATCTCATCACTATCAATATTCGGATTTACTAGAGGTGCTTTAGGTTTGGGTTCTTTAAGTTGAGATTCCTGTGATCCATCATCCGACCACTGGAGCCGCAGTTGCTCGGTATCCGAATCTTGAGTAATGGCCACCTTAGCACCGGGTATGTTTTTCTTTCCCTTAGATATAAGCAATTCTGGAGACGTTTGGCCGGAACTTTCGGAATTAAAAGTTTTAGTGCAGTGAATTTTCCTAGGAGTTGATGATTTTCTTCGCGATTTAGTCGGTGCGGCAACAACGGACGTGGTACTGGCACTACCATCCTTGTCAGCAGCTTTTTTTCTTGTCTGAACTGTTGAAATTTCTTTCGTGTTCCTGTTTCTTTTAGTAGGCGTAGGCCTTCTAGGTCTAATTCTCATAAAAGATTTGGATACTTCTTTTTTCACTGGCGTTTTTCTCTTTTTAGTCACTGCTTTTTTCTTAACATCTGGTTTATTTTTGGGTTTACTTTTGTTCTCTTTAGGTTTCATGTTCACTATTTTATCTGGGGTAGTTTCGCATAAACTGTTTTCAGTATCACTAGATACTGTTTCTATTGTATCGTTATCGTTTTCTTTGGCTTTGTTATTAACAATTGAACTGTTATAATAAGACACGTTCTTTGTACACTGTCTTACTGGACGAGAAGGTTTGTCGTCAGTTTTATTTTTGTGATCATATTCACCCACCTCTTTAGTATCCGATAAATTTGATGTCTGATTTTCTACGGTAGAAGTTACAGGACAGATCAAGTCGTCAGTAACGCGCATATAGTCTTGCTCATCTGGTTTATAATAGGAACCTCCACTGGAATAATCAGTCGGACGGGACGAGTACGATGACGGGGTAGCTGCTGCGTTCAAAAACCGAGGTGTCGGTATATTCATAATTTTGATATCAGATATAGGACCATCGGGAATATCGGGACCGAGAAACCTAGGGGTTTCCATTTGAATGTCATACAAAGCTTGTTTGTACGGTGTTTCTAAAAGATCGGAAATGTTCAATTTTACACCGATCTCATTCTGTAAAGATATTCGCTCCATTTCAGGAGTGACTATATGGTCACTGTTACTTTTATTATGTGCTTTATCTTTCTCAAAAGAAGTTGATCGACGATCAGGGCCTGTTATAATGTTTATAGTAGGTTTTACCGAAATAGATTGCTTATTACTCGTCACAATAGGTACCGTGGCTTCCTCTAATTCTACCTCTAATTCTAGCAACTTTTTGGACGACTTGGCTTTGGTTGAATTCTTTTTGCTGGATCTTTCGTTTCCTTTTTTGTCATTTTCTTTTCTGTTCTTTATAAGTTTTCTTTTAGAAACCCTCTTCTTAGCAGATTTCGTTTTAGGCTTGGATTTCGAATTGTCCATCTCGATGCTCTGTTCCGGAATCACTATAAGAGCGCGTAGATCGGAGTCCCAATTTTTCTTTTTGAAAATCGGAGTTTTGAGACTATTCTCTTTCAACGACGGACGAATTTCGACCGCTGAATCCACCGACGAGTTAGCCAGGCTTGGACTTCTGCTCAAAACGACTTCGACGTCGTTAAACGTCGGTTGAACACATTTATTTGCCGTTTCGTGTAAAATCCTTCGAGGAGTGGTGAAATCTAGAACTCTCACATGCGCAGACCTCCGGGGCGTAGAAGAAGATTTGCGCAACGGCGGAAGAACTTGCGGCGTACTGGTCTCGGCGACACTGAGAGCCGTTTGATCTTTGGGCGCAGAGGCACTCGTGGTGTCGACAGATATAGGAACAAAGTCGTCTTTGACTTCCTCCTGGAGTTTGGGTACACACATCGCTTCGTCCGGTTTATCTGACGTAAGTCCCGGCTTGCGAGTTGCCACGTCTAAGATGAGAGACCCTAGCTGGCGCGCCGTGACGGACGAGGAAGCCTGGAACTGTTGTGGCATCGTTGAGGATCCGGATGTATTCTCTTGAAATTGCTGTTGCCCTACAACATTATTAAGGTTAAATAGGATGAACTGCGAGTACGAGTAGCACGAAATTCAATTTCGATATATTTTTTAATATAAATTGATCATACCTAAATGGATAATTTTCATTAAGTTCAGAAATAATATTTATAAAAAAAATTCATACATTTTTTCATACATACTTCTTACGTTATTAGATATTTAATTATAAAGATCCTCAAAATAAATGCAGTTAGGATGAATTAAAAGAACATAAAACATATCTAGACACTATCATGTTCTTTAATATTTTCTATTTAAATCTCTAAATTCAGTGAAAAAATAAAAGTGAATGATGATCTATGGTGTATAACTAACTCATTTTACCTTTCAAGTGATTAAGTATGACGAAAATAACAACAATTGCAATAATCTTGCTACCTAAGCCTTTTTTTCTCTTTTAACCTATTTTCTTTAAAAACATAGATAAATAACATACTATTTTAATGTTTGACTACAGTAATTGCATTTTTTTTTTCTTCAGTGAGAACTTACTGTAAAAACCCGATAAGAGTTTTGATAAATATTAGTCAAGTTAGTTGGTAAGGCAATCGTTGTTATTATGGAACACATTTTGAATTAACATTTGAAAACTTATTTATGACTTATGATTCTAAATTCAAAGGATTTTTGACAATTTATAGCATTTACAAGGGTCAAATTTGCAAATATAATTAATTAAAAATAATTTAGAATTACAATTTCTTTTTTATCACTGTTTTTGTTAGTTGGCAGTCGTTTTCAGGTTTATACTATATTTATAAAGAAAGATGGGAAGTATGACGAAGATATTAAACGGAAAGTGAATGCTGGAAATAGTGTCATGGAGCCTTATATACTTTTATGGGCTGCCAAAATGTGTCTTAAAGGGCACGACTGGCTGTTCAAAGAGGTGTGTTGCTTCTAACACTGACATATATGACTTCTATACTCTTCTGACTCTTATGACTCTTCTGATTGACATATATCTCTTCTAACACTGACTGATAGTAAATGTTACGTATGGCAGAAGAAGCACGCGAGCAGAATATATGCTGTGGAAATGAGAGCACTTCGAAGTAGATATGGTGTAAAGAATAGTGTTAAAAGATGATGTTGTGACAACAATAGAGAAAGGAATGTTAAAATGTTTTGGACATGTAAAAAGGGTCGATGAAAGTAGAGTGACCGCACAAATATATAGAGCGGGAGTGATTGTAAGAGTTGGCATAAGACGACCTAGGCAAACATATCTTAACCACTTAACCACTTAACTTAAAGAAGGGACCTGATCAAAAGTACCAAGAATAAACGGATACGAAAGAATAAATGTATGAAAGGATTAACGCTAGTAAGTGAAGGGAGAGAGGTATGCCAAGATCGTAACAAGTGTATCTGTCTACCCCGATGGGACACACGCGTGATGAATGTATGTATAAAGAAACCCCATAGGCATTTAAGGGGTTTGGACTTTCGTAAAAACTATAACAACTTGAATTTCAGTTTTTTACAGAATTATCTAATATCCAATAATTGAAATGGACAAATATATAATATAATCGTTAAGGTTGAAAAACATAATGTAATATATATAAAAGACAATCTTAAACATTTTCACAAATACTAAAAATATTTTTTTAGAATTATGTTTAATGCTTGTGCGAAACAGGATCCCTAATCAAAATATCCTAAACTTAGTCTTTAAACTTCAAAGTGACAAAATAAACTTAAATCTAAATATTCCTAATATTTACTTATTGGATAAACCATACAGACAATGCATTCAAGTCAAGTAACATTTAGTAAACCTTTCACCATTAAGCACTGTATAAATAGCATGCATATTATTCTTCTCATTAAATTTTAAAAAGTCCTAATAAAACAAGGTCTTAGATGTTACCTGATGCTGGAGCAAGGATGATAGTAGGCATGGCCATTATTTCGTCTTTAGTGTAATTTTGATGCTGCGAAGGCAAGTTTTGCTTGTACACAGGAGTCCCGTTAATTACTATAGTCTGCATTTGCAGTAAAGGGGTAGAAGTCGCATTCTTTAAGACTGAAGGTAGTTTCATAGACCCGATTGTTTCTTTGCTATTGAAAGAATTATCTACTTTTATGTCCGATAAAATTTTAATTTTATTCTCATCTGGATTTGATTTCGATTTTTCTGGAGGATTATTGCTTAGTGTATTTATACTAACTACATCACTTGATACCGTATTATTAACATTTGCGACTTTCAATAGATATTGTGCGCGCGTCTGTTTCCTCTTCGTGTTTTTCACATCAGGTGTATTAATATCATTGTTTAAAGCTGGAATCCTGTAATCATCACAAAAATATAGGTAGTCGTAGTACAAATACAAAATAATTGACAGTATCAATATCTTACAATATGCAAATAGTGATGCAATAGTTACAATTATAAAATACAACCTACTACGGATACTATCATACACGATTCAAAATCTTGCATTAAAACCTATAATAATAAGATATATATGTCAAAACCAAATAAATTGCAACTTTTGTGACTTTATTGGCCGTGTGATACGGCAGAGTAGAAAAGTACGTCCCACTGTACCAGGTGTAAGAGGCGACTGTTATTATATTTTCTGTAGTAATATTAGACAGCGGATGTGATAACTAATTATCTTGTACATTATGATGATGATTGTGACTATAAATTAAGATATGAGCTATCCTATTCTCAAGTTGGATAAAACTACACAGTGAGTAAAACTCGATTATAACCAATTCAGTAGTTTAAAAGTTCATCACAAACAATGTACTATAAGCATGCATGTATTATTTCACTTATTTTAAGTCTATTGAGTAGAGCTTGTTGACTTCCCTCAGTACCTGTACATACATATATCCGAAAAAGCGTAGTTCGAATGCAATCACCGGGAATAGGCAATCGTACTACTGTTGCTCTGCGACTCAGCTACTACCATTTTTTTATGTTTTTATTATTTTAATTTTATTTGGAAAACAAACAGCATTTATATAGTATAAAAATATTTGAAACTTATAGTAACTAAAATACCTTTACATGTTTTGCATATAATTATATATTGCGGTCATTTAGGCCCCTTATTACCCCTTAGACCCGATTGTCATCAACCGAAGTTGTCAGTAAACTTTTCTTTAACTTAGGCATATTTAACTTATATATTGGATAGCATCTAAAATTTCAATTGCAAATCCTATTAAGCCTATGACAGTAATAAATGGTACATAAAACAGTTGAAAGACCTTCCTTTCATAGCCTGCATCATGTGTAAAAGATTGGTGAAATTTAAAACAATTTGTTATACTTACTGTACATGTAAGTTTTGTCCTGTATTTGAGTCAGGTACAATATCACTGCCAGTGTCCCCACCTGCAAATAAATAATAGGCTTATATTTAAATATATTTATTTCGCATTTATTAAGCATTAAAGACAATAACATTAAATATATGTTAATGTATTTCAATTTGAATTGAAATGATTATAGGATAATTTAATTAATAAAAGTTCAGAAAACTCAAACCACAGCTGTTTCTTGTTGGGCCAATTAGCTTAATTTTACATAAAATTAGAAACAAATTGCTGGTAGACATTATGAATGAATTCTATGCATCTCTCTGCATGTTCTCAACAAACTCAAATCAATAAAATATATTTCCATTTGATTTCCATCACTATCATCATCATCTTCAAATGTATATTTGAAATTGCACATGTATATGGTATAATAAAAATCAGATGTTAATTGTTGATGTCTCAGAGAAAACACTGGGCTACAACACAAGGGTGGGGGGCCTTCACCCAATGAAGTTGACAAGACATGAAATAAAAACGGAATGTTACCAGTAACACCAGTTTCAAAATCTTTATATCCTTCAATGGAAAATCTAGTCTTGCCATTGACTTCTGGTCCAGAACCTGGCTTGGCAACATTCAAATTATTATTACACACTTGGTTGAGGATATTATTAAACTCCTCTTTCTGTTTCATGTCAAAAGGTTCATTGGTTTGTACCTGAAAAAAGGATTAAAAAAGTAAAATCAAAAAGATACATACATATTGTCAATATTTGTTTAAAAGTGACAAGGATTAAAAAACCTTGTGGCTTTGCTGGCTCTAGATGTAAATTTTAGAAAAAGTATTTCAATAACTATACACAGTATTTAATAAATGTACAAAGTTATAAACATAAAAAAATATACTAACATTTTTACAACTAATTAAAGACTTAACTATCATTATTCATAAAATATCATTTAAAAATACTTATTAAACTTCCAATGATGTTGAACTGAGTTGTTAAAATCCATAATATAATATGCAAATAACATGCATGTGAAAGAATCTTTCTTAGAGTTAAGTTAGAAATATTAAGTTAGAAATTTTATAAATGCTGAATTATATATAAAATAATATTTACTAGAAAAAAAATTACTTGTCCCATCTAAAGCCTGAGACAAGTTGATATTTTAGACAAGAATTAATTGAGTATAAGTTAGTTTAAACTATGACCTAAAAAAAACTTATCAACCATCCATTTCATCAAGTGGTAGTTATTAATTTTTCAATAACCAACATTAGTGCTGTGCTATAAAAACAAATATTAATTAAAATATCATTGTAACAACAATTGTCAAGTTAATTCTTCAAGAATCTTACAGATTAGTACCTCCATAAATTTCTTACATAAAGATGATTTTTCTTCTATTGAATAGAAGTAATCCATGCCATTACAATCTCAATTAAACCTCTGGATTAGAATTTCTAAAAGATACATACTGGTAACCCATAATTTTGCAAGGTGCCAGTTGGTCTTGTTAGACAATCAACCTTGGTTGAGGGTGCTACAGTATTTTCCACTTGTACATTAACACTGGGTATTTTCACAGTCAAATCATTTTGTTCATTGGTACTGTTTACTGTTGCATTACTGTCCTTACCCTTTGTACCCTTTTTCCTGAGGGTTACATGATTTCCTGAAATAAAGAAAACAAAAGAAATAATGTAAGTTTTTATAAAACTTACACTAGTGATCTATACTAATAATATAATAAAGCTGAACAGTTTGTTTGAACACACTTATTTCAGGAACCGCTGGTTCTATTAAAAAAAAATCAGTGTTGGATAATCCATTTGCCAAGTCTACTATATTCCCCAAAGTTACTATTTCATGAGAACAAACCAAGCAAGCATTGCTAGTTACAAATAAATTTGCAATGGGTGAAGCTTGAAACCTAAGCCTCACTCTAATCTATTTCTGCTGTAAAGCAGTGATACACACATTTCTGCTTTCCCAGTTTGAAATTTAATTCAATCAATACTTTATGTAAGTAATAAGTTACTAATAAGTGACAGGTTACAAGGTTGATAATGATCTTAGTGAAATTGCTAGCTAAATAGGTTAGTAGGTTATGGAGACAAATTACTTACAGGTCTAATTGGTTTACCAGCCTAGTAGATAATAATGTAAACTTACAGTCCTGATATAAAATAAGTTTTTATACAAAAATTGCATAAGCAATTAAGGATAAACAATAATAATATGTTATTAAAAACACAAAGTTTGTTTTCAAGTATGCAAATAATAATTACCAGGTAAATCGGCCAAGGATGTAGTTTCTAAAGAACTATCAGAGCTCCTTGTATCAGTCTGAATATTAGATACACTAACATGCTTGCTCTTGCACATACAACTCTTAATCTTTAGGGAATTGCAAATTTCACAAGAGTTAGTGCTGACAACATTGGTTTGCTTCTCACTGAAAATTAAACAGAATATCAATACCACTAAAACAATTAGGTTATAAAATGAGTTGTTTACACTTTAGTAAAAAATACTGATATTAATGCTAAACTTGAATTGGATATACTGAATGTTTTCTTACTTATTTAAGCAGACTTCATTTAAACAAATTTTAAGAAGTAAAATCTGCTGAGATGTAGACTGCAGTGAATTACCACTAAAAAGGGACATCAAGAGGTTTTTTAATTGAATTTTATCAATAAGAATATTCACTTCAATATTCTCAGTCTGCAATTTTACAACTGAGTACAACAAGGAAAAGGTAGGTCCTGGTTAAGCAAGGAATTTAAGAAGAGAATAAGTACATGTGATCAAAAACATTTTGAACTGTAATTTAACAAACCATACTAACCTGTATTTACTTTCATTATTGTCCTGTAACTTATTGACATCTATATATGAGATTAGAAATTTAACTATATCCAGCAAGTTTGAGCATTGAAATAATCTTTTTCGCAACTGGAATGGCTTGCATGTTTCCACTGTAAAAGCAATAATTTGTATATGATAAGAGAGCAATAAATGTTAAAAAACAAACAAATGAGATGATGATTTAAATTTATTAAAGGCATTGGGATGAGTTTAACATACTAATTTATATACTTTTAAAGAATTTTTTGGAATTAATAATTTTCTAGATTTGACTATACCAGTGTGTGTATTTGGAACTACACTCTCTCTATATCAATGAGATATGACCTAGCTTGAAACAAATGATTAACCGACCATAGATTTTTACTGCCCTATATTCTGCAAGAATATTCTTGAGAGATGTCATGAATATTCTGTCATATTCATTGCCAAGTGCATCCAAATAAGGACTAGCCTGAAGGAATTCATCATAAGCGGTCATAAGCTGTTCCTCCGCCAGGTACCCTAAAACAATAAATGCCATTTATCTTTTCTATCAGTTAGAGAAATAGGATTCCCGCCAATCAAGAAACGTACCAAGCACCAGTTTTGCTAAATCTTGAGATGGAAAGGGTGGTATTGTCATATTGGCAGTAAAGTTAAATTATTACAATATGATAATAACATCACGCATCAAAATTATCCCGTATTCAATCAAAAATCACAAATAAACATAGGCTCTGAGTGCACCACGCAAAATGTTTTCGGGACTGTTCCATTATTTTTATACTTTCAAGATGAATACAAGCTTTTCAATACCTGTCAAACTTTCATGTTGCATTCGAAAATGTTAGTATTACTACAAAATATATGAGATATATGTAGATATCATTAGATTATCTTTCTCTAAAGTAATGCTGGACTACGTATGCCCCAACATTCCAAAGCAATCCGTCAGCACAACATTTAAAAATATTTACTTTATAAAAAATCAGAAGTATACAGCTAGAATCATATAAAAATACGATTTTAACTACAAGGAACGTACATAACCCAAAGCGTGATTTATTTTATATCTTATAGGAACTTGCAGAAGCGCTAAATAAACAACAGATAATTTTTTGAGTTACATCAGTAAATCTTCATTTTAAATAACATCGCTTCTTACACATGTATACAATTTTACTTAACTATATAAAGTTTATTCATTTTCGATCGCTAATTAAATGTCACGCTAGCCATTGCCAAGCTTAACGGTCTAACGTCGGTAACTAACTAAATTGTCGAAAGCGTCATTTAAAAGAACAACGTCTGATTGATTTCGTCCAGGTAGTAGAATGAACTCGTACTTGTTGAATATATATTTTAAAAAAATATAATATTGAAAAGGGAATGTTTAACTTGAATTATTAAGTATTTTAAATGTTAAACAATTTACAACTACCAAACAATTAACAAATTAAAAGTAATGCATTTATTATAAATGTTAGAAACTGTTTTTTTAACTAGTAACATAAACAATAGTGGTATATAAAAATAGACAAACGAAGGTCTACTATGTAATTAAAGCAATTTCAAGTAAATCGGTTACATTGTCAGATATAACTTACCATATTAAATCAGTCGACTGCAATTACGTGCGTTAATGTATACTTACTCATAACATCTAATTATTTATTACATACCTATATAAATATAATAAATATTTCGTTTAGCTCAATAGCCCCGAATGTCAAAGAGCTCCACATTTTTTATTACTTCCTATCTTTAAACAAAAAAGGCGATACCTTTCTAATAAAATGTTGATCATAACATACATTGCATAACTGACATTTGATACATACTCTATGCATGTACTTCACTTTCAATCTTGAAATTATCTCTATCTATACTTTATTAATCCTATAAATCTGAAAAGTTTGCTTAATCTGATTATATTTAGGGATAAGATGGCTATAAAATATCACGCTAGGTCCTATAAGCGCAGAGAATGATAGTATGCTGGTTTGTTTTTCAAATCGACGCAGATGCAACTGGTTATTACTAAAATGGTTAATACTAAAGATTTTTGTGATCTACTAAAACATTTGATAATGATTATTATTTATATTTCTTTGAATAATATTCTATTGTTGTAAGTAAGGAATTTCTAAATACTTTATTTTTGTTAATAAAGATATTAATCGAAAATGTTCGATTGAAACGATTTTTATTCCTAGTCCTATCACTATGCCAACGCCATCAATGTGAGACGCTTTGCTATTGGTAGAACGTTTTGGTTGGGGACGCCATTTTTAATTTTAATTGTAAAATCTGTCTGTGCGTCACAAAATAATAGATTCAGCTAGATCGTTGACAGTTTTTAGATTTAATTATCTTAAAAAGTTTTTCAAATTTATTGTCATTTAAGATGAGTACTGCTGCGTCTACTCCTCTGTTTGCTTGCTCTCGGTGCTTTTCAAGACATCCGTTTGAGGAACTGTCCCCAGGAGAACAACTTTGTAAGGTAAGCTATGTCTAAGTCTACCAGTATTTCAACGACATAAAAGCTTATTATTGTATAATTAAAACAACGCTTAATTTATGTTTATATCTTTTTTTTATATACTTGACGTCATTTATGACGCATAACATAAATCTTGTTCTTGATATTTCAGGAATGCCGCGGATCTTTCCCCATTGTCAAGTGCACGTACTGCCGATCAGAGTTTCAACAAACAAGGTCAGTGCCAGCTGCCAAGGCTTCTCTTACGACTGTAGTAAAATCCCCGTCATACATAATACCGAACAACTTTATTGGGTCAAATCTGTAGAACCACAAAGTCATTTTAAATTGTGCATAAACAAATAATTCCATGTATAATTTGCTTTTCAATAATTACCGAAATGCCTATTTAATAACTGCTTATTTTACTTCAGCTGCTTTTATCATTCTTTGTTTGATAAGCTTGTTTCATATTTCAGCAAGTCCAATACATCATCAATCTGTAAAAAATGTGAAGCTAATGTTAAAGCTTATGGAAAACCAACAGCTTGTGAATATTGCAATATTATTGCAGCATTTATAGGTGAGTGCTTGCATATGTGCATCTGGTACCGAACAGAAAGATTTTTATCGGTCTGCACTTATTTAAATTGATTTTGATTTCTAGGCAACAAATGTCAACGATGTGTAAACTCTGAACGTAAGTATGGCCCAGCTGTAACTTGTGAACAATGTAAACAACGCTGTGCATTTGATCGCCACGATGACAGTAAAAAGGTAAGTTAGGTGCACCAGTGTAATAAGATAATACTTTTCTATAAAAGGAAGACTATTAAAAGAACAAAAGGACCATGACTGATTTTTACTATTCTTAGAAAAGACAGTTAATAAAACAGTTCATATTTTTATCAAATAAAATTATTTTATTTCTCTGTTTACAGGTGGATGGAAAGCTTCTATGTTGGCTTTGCACACAATCGTTGAAGCGTGCCCTGGCTAGAACCAAGCAACACCTATCTACTGTAGACAAACACAAACACCGTGCTCATAAGTTAGTAATTATTTACCTTTTTACATACCATAACATAAAATTTGAAATATTAAACCTTATTTATTTTTAGATCCAAAAGTAGTCACAAAGATAAAAGAAAGTCGGATATGATGAAGTCTATAAATGCTAGTGATTCATCTTTGAATGATTCTCAACCTTCGGAAAAGAAATCAAAACTGAACCCTTTACAAGGTAAGTAAAAAAACAAAAATATATTGGAACACTTGTATATTTTTATTAATAAATATGAAAAATGTTTACATATATGCATTGTTCTCTGCTCAATGTAGGACTGTCCTTTTTAATGAAAACAAATAAAAGAAACCTATGAACAAAGTTTTTGGGTTGGAGTAAACCTTAATATCTGGTTTACAGGCAAGTGCAAGTTAGAAACAAAAATTAAGACATAAATATTATGCTAATAGGGTCAGTTGAATGTACTCTCACAGGCAATATAAACCGCCTAACTTTTTATTTCTTGAATTATCAGAATTCAACAAATTTAGAGCACACTCACATAATTTCAATTACACTCAACTACACAATCACACACACACGCACATAAAAGGTTATGGTCTACATCCTACTTAAACCTTACATCAGGTAAACATTATAATAGTTATTAAGCTCCAATAATTATTTTTTTGTAAAATTGTAATGGTTTCCACAATACAGGCTCATCCTAGTATGGCTACCATTGATAATTGTATTAATTTGTTTGTATTATTTCAATAAAGTTTATTATACAATTAAAATTTACTAAAAAGAGTCTATATTCAGAATGAGGTTGACCCTTTTACTATTGTTTATATCTATTACAGACTAGATGTCATGAAATACTGGATGTAGCTAGGATGCAACAGGGAATGCTTTAATTTTTATTTCTAAGTGATATATATTCTTTAATTTTAGGTGAACTGGATCCTAATAGCTCTGACCATGTGGTAGCAATGACCCAACTAAAAGAGACGATTGCTAGTTTGCAGAAGAAGGTAGCACAGAAAGATAATGAACTTCTGTCCAAAGATAAATTTGTATGTATTATTTTATGAAAACAATTAATTCTTTATAACTTTATTAATTGCAAAGTTATCAAATTTTGATATTGAATCCTCTTTAAATTAAAACTTTTATCATAAGTTAGACAAATTGTATTTCTGACTGTAGCTATCTTTGTAATATATTTTAAATTCGTTATATTACCTATGCACTTTAATATGCTCATAATAGTTAAGTAGCTGTGGGGTACTAGTAGAGTAGAATACTCACTATCTTAGACTCACCATATATCTGTATATTTCAGATAACGGAACTGAAAGCACAGCACCATAATAACACTACTGATTTACGAAACGAAATGAAAAACAAGGACCGTTTAAATGAGACAAAGTTCAATCTGATGAACACCAAAATACAGAATTTGCTTAAAGAAGTGGCCACTCTTAGCAAGTCTGCTAAAAAGAACAATAAAAATACAAAATCCATACTAGCTAATACAGAGAACAGCGGCAGCGGTACTGATAGCCCTAGTACCAACTAGAACAATTCTTTTAGTTGACTACTGAACCTTTTATTAATATTAAAACACACTGGAAAATATTTCATATTTTTCTCTTATTTTTTTACTCTACAAATGATTTTATTTGTAGATTTTTAGTAAGTGTAAGTGTAAGTAGTATTGAATTGAATTGACATGTTAATTTGTAACTTATTAATGTGAAATGTTCATCGGTTTTTCCTATACTGTAGGTGTATTTTATTGTAATCTGAAAATAATGTAAAACCCAAATCAAACAAATTAATATGGGTTCAATATAATGTTTCATATATAAATGTGATTTATTGTGAGTTGATATTTTTTTATTTTATGTCTATTCCATTTTAGAAAAATCATTCTTTAAGTTAGACTCTATAAGAACACCAATATCAAAGAATTATGACTTATAAGCCTCATAAATGTTTGTTTATTTATTACTTATTAACACACAGTGACAATTCCATTTCTTTATATTTAATTAATCCTATGGATGTGTTGACAGTGATTTTAGTTTGGAAGTGTTACTGAGTGCTTTTTAGTATTGTATCTTGTATCGTCGGGTATAATTGCATCATAATGTTTATTTGTGATATCGTAATTTAGCATTGTACTATTACAAGGTTCACATTTGCAATTAATGAATGAGTGAATGTTTTGTCATATCAAACATGTACAATAACATTTTCAAATAAATTCGTTAATTTACTAACACAACCATAAATTAGGCAGATAGTAGCTGACGGAAGATATTGTAAATATAATGTAGAGAATTAATTAAATTGTTAGGAATTGTGGAATCCGAATGAAAATGGAGTTAGTGAAAATGACCGATTTTTGTGATATTGAAACAATAGCTTTGGTGCATATTAACAAAAAAATAAACAATTTGAATATTTTTTTTATAATTCACAGTTGAAAATTTTTTTAATCACGTAACACGCAATTCTGTACAAAATTGTAGTTGTAAGTATATTGTATGTTTGTTTAGGGCTTGGCTCTGTTTCATAAAGACATTAAATGTATATAATTGGGCTAGTGAAGTCTAATTCCTTAATTTTAAATTTAGGCCTATGAAACTGCTATAGATCTAATTTAATGTTTCAACATGCAATGATTTCAATCTTACGATATATTTCAATGTGGGTTCATAAGTATTTTTATTGCTTTATGATACAGTGTCAGCAACTTAGTACGTTCAATTTGTATGGATGTATATGCTATGAACATTTGGCGAAACAAAAAGACCCGGAATAAATTACAAATGCGATGTATGTTTTTTATTCATATATAGCAATCCTACATTAACAACTTGCCTAATTGAACACACTTTGCATGAGATGTGTCACTTGTACCTTGTAGAATTATTGTTACCTTGCTGAAATATTTTTAACGTCTTTTTCGTTATTGACTATCCCTATGCCTGCGCACTTCTCACTCGCCCTGCAAGACTGTGGGTATAACCTATATGCCCATGCCAATGCCCACCCTAGTATTGAGCAAAATAGGAAACTTAGTATTTAGTAGTAGTCTTAAAATAATTATAGAACAAATATGGAAATTTGTAGACAAAAAACTACAGCCCTCAAAGTGCGATTCCTCAGTGCTTACAAACCATTAGGTAGATTTTAGTAAAGGATTTTAATACATTATCGAGTGTAGAAAAACACCAAAAATCTATAAACTACAGAAATAAACTAGTCAAAACAAAATAAGGCCCACCGCAACTAAGTCTCTTATCGTGTTTATAAATAACTCGTACTAAACTTATTATTGGCAAAATGAAGTATGTACTACAATTTTTAGCACAAATGTTTATGAGTTCATAATTATTTTTAAAAAGGGTACTTTTTATTACTCTTAAGTGGAAAACTAAAATTCTTAAATGACCTATTTCTTGTAATTTTTTCTCGTTTGTGTTCTGTCTTGGTTTAAGAGCAGTACGTTGAATAAAGATTGTAAAAATGTGTTTTGTTTCGGAACAACAGAGCTGGTGATCCTGAACGATGGAATCACTGAGGCCAGTTACGTCGAGAATGTAATCCGACCTCACGTCATCCCATATTCACACCGCCGCTCCGCCGTACACCGCTCGTGTCACTCAGAGGGCACTCTCTGATGATATTTCGGTTTTGCTTTGGCCAGCGATGAGTCCCGATCTCAACCCAATTGAACATTTACGTTAATAGTCAACGCCCTAAAACTTTGTTGGGAACGAATACCTGACAAAAACATCACTCATTTGTTCGACGGTGTTCCAGATCTCAAAGAGTGCATACGGAGTAGAGGAGGTCCTAATCGATAATAAAGATTAATTCCCGACGAGTTACTTTAAAATAAAACAAAGATTTTTGAAATTAATAGTCTAACTAATGCTTTATTCTCCCAAATTGTGTATTTTCGTGTTACTTAATAAAATTAAACAATAAAAACGTTATTCGGTGTTTACTTAGAGAATTAAACCCTAATTAAACCTAAACTAATCGTATAAATCTATTAAATTTGTTAACATAGTAAATTTGTTAACTAGTATGCTGTGCCCGCGACTTCGTCCGCGTGGAATAGTTTTTTGGGATACCATACCTCTTTACCTTAACTTATATAAACTTTGAATGTCATGTTTATTTATATCGAATAAATGTCCTGAAAAAATAAGTTTTAAGTTTCTAGCTCTAAAAATAGCGATTTTTCCATACAACTTTTCATCCCCCTTTTCTACCTCTTACAACCCTTATTTCGAATTAAAAATATAGCCTATGTCCGTTCTCAGGGTCTAAAGATTGTCTGTGCCAAATTTTATCAAAATCGGTTGAGAGGTTTAAGCGGGAAAGCGTAACAGACAGACAGACAGACAGACTTTCGTTTTATAATATTAGCAGCAATAGCACAAAATAATGGTGGGCCTTATTTTTTTTTTGAGTAGTTTATAAAACGACTAAACTTGTGTCTCCTATACCACATATGAAAGGGACAGTGAATATAATAATGAATTTCTATACTGTTAGTAAGTATTCTGTAAATAGTAGAAGCCTTGTATGGTATCAATACATTTTAAAATCATGGTAATCATGGTAAATCAATACATTTTAAATATTATAAATATATTATTCTCGGCAGTTTCTTTGTTATACCTACCGACATATATAAAGAGGAATAAACAAGATGAGGAAGCAGAGTACATACAGTAAGAAAGTGCTCTATGCTTAGCCGAGTGTCTGAACCAAAGAGCATGTCCGAAACTGCACGCGTGCGCGATAAAGTTGCGCGCGAGCTCTTTCACTATTCAGATGCGTGCAAAAATCAATTTTTCTCTTGCAGAGCCTAAAGAAATTTATTAATCTGGATAATGAGATATACTTATTATAAACAGATATTCTTATGTTTATGATATCTTGATACGTCTACAAAGAGTTGTAAAATGTTTTTGTAAGTGAAGATATATTTTATTGGATTTACTAGTTGGTGGTTATTCAATTTGTTTATCCAAATAAAAAAAAAATTATGTTAGATAGGAGTACCAGTCCAATGATATAAACTGGAATTATGTAGTTTTATCGTAATATATATTTTTATTTATATTTCAAATATTTTAGTTTTTTATAGATGACAAACAATATGGAAAACGGGAGTGTCCCTAAGTTTGACCAGTGCGCTTCAATAAATAACCACCAAGTTTTCACCAATAGTTAACCACTGAAAAACTAATGAATAAAAGATTAGCGTGTTAATAATAAAACACTATTGTATTAAACAGTTGACATTTATATATTGACCAAAGTTTTACATTGGCTTAGATACAATCAGTTTTTTGTGACTTAGTCGAACTTACGTAGTAAGTTAGTACCTACCTAACTAATTACGATTTTGGAAATAAGAATATTAAGTTTATATGTAAAAATAACTTTACACTTCTACTAGAATCATATAAATACATACACATATTGTAGGTGAATTTACAATATCTTATTTTGTAATCGTAAAATTAATAAAACAATATTAAAAAAAAAGTTTCTAAAATAAACTTAAATAGCTTTATTTTATATCAGTTGCATATCCTCTGGTTACATAAATAGGTGGTTCAATAACTTCAACGATGCTGTCACGGTTATATCATTATTATTATTTATAATAATATACTTCTCACTTATTTATTATTTATATTTTTGTAGTATTTGTATACATTGTTTTAAAAAGAATTCAGTTTCGTCGTAGTTTAAAGAATTCAGCTATATAGAAACGTGCTTTTTAGCTCAATGCTGCTTTTTGTAACAATTGACATGTTGTTTATTTTATAGTATAGATTATTCCTCCTTGATAACATATTTTATCAAGCTTGATTTAATGGTTGTAAGCTGGCATACAACGGTCATATACGGGTTGTCTTCTACGTAATCAAAGTCAATAGACTGCTTTCAGTATATACTTAGTTGTTCAGTTGGTTTAAGAATGGGCTAAAAGCCTTATGCTTTTAGTACAAATCTATGGGCTCTTTCCAGGTTTAAAATGTGTGTCTTTGCCGCTCCTCCCCAGGAGGTTATACAGTAAGATAGTATAGGCAAATTGACACGTATACTTCTTTTAGTATTTTCCTATTAGCTATATATGTCTACGGAAAATGTATCTAAGTTTTCTTACTTTTTCAGTGAATAAGTTTTATCTAAAAAGTTTTATCGAAAAAGTTTTATCTAATTTTAAGTGTTTCTTAAAATTCAAGTTTTAATTAATTGGTACACCTGGATATTTTCGCTAACAACTCTATCAATTTCTTCGCAATAGCAGAGTGCATTCGCAGGAAAGGTACAGTACCAGTGGAAGGACATATATTTGGAAGTTAAACACTACATATTTTGTTTTTGACAAATTCGGGGAGAGTGAGTTTGCAGCTATCCAATGACACACTATATTGAACACTTTTTGTGCTATAGAGTAGACTTTTTCCCACGGTACTGCGTAAAAGGTAAGTGTTGTATCTTCCACATAGGAAATTATTTTGCAATTCTCTATATTTAATTGACAAAGTTTGTTGATGAAGCACAGAAACATCGTAGGACCAAGAACACTGCCTTGGGGGAATAAGCATTTCATGGTGATCTCACCGCTCCTGTGATTATCTATCTTTACACATTGCATCCGATTATGCAATCACACAACAATCCGTTGGGAAAAACTCAAAAAGTATTAAGCCAATCATAGTAGAATTTACAAGTACGCTTCTTAAAAAGAGATTTTGGGGTCAGTCAAAAAATATAATAAAGAGCATTAAAAAAGTAAATTAAATACTACTAAATTAAAAAAAAATACTCTTTACAGGTGTATATTGGAGACAGCCTAACTATGCGCAATAGACGATTATATTATAGATATTGAAAAAATAGCCCATATCCTTTCTCAGGGTCTAAATATTGTCTGTGCCAAATTTCATCAAAATCGGTTGAGAGGTTTAAGCGGGAAAGCGTAACAGACTGACAGACAGACACAGTTACTTTCGCATTTATAATATTAGTAGGGATAATAAACCAAAATAAGTTTTGCATGGAAAAGCAATATAAAAATATCACGTCTACGAGTATATATGACTGAGTTGACAAACATTCTTGTTTGTCGACGGTCCACATAATAGTAAGCGTCACTGAAGTCCTTAGATGCGCTTATATACAAGTATATCGCTATCCCGTTGCTACCTTGTGAAGTGAAGATGACACATTTAGTAATTTCACTACCTCTCACCTTTCAAACTGGAAGACAGCAATGCAAACACTGCTATATAGCTGTAGAAATAACAGTAGTTCTATTAAAGATATACTTAATATAAATAATGGTCTATCTCTAATAAAACTACTCTTTAATTGGCTTTAAAACACGGTTTATATACCTTTTCATATTCTTGCTCGATGTTTCGAGTAACTTACGACAACCGTTCTCAAGGTTTGTTTGCCGCGTTTTAGAGCCGTTTTAAGAGTTGTTTGATTATGAGTAGAGAACGTAAAAATTTTAGAAAATGGTTATATATTATTGGTAGGTAGTAATAACTGCTTCTAATTTTCTCACATCTAGCTGTGTAAATTAAACTTAGTCCCGAAGTACCGCATTTTTTTCCAGGATAAAAAGTATCTTTTCTGATTTTCAAAACTATGAAAGACTGAGTGAAATTTCATACGATAATACGATATCTCAGTAATCGCTGAACGGAGCCTTTCAACGATTTGCTTGGACAAACACACTGGTGTGCAAAAACAGGCTTGCGTGCGCCGCGTAAACGACTTATGTTACAGAAACATCATGAATGATTTCTTGAGATGATTTGTTCTTATTAAAACAGTTCTAAAAATATTTTGAGATTGACTCATTATAGCCTTTTTATAATATTCAAATTTAATCTAAATTGGCGTATAATTTGCAACGGTGTTTAAAAGACATGATATTAATCCTTATCCAAGTTAATATGTTATTTGTCCCAAGTTTATTATAAATAAAATACCCGTGGACATAATTTAATTTCCATCAATATCTTAAAAGAAATCATAATTTTAAATAACTCCGCAACGAAATCGCGCTGGACGTGCGGTACGGGAGAAGAGAAGCGACGTCTCTTAGGCGAGCAGGCTTGCTCAAGGGAGAACATAGTCCTACTTTTTTATCAAATCAAATCATCAAATCGACATTCATGCGGAAGGAAGTTGCAGGCAACAGCTAGTAAATAGAACAATATGATACTTGATCCCATGTCGGTTGAAAAAGGAATAGAAGTTGATTAAGACATAGACGTTATATGAAAACGAAATACCCCATTTTATCAAATAAACCCTCTTTTAATACAGCATTGGAATCAGTATATCAACAACAGGTAAAATCCTTGAATCAACGTAATTAATAAACATTTTTAGTTTTTCAATGCGGATTTTTTCAGTCTGACGTTTTAAAGCTGGATAAAAAGAGTTCCATTCCAGTGAATGCCTCAGCCTCAGTAGGCTGAAGTATGAGTTCATTGGATAGGGTTACCAATGTTCCACTACTGCAACTCAATTCAATTATGTTTGTATCGACGATAACCATATACCTCGATAATCTTTTCATTACCAACAAAAGAAATCAAAACAATTTAAAGCTAGACTGGACGGCGCCGAAAATATTTATTAATTTTCTCGCATTTTTGTCTCATTTGCTCTTAAATAGAGGAATGTAAAACGTCAAATAAAGCACATTTTAAAGCCATTGACAAAGCAATTTTATTATAACTTCCAATAAGTTTTAGGTATAACAATACTGTTTCCTGATTTGACAACTACTCATTATTACAGATTGTTTTTATTTCTTCTCTTTACTCTTTCTTCTCATTGCTTTAACGGGATACTTGTCAAATAAAATCGAGAAAGCCCTTGATATTTATAAGTTTAAAAAACATTTTACTTGTTTCAACCCTAAAAACCAACAGTTTTGTAAACAGGTAAAGTACCGTATTAATTCAGATATTATCTTATGAAAGAATTGAGCACGTTCTAACCATTATAAGCGATTGACATGCTGTCTATCTGAGTTCTTTCTGGTCGTGTATCCAACGACACGACCGACGGACCATTGATGTTCATCATACTTTGTCTTTAACGAAGCACAAATGGCCTACTTTTTCTTTAGGGCTGACTAATTCATTTTCACGTATTGCAACTTAGGACAGAAAAAACAGAAAAACAGATTTGCCAATGTGGTTACATAGGTTCTTAAGATAGTTATTTCTCCTGAACTCTTACAGATAATTAAAGTCTGTTATGAGATTTTTTTATGCCTAGAGCTTGGCCTCAATATAGAAAGGTTCAGTTAACTTTATGGTTTTGTAACTGAAATAAACAATGGTGAATTTGATCCCAACCCAAGACAAGCATTTATAGCATGAATATTTGTTTTATATTCTTTCCTTTGAATAAAATAAAATAAATTTATTTATTGATTTGTGTTTTCTTTGTCTAAAACTTTAATATGTTTTACAAGTTTTAGACTTCGTGATTCTTGTGATGTCTGATGTCCGTAACACAAGTAATTAAAGCGATTAATCTCGGTGTCAGGATATTATTCTAAAAATCTGTAATTTTTTTAAATAAGAATATCTTCACTACCTCTATTACGTTAATATTATGACAATCTTTTATCGAGATTGTTTTGTGTGATTGTGTTGTATTTTTTTTTATGAAATTAATATCGCAATATCACGGATTTATAAAAAAAAACAACTCGCATAAGGAATAATAATTGGTAAATGTCGTGTCGGGACAGTGTCGGACAGTTCCTACATTTTTCCAACACATTGCAAAGGAATATGATATTATACTGATTCATACGATTACTCATCTTTTGTTTAAAATGTTCTTAGTAGGTACCTATAGGTACAATCCTTGTGGTCAAAAGCCGAAACTTTCTATTGTTCCCGAGCCATTCGTTTTTATTGTGACAGCACCATTTATTTTATTGTCCTAGCGGCTGGCTAACTCCGAGGCAGTCCTCTGCACGTCCTAGACTGACAATTTCTTTATGTACGACTGCTATAAATCAGTACTTGGATATTGTATTCTCAAATATATATCTCGTTAACGAAACTGCAAAATGGCGCTAGACTATATTAAATTTTACCACAACTCATTGACCATTTTCCAAAATAGTAATTGGTAGGTAAAATCTAATGGGCATTATCATGGGACAAGCTCGAGGCATCGAGCGAGGCGATGAACTACTCATTGCAACAATGAGGGAAAGATCTCTCCTCGAGTTCAGCTCGGAACGAGATAATCATAAAAATTGAGAAATACATAAGTTTGCCAGTAATGTTATATTTTTTAACTTTGAAGTTCATCCAATTCAAAAACTTAGTCTTTCGATATTTATATTTATTATTAATAATATAAAATCCTTGTGTTACCTTAAGTCATCGAATTAAAAATCAAACTATTAAGACAACAGATTAGTCCATAAAATGATTATCTGAAGTTTGGATGGATGAGATTGGACGGCGAACAAGATGTTTAAAAACCTTTGAAAATGTTCTCAATCACGATACCTCTATTTCGCTATAATATATAACTGTGAATTTTATTTGGCCATGCAGTTAGTTCGATGGCTTACGGGATACGGGAGCGAAGGCAGTAATGGTCATCGGCGTTCTTTATTGTCGACTACTTATATGCACAATACAACATGGAAGGCTTTCCATCCTCCTACATGTTGGATCGACCTTTGGTTATGAAACCGATTGGATGCATATGGTCTCCATGGGCCGTGGGGGTATGATCTATGTGTGGCCTGGGAAAGCAGGCATCATGATGTGAATCATTGTAGACATGTTCACCTAATCAAACAAAAGTGTCTTTAATTTCAATTGACGGAAGCATCGCTAGTGAAACTGTGGTTACGAATTCCTTTCCAGCTATTTATTACCGACGACAAACAATATGAGGTAAATACATTAGAGTATGTGAATTTCCTACAAAGTTAAGTTATGTTTTACATTGTTATTTCCCAACTTTTTCAATAAGAACGAAGGTCAATTAGCCGTTGGTAACAGCAAAAGCGGTATTTCTTTTTTTTATTCGTAACTTTTTTATATTTTAGAGACGCCCTGTTCACGTGAGAACTTAAAATTGTTACTTTTTCTCCCAATATAAATAATGTGTACTATTAATGACATTTCATCAGCGTCATTTGCCAATTTAGACTATGTACTAACTCAATGTATGAAATACATATACCTTTTCTCTCTAATATTAGTACCATTTTCGCTATCCGGATCACGCAAGGCTTGTATGTAAACTTCGTATGAGACAATTTAAATAGTCACGAGATTCTACAAATCTCATAATTTTATCACAAATTTTATTATCATTTTATTTAATGTCTTAATTATTTGGTTGGTCTACTGCTCATAGGTGAATGTAAGACACTCCTCAAACTGCATCTGGTTATCGTAGCATAAAAAGTTAGGATTCAGGCCTTATGAATAAAAATATGTTTAACAAAAAGAATTAACAATAAGCGAGACTATATTCGTTTCAATATAGTGAATGCGATTGAATTGGGTTGGGCTATTAGTTTTTACTAAATATCAATGAATGATTATTTTCAAGATAAGGAAATACGTAAGATTTTAGATTTGTTGAATGTTGTTTAATAATTATCATAGT
Organism: Heortia vitessoides; assembly: GCA_020976665.1. Classification (NCBI taxonomy): domain Eukaryota; kingdom Metazoa; phylum Arthropoda; class Insecta; order Lepidoptera; family Crambidae; genus Heortia; species Heortia vitessoides. The sequence goes on along the minus strand of JACJUM010002878.1, from coordinate 10,353,028 downwards.
TAGATATAAAATTTTAAGTTTGGTGTAACCATAATTTTAAGCAAAATTGGCACAATTGTTTAGTTTTATAAGCATTGGTGACTTAGAATCGTGAGGAGACACATCATTGAAATATTAATACAAATTCATTTTAAAACACCATTTTGGATACAGAGAAAAAAATATATAAATATGTGTATTTTATATTAAATAAAATTTGTTATCGTGAAAACAATATTTGTGTTACTTTTCCTTTTAAAATTCCCACGTATCAACCCTACATAAATTTACATTTAGTTTAGTCATATGCGCAAGTACTAAGCCGTTACTATAAAATAAAAACGAATTGTCCAATATCACATTTTCAGTCTGCGCTGCGTTGGTAAAGCAAGTCTGGACACTAAACACGATGGCAATGGCAATTCGCGCGGTCCTCCTATTTGCTTTAGTCAGCTGTATTCAGTGCAAACGTGGGTTATCTTTCAATATTCTCGTACAAATCCGCATTTACTAATTATTCGTCTTAAAAATGTTTAATTTTATGATAATTTTTTTAAATTGATACTCGTTTGAAAATACGTAGTTAAAGTAGTTTAATGACATGCGTTTCTTTATTAATGATTTCCTTTTTTTATTGAGATCACATATATATTAGCATATTAATATTTCCTTATTTTATTTAATGTGTGTTAAAAAGGAACACGAAATTTCAGTGTTAAACCTGTCATGCCAGCAAATACGCACATTTGTGGATGGCCATAACTCCAGGAGACAACTCCTGGTTACCGGGAAGGTGCCTGGTCAGCCTGCAGCCAATGAAATGAAATTTATGGTGATAAAGATAAACTGTATTTGTAAAGTGCCAGTTCATAAAGTAAAAATAAGAGTAGGTACATTTCTTATTACTTGCTATATTTATATGTACAGATATGGGATAATGAACTAGCAGCGAAGGCAGCGAAGTGGGCATCCGAGTTACGAAAAGGCCATAATCCAGACAGATCTGTTGGTAAGTATTACCTCTAGACTGGAAGTACCCAAGTAAATAATAACTACTATTTTAAGTTTAGGGAAGACGAATTGGAATTTTTTGTCGTTACATAATTTCTATTATGTTATGTTTAGGTACTTTCAACAAGATTTAATATATTGAGTGTAGGTAAATAACATACGCCGTAGAAAAAAATACGATAGTATTCGGTAATGTTTTAAAATATTTGGGGCATAATATCTGACGTGCTGGTGGGCGTTCCATCAATCCTTAATTGTGAGTGTCAATGGAACCCTCGGCGGTTACAACACGGTTGTCTTAAAGCTAGGTTAGAGCAATTCAACCCCAGGCAGTTTTATAATTAATATAATTTTTATTACTAAAATATGTTTTAAAATTAAGCTTGCTCTTTATATATACAAAATGTGTCACGTTGTTTATCCGCGATGGATAATTTAACCGATGTTAAATTAAATTTGAACACCGTGTGCAGTTTGATTCAACTTGAAAGATAGGATAGCTTATATCTTAATTTATAGCTGCTATATTATTTTATGGCAAATTATTTGTCTATTATTTGACATTTACTACAAACGACTTTAACTGAAGGCGATATCTGATAATCCATAGTATAGTAGAGAAACACTGATAACTATAGAGGTTCCCAATGTGATGACATATTTTTTTTGTTGTCACCATATAAAACTCTTTAAAAGAGGCTGCATATGTATATCTGTAAAAGAGATTCACAATAACCATTTATTATCCTTATTATATAGCTGGCTCAGGTCGCTAATATATATATTTATATAGATCACAAAATTTGTCCAACCAAAATATTTATTATGTCTTTTCTTGCTAAGATATATATTGGAAATCTCTCCTTATATACTTAGAAACCTACTTTGAAACTTTTTTAACTGGAGGATATATCGCAATTTAGATTTTTTGTATTTCAGGGTCTGGGCGCTTCGGTACCGGCGAAAATCTTTATTGGATGTCCACCACAGACCAAACTGCTAAGCTGAACCCCGACAGTGCTATGGATGCTTGGTTCAACGAATACAAGGATTATCACTACGGACCCCTCTCTGCCAGCGACTTCAGCGGTTCCAAGCAAATCGGGCACTACACGCAGGTATGACATTGAAATTAAATGTCATAGTCAATATTTATATTTAAACATTAATCAAAACTGATATCACAACAGAGAAAATATTGAATCATTTTTAACGGATGATAAACAGTAATGAAGAAATAATTTGAAAAAACATTCTTAGTAAAGAAAGCTACTTTATCAGGGCAAAAATATACATATTACTAGATATAGTATAGATAGTAGTATTTGTATTTTTGGATATGTATATTTCATTATAAAACAACTATTTATTTATTAAATTAAAAAAAGGTTTTAAGTATAAATTCTATATAATAATAAATTCAAAGAACATCTCAAATCAAACTTAAAATCACTTGTATTACGGATATCAGACAGAGGAATTACAAAATATAATTTTGAAATACCTACATATTTTAATACCGATTGGGTAGGTCCAATAGAAACATTTATGTGGGTATAATATAATACCTAGATTGACACACGATTAATATGACGTGTGAATGCTAACCCGCTGTGGAACGATTGCCAACACGCCTACCCAACGCGGCAATTATGGGGCAAATTCCCCATTTCATTCGCCTTGAGGCTTACGTCCACTTTTAAACACTCTACAGCTGGTAAATCATTACAGATTTAAGGCCGGCTTAGAATCAATTAAACAAATCCGTTTAAAACGAATAATCACATGTTTTCAGTTTAAATCTATTTGTGTTGATGTCTTTTTATATTAATTATAACTACATTTTCGTGATAAAATCAGGATAACACAACCAAAATGTTTAATAATAATAATATACTCTTTATTGTACACCAATGAAAACAACAAGAACATCACAAAAATATGGAATAGTAGGTAGGTACAAGAGGCGGCCTTATCGCTAAATGCAATTTCTTACAGGCAACCTTTGGATAGAAATAATGTTAAAGCTGGTAGAAGTTTGATGTGCATTTAGTACATACATACATAATAATACACATACATTCGAATACATAATAAAAGATAAAATTATTATTATTATTATTTAGTTTATTGATTTATTGATTTATTGACCAAGTACGTATTACCCTCTCTAAATTCTATTGAAAAATCTGTGTTGGTAAATAAAGGTCGAGTTTTAAATTGTTTAAACCGGTTTATATTTTGTTTTAAACAGCAAAGAACACTTAAAAATGTTTTAAATAGTTCGTTTAACTCTAAAAATTATGATGCAACTGCAGGCTTATTTTGTACTAGTTGATACCCGCGACTTCTTCTGCGCATGATTAGTACTTCGACAAGCCTATTATCTTTTCCAATCGCATCATCCATCTTTATACATACCAAAATTAATTAAAATCGGTTCGGAGGTTAACAGAAAACACTCAAGTCACACAATCTGTTATAATATACAAATTAAAAGCAGATTTGTGAATAAAAGTTAGCAGGCGTTTGAGGCGATTATCTTTATATATTAGTCCTAGCGTATATAATATAGTCTATAACATTCCTCAAGAAATGGACTATTCAACACTAAAAGATTTTTAAATCGGACCAGCGGTTAGTTTATCTTGGACATAAAACGTAACATGATTTATTTATATATTAAGTTAGAGATACAAATATGACGGTTTTGTTTCAGATGGCGTGGTCGGACTCTACATACATCGGATGCGCTATATCCCAATTCAACCAAGACGGCTGGAATAAATTCTTTGTTGTGTGCAACTATGGGCCAACGTAAGTACAAAAACATTTAAAATATATTTTTTTTGTTCATCAATTGTTGAGCGATATGAAAGTGAGTGTTAATGAACACTCATTTTATAAAATATATCATCTCGCTCATATTCATATAAATTATGTATATATGAACTCGCTGGTCGCCCCAACTTTGTACGGCTACACAGTAATATTTTACTAAGATTTTTCCGTTAGTGTGATATTCTTAATCCGTTTCTTAGGTTTCTGCCCATACACCTAAACCTGAATGCACATATTTAGTAATACTATTCGTACCATACTAAATTCCGGAACGCAAAAAAAATAAAAAGTTGTCTATTTATCAGAATAAATATGAAAGAGCTATCATTACATAAACACCACGTGTACCTGCTTAATATAGTTCTCTTTTTCAGAGGCAACTACCTTGGTCAGAAGCCATACAAGAGCGGAAGCCCTGGACAACATCTGCTTTGCTCGATAGGCGATTGCAGTCATCCTTATGGCGATAAGTGTTAGGGGAGTGCTAATCTTTTTGTACATAAGAACTATATACAAAAATAATAAAAAGATTTGAATCCAAGCATTCCTTTTCTTTCTACCCGAAGATGGGATTCTTAAGAAACACTGGACGTTACAATTCAACCCGATCATGCATGACTTAGAAGTAATCTACCATTATGCGTAACACGGTTTAGGATTAAGTCTTATTTATTATTTCTATTAAGAGTCTATAGTCATAGACCATTGTCTCTGTAGTACTTTAGAAGTTAAGATTTGATAAAACGCAGGCAACCGCGCGAGTGCTAAAGATTTTTACTGTCTATCAGTACAAGATGCGCTCATAGACCGAATTGTGTTGCATGCTTTTAATTCTTCGCAACAAAAAAGGCAACCTAACTTCATTGGCTATCTTAAAAAATATAATAATAATAATAATAATAAATTCCCACAACATCTCATACATTGACCTGACTCCGTGGTAAGTCGCTTAATGCACTTGTGTTACGAATGCCAGACAACAGAGGAATCACAAATATACTACTTAAATACATATATTTTACACCCATACACAGAGCAAATACAAATATCATCATATAAATATTTGCTCTGGGTGGGAATCGAACCCACGACCCCTGGTGCACAAGACAGGATCACTACCATCTGCGCCATCGGACCCGTATGTCTGGGTCTACTTTTGTTCATTGACCTTTGGCCTTATTAATATTTTTATAAATATATTGTCATCCACCTGTCGTACATATTATCTTCTGAATTATGAAATAGTTTTTGGCTTATTGTTTATGTAGTACCTAATCGTCATTGTTGTAAATTGTAGGAATTGTTAGTATGTCAACGTATAACTGCATCTACAAACAAACATATTGCAGGTTTGAATAAAGAAGAAGAAGTAATTCATTTAATACATATATAAAATAAATTCAAGATTTTTCTACAAAAACCAAGTATTTTTAGAGAATTAGATAAGTAACAAATATTTTCCTCTTGACTTCGATGTCTCACATCTATTAATAATACTTCTTTAATTTTATAATCAACTGTCTTTGAGATTAATCCGCTTGGATATGATTAGCACCTTTAAGTTTATTAAACTAAAAGACACACTAAGGGAAATCTCTCCAATAAGACAATTAATGAACACTTTACAGAAGACTTTTAAAATCGCGAAACTACGCTCTGTGATTGCCAACGAGCCTGCCTAGCACGGTTATTATAGGGTAATTCCTCCTTTCTTGGCTTATGCTTATGTCTAGCAGTGGATGCTTAGAAGTTGCTATAGTGATAATGATGATGATGATTTAAAATCAAACAAACAAAATCAGGAGTAACACAACTATTCTTAATTTACTCCAGTGTAAGATTTCGTAAATCTTCCTCAACATTATTAAACGGACTGCCTGTAATCTGGCTTGGAAATAATAAGGATAGTTTTTTTACATATTGATAACATAGCACCTTTACTAGTTGTATGATTGCGTATTTGGTCATTATTGCATCCTCTTATATTCGAAGCGCCTCACGCAATTACCCCACTTGTATATTTCAAATATTTCTTTCTTTTCTTTCTTTGGATATAATCGATGAAGTTTTTAGTATGAAATGAAATAAATCTAAATTCCTAATCGTAAAGTTTAAAAAGTTCAGATCGCTTTTAATGTCTACTTTTCCGACTCGACAGACGATGAATTTAACAAATTTTTACCAGAAAAAGTAAAAGAAGTGGTAGGAAACCTATAGAACGCTATGCACACCAATTCTGCTTGTGATATCTTAAATTTTCTTCATAGTATTTTTTTATCAAAAGTATCTGTTAATTCTTATAATAGTGCCTGTTATATTTGTATTATACATAATAGTCCAGATAGTTTGGTATAGTAGTAAGAATAGTATAGTTGCTGCTGAAATGTCTTCTGTATACTGTTGGTTAATTGAGGATGTTTTTTTTGTTGTTGTTTAGTGTAAGACTCCTAAATTTATAATACAATGACAATATTGGATAAATACGCAATCACATAATTACCAATTCTTTTATTTGATATCAACAGCAAAAATTTCAACTTTTCATTTTGTACCAGATTATAAATATAGACAGTTTAATGGAAAATGGCCTTTGGGAAAACATTTATTTGTAATTGAAAACTCTTAACAAAGACAATATTGTCTTCGAAGGAAAATTGGTCACTAATATAAAACGGTGAAAGTAATTAAATATTGCCATTGATTGAAGTTGCAGCAACACGTTGACCCACGATTCGTTCGATTCACAATATGATAAGTAAGTCATAAATTACAATACACCTATTTTAGCTATCCTATTACAGATATTTCATAAATCAAAAGATAATGGTTCATATATATCATGATACATGTAAAATTTTTTGTCTTGAGATAGATTTCAAAATAGAAACACAGTAGAATAGAACAGAAAGCAAACAGATCAACTAACCCAAATCTGTAAAAAATGCAAGATTGATATTTTACTTTGAGTACCTCCCCTTGTATCCGGTGTCTTAAGAAGTGACTCAGGTACGGGAACTGATCGGTGTAGCGGTGTATCCACTAAAACAGCGTAGCTCAACATCAATACGCCGGGGCTTAGCTCCATTTTTGTCGCGAAGCTATGTTCTACGATTTTCACCAGGTCTGTAAATTAAGGCGCAAATTCTTTTTTCTTCAAGAGTGGACAGTCCATGCTATGAAGATGATATCACGTTGCTAAAGTTTTGGAATACCTATTTTAAAATACATCCCGCTATTAACAATATCTATCAACGATTAATTGTGACCTCATTTCATAGATTTTTTCTTGAAGCGAATCTGCTGGTAATATGCGTAAATCACACGAATAGATGTCTTCTACAAAATATATGTTTATATAGTGTATAATTATCAGCTGATTTTTCCCCTAGTAGGGAGTCATAAGAAATAATACTATGGAGTTAACTAAAATAAACTAAGCCAGCAGTTAATTGCTGGATTATGTATATTACAATAGTTGCTGAACAAAATGTATTGTCTAGAACCACTATATGAAATCCCGATTGCAAATTGTGGTCTAGTGTTATACCTAGAAATACAGTAGTAGAATTTTTTGTATAATATGAAGTGTCCCAAATTTTATAAATTTAGTCGTTTTTCATTTAGTAACAAGTTATTTACGTTAAACCAATTCAGTACATTTGATACGTCATAGGAAATACGTTGTCTTTTTTCTTTAAATAAAAGTGCGATATCATTCAATCGTAATCCTATATGTAAATAAAGAACAGAAACGGCCCTAATATTGAGCCATGTGGTACACCCATTGTAACCATTGACCCAGGGAACTTTGGCTATTTACACTACAACTTCTGGATTATTTCTTGGCGAAAAGATTCTAGCAAATTTAAGGTGGATCCTTTTAAAATTACTAAATTTTAATTCAACACTAGATACATACATTTAAAATTGGAACAATGTCGGCTATAATATTTTCTATATAAATAGTTCTAGCAGCGGTGACTCTAGTAGGTTCTAAAAAAACAACAACTGATTTAATGTTTGTAAAGACTGACCGTATGTCTGTAGCCCGTACTTGTCTTATCTATCATATCTCGAAATTTTATAATATGAATAATGCTTGTTATACGCAATTTTCTAAACCCTGTTTCCGATTTGTATTATGCCTGCAAGTATTTTTATTAGTAATTATAAGATTAAAACGTCCGTAGACGCATTCTATTGTTTTCACTTACTAAGGCGTACGTATAAATAATAAAAAAATGCACCAGTACAAAATAAGGGAAAAGTCTTTCTCATTGTAGTACATTATTTCTATTGAGCATAGAGTCTAACGACGCAAATGAGAGTAATGAGCGGAGGGACTCGAAAATGGCGCGGTTTTTTAACATAGGACTATTATTTTAACATATTATTTTTAACATAGGATAATACATTTTATTATTCTTGAAAAAAACTAAAATATACATATGTGCAGGGATCCCGTAAGAATGTAAACTTCCATTCGAAACTTGAGACTGTGCCACTTAACTCACTTCCGTATTTATTATAGCTCGACGGTTTACGGGATACAGCGAAAGAACTGATGGTCATCGGGGTTGAAAGTTTGTCAATTGTCGCTTACATACGGTGCGATGCAGCATGTAAAGTCCTACCACACACTGGATAGATCCTATGCTTATGAAATTCAATGGATATCAGGTCCAAACGGTATGGGAATCCTTAGGCTCTATGAGACATGGGGGATGGATTGGGAATTTTCTCAGTGCGAGTCAAAAAACAAGCATCATGATGTAAACTACTGTTAAAATATTCACCTAATTAAACGAGTGTCTTAAGTATCAATTTAAGGAAGCATTTTGTTTTATCAAATAGAACGTGAATTTCCTTTAAAGTTGTTTTAAATTGTGTTTTTCTCAAAAAAAGATTAGACCGAAGGTCAATTAGCTGGTGGTAACAGCAATAGAGATATATTTTTTTTAATTTCTGTCACTAAATACCACTAGACGCGTCTGAGCTATCTATTTTATAACTAGCTGTTACCTGTGATTTCGCTTCCATCAAAACGTTTTATTTCTTTCGAATCTTTCCGAGATTAGCTGTAACTTTTTAGTACTTAAAAAATTATACTGGAATATGTTTATAAATACATATTACATACATATATGTGTGTGTGTGTGTATATTAATACACATATTAATGGAAAAGGGCCTCTCAATTGACGCAAGATTTTTGACATAGGTAAGAATACCCATTAAGGGTGTCTCTATAAACCATGGTTTATAGAGACATCCGTAATGAGTGGGAATTCACGAAAATCACATGATTATCTTTAATCAGTTATTGGCAAAAAATATGCGTTATAAAAAAGAACACAATTATTCCAATGGATTTTGTATTTTAGAATTTATTCTCTCATTATTATTTACTTCGGTTAATAATTTTGTTTTAAAGAACTTTTAGTGACGGCAGTCTCATATTAAGGTAGGCTAGACTTGACAACTTTCTACGATTCATAATTGAGTGATATTTAGAGTCTGTAAGTAAATTGGCCTCCTTAACCACAACATTTATATATTTTTAACCTCAATACATTTTAACCAAAAAATATATAAATTTTGTGAAAATGTATTGTGATTAAAATTGTATCGCAAAAGCCCACGAATTTATAAAAAAAAGTCATACAGAATGTTTTAGATATAACTGAGAAACGATGGCTGTCAATACCGGGACAGTGTCGGACAGTTCCTACTGTTTACAAAGGAGTATGATATTATATTGATTCATACGATTACTCATCTTTTGTTTAGAATTTTCTTAGTAGGTACCTGTACAATCCTTGTGGTTATAAGCCGAAACTTTTTACTTTTCCTGAGCCATTTGTTGTTATTGTGCCAGTACTATTCATTTTTATTGTCCTTGCGCTTGACAATTTCCAAGGCAATCTTTTGCACGTCCTAGACTGACAAATTCTTCATGTAGGACAGCTATAAATCAGCATTTGGTTTTCAGCAATTATCAAAAAGATATCTCGTTATAGAAATGGCAAAATGGCGCTAGCCTATATTTGATTTTACCGAAATTCATTCACCGTTTTCCAAAATAATAATTGGTAGGTTAAATATAACAGGCATTATTATGGGACAAGCTCAAGGCATCGAACGAGGCGACGAAGCAGCTAGGATTGAGATAATCATAAAATTGAGAAATACATAAGTTCGCCGGTAATGTTATATGGGACTCACTTCCATGTAACATCCTTGAAGTCCATCCAATCCAGAAATTTAGTCTTTCGATGCTGCTCAACAATTAATATACTTATTATTAAGATATGTTAAGTGTAACCTTACGTCATCGAATTGCAAACCAAACCATTAAGAACAGAATAGACCGTAAGCTGCTTAGCTAAAGTTTGGATGAGAAATGTGATTGAGCGACGAACACGATGTTTAAAAACGTTTGAAATTGACCATTCTCGTCCGTTATACTTTTATATCGCTCTATAGAAATAACTGTCAACTTTATTTGGACATGCAGTTAGTTCAACGGTTCCTGGGTGTCAGCCAAAGCGCTGATGGTCGTCGGCGTTCTCCTTTGTTGACTACATACGGTGCAATGCAGCATAGAGAACCCTCCATACCCAACCCAAACATGTTGTACCGACCATTGATTATTATGAAAGCGATTGGATCCTATGTCCCAAGAATTTCCATATGGAAATTCTTAAACTCTATGGGACGTGGGAGTGTGGTCTATGTGTGGTCTGGGAAAACAGGCATCATGATGTAAATCATTATAGACATGTTCACCTAATAAAACAAAAGTGTCTTTAACTTTCAATTAAAGGCGGCATTGCCAGTTAGACAAATAATATGCGGAAATATATAAGAGTATGTGAATTTCCTACCAAGATATGTTTGAAATTGCTACAAAAATGTAAGTTTGGTATGACTACGATTTTGAGCAAAATTAGCACATTAGTTTTATTTGTTTTTTTGAGCACTGGTGACTAAGAATCGTGAGTAGACTCATCCGTGAAAAAATCATCAGAGGAAAACATTGATATCGTGACAAAAATATTTGTGTTTCTTTTCCTTTTAAAATTCCCACGTTCCCACTAAACTAATTGTAAATATGTAGCGTTGATAACCCTACATATTTACAATTAGTTTAGTCATATGCGCAAGTCCTAAGCCTTTACTATAAAATAAAAACGAATTGTCCACAATATCACATTTTCAGTCTGCGCTTCGTTGGTAAAGCAAGTCTGGACACTAAACACGATGGCAATGGCAATTCGCGCGGTCCTCCTATTTGCTTTAGTCAGCTGTATTCAGTGCAAACGTGGGTTATCTTTCAATATTCTCGTACAAATCCGCATTTACTAATTATTCGTCTTCAAAACGTATAATTTTATGTTTTTCGTTTAAAGTTGATATTCGTTTGAAAATACGTAGTTAAAGCAATTTAATGACTTGCTTTTTGTTATTAATGATTTCCTTTATTTATTTAAGTCCACATATATATATTAGCCTTTCAGTATTTCCATGTTTTATCTAATGTGTGTTAAAAATAAACATGAATGATTTCAGTGTTAAACCTGTCATGCCAGCAAATACGCACATTTGTGGATGGCCATAACTCCAGGAGACAACTCCTGGTTACCGGGAAGGTGCCTGGGCAGCCTGCAGCCAGTGAAATGAAATTTATGGTGATGAAGATAAAACTAAATTTACTCGTTGTCTAATAACTTTTAAGCAAAATGTTTAAAACGAGTGTTTTTTTCTATAGTATAAATGCTTACAAAAAGAAAAAATACTTATGAAAAAATAATATAAATAAAAACAAACTTGTTAAATATTTGCAAATGGCGTGGACCACAGAAGTAGCTCAAGTCCAGTCCGAAATGTTGTATATAGTAGCACTAAATCTATGAAATCTGTTGTATGTTAATTAGTGAGAATGTCGTCTTGCATACATACATAGGTATATAAACTTCTCAGCTAATGTTATAAAACTGTATGTGGTAAATATAAGTAAGCATGTTTCTTAAAACTAGTGGTAGTTAATTCTTAGGGAGATGGTATCTATTGATCCTGAAAAGTAAGGTGAGCCTAAGGTTATTTAAAGGATTACGCGTATCATAAGTCCAGGAACATCAAGGTACCGAAGTCGCAACAACTAGGGTTGTTCTGATGAGACAGAGTCTATCTTTAGGAGTGGTTGTCTGTAGGCAAATGTTATGAAAGGTTTGTTTAGAGATACTGAGTTTTGCCTGATCTCTGGAAAAAGGTCTTTTTACTTTTTCTACGAGCACATTATCACAAAACAGAAAGTACCTACCCAACTTTACGTACTAGAGCCAGTACCTACATAAAGAATAAAAAGTGAAAGTATGTATTTAATATCTATATATTTAAATGTACAGGTATGGGATAATGAACTAGCAGCGAAGGCAGCGGAGTGGGCATCCGAGTTGCGAAAAGGCCATAATCCAGACAAAACTGTTGGTAAGTATATCCTCTAAACTATCGGTACCCAAGTAAATATATACTATTTTGAGGGCTTAGCGAAGTCACATTCGATTTTCTGTATTGGCATAACTTTTAATATGTTATGTTTAGGTAATTCAAGCAAGATTGAATATATTAGGTGTAGTTACATAACATACGTCGTAAAAAAAATACGATAGTAGTTAGTGATGTTTTAAAATATTTGGGACATGATATCTGTCGTGCTGGTGGGCGTTCCATCAATACTTAATTGTGAGTGTCAATGGAACCCCTAGCGGTGTCGGCGGTTACAAACCGTTATCTTAAAGCTACGTTAGAGCAATTCAGTCCCGTCAAAGTTTTGTTATTAATATAATCTTTAATACAATCATATGTTTTAGATAACCGTTTATTATCCTTATTATATATCCAGCCCAGGTCGCTAGTATATATATAAACATATATGTATATATATCACAAAATTTGGTTTGTCTTCAAAAATAAAAATATTTATTTTGTAACATATCTACTGGAAATCTCTCCTTACATACAAAGAGTTTTTTTAACTGGAGGATAAATCGCAAATTAGATACTACTTTTCTGTATTTCAGGGTCTGGGCGCTTCGGTACCGGCGAAAATCTTTATTGGAAATCCACCACAGACCAAACTGCTAAGCTGAACCCCGACAGTGCTATGGATGCTTGGTTCAACGAATACAAGGATTATCACTACGGACCCCTCTCTGCCAGCGACTTCAGCGGTTCCAAACAAATCGGGCACTACACACAGGTATAAAATTAAAATAAAAGAGAATGTAATAGTAAATATTTATATTTAAACATTAATCTTAACTAATATCACAGAAAGAAAACGTGAAACGAATTCGGAATTACCAGCACGCCTGCCCATCGCAGCAATTACGGGGAAAATTCCCCATTTAATGGGCTTTGAGGACGTTCTATGGTTGCTAAATCATTACAGATGTAAGGCCGGCTTAGAACCAATTAAACAAATCCGTTTAAAACGAAAAAAACATATGTTCTTAGTTAAAAACGATTTGAGTTGATGACTTGTTTTATTAAATTATAACTACAGTTTCGTGATTCTATAGAGGTAGGGATACTACATCTTAAACCTAGAATACGAGTTTATCCTTAAATTTGTCTAAAGGTTTTTTTGTGTAATATATGTACCTACTGACATTGATATACTTAGCGGGCTTAGATCTATTCGTCCGTCCGACCAAGTACCTCTCTCCACCACCAAGTAACTCCGTGTCTGTCTGTGTAAATAATAATTTTTATATTAATAATTAATAATTTTTAATAATTATTAATAATTTTTTGTACTGAAAAGTAATCTCGCGAGGGGCGGCGGCGTCGGCACCGGCGCGGCGCGATGGCTTTGAAGAAATAACTTTATCTCTATCATGCGCAAGTAAAAAGCTATGGTTGTGGTAATTATTTCTTCTAAAATGTAGTGTGTGTGTAATATAGTAATAGATATAATTGTAGTTTGGTATACCTACCTGTATAATATAATTAATAAGTATAATGTGGTATATATGTAAGTATACTCATACAGGCTGCTTAAGTTTTCGTGTACTGAGTAATGTAGGTAAGTTATTTAATACTAAGTTTCTAACTACTTTATTAAACGAAATTCAGATGACCAAAATTTACCCTTAATGAAGCATAAAACAAATCAATTATATTTATTAGTCGAGTTTTCAACCGCTTTATTCGTTTTATTTGGGGTTTTAAACGGAAAAAAACACTTTAATTTTTTTTTAATCGTTTGCTTACGTTAACTGCAAAAATGATTATGCAACTGCGGGGTTATTTTTTGTTAAACAGATGACCGACAAACGCTTATCTGTCTTAACATTACTCATATGTTTATCATAAAAATAATTGTTATGTCTATATATTGACACACGAGTACATGTTTACTACCCTAACTCTCCGACGGGATCCCACTATACATTCAAAGGTTTAGTATTTAAGAAGTTTATCTTGGACAAAAAACGTATAAATATGACGGTTTTGTTTCAGATGGCGTGGTCGGACTCTACATACATCGGATGCGCTATATCCCAATTCAACCAAGACGGCTGGAATAAATTCTTTGTTGTGTGCAACTATGGGCCAACGTAAGTACAAAAACATTTAAAATATTTTTTTTTTGTTCAGTAATTGTTGAGCGATATGCAAGTGAGTGTTAATGAACACTCATTTTATAAAATATATCATCTCGCTCATATTCATATAAATTATGTATATATGAACTCGCTGGTCGCCCCAACTTTGTATGGCTACACAGTAATATTTTACTAAGATTTTTCCGTTAGTGTGATATTCTTAATCCGTTTCTTAGGTTTCTGCCCATACACCTAAACCTGAATGCACATATTTAGTAATACTATTCGTACCATACTAAATTCCGGAACGCAAAAAAAAATAAAGAATTGTCTATTTACCAGAATAAATATGAAAGAGCTATCATTACATAAACACCACGTGTACCTGCTTAATATAGTTCTCTTTTTCAGAGGCAACTACTTTGGTCAGAAGCCATACAAGAGCGGAAGCCCTGGACAACATCTGCTTTGCTCGATAGGCGATTGCAGTCATCCTTATGGCGATAAGTGTTAGGGGAGTGCTAATCTTTTTGTACATAAGTACAAAATGTATGATATATAGAAATATATACAAAAGTAATAAAAAAATTTTAACCCAAGCATCTCTCTTCTTTTTTATACAAAGATGGTATTCTGAAGAAACACTGAAAGTTACAACGCAAAACACGATCGTTCATGACTTGGAAGTTTCTACAATAACGGGCCACTCATTATTACGAAACATAGTTTAGGAGGAGAGGGGACTCGATTATGTCTTATTTATTCTTTCTATTAAGATACCACAGTCATAAACCATAGTCTCCATAGTACTCACGCAAGATCACAAAAACACACAAAGTTAAGATTTGATAAAGCGCAGGCTAAAGATAGCGCGAGTGCTAAAGATTTTTACTGACTATTAGTACAAGTTGCGCTCATAGACCGAATTTGTGTTGTAAGCACTAAATATTTTGCAACAAAAAAGGCAACGCAACTTCATAAGGTATCTGCAACAAATAATAAATAATTTCGATTTTCCACTGGGATACGCTTTGGCGGTTGACTTCCTATTGATATGTTAGAGTGTAGTTTGTATCGCACCCTTATATGTCTGGGTCTACATCTACACTGCTCTTAAAGTTTGACTTGTTAATATTTTCATAAATCTATTGTCATCCATCCGTCATATATATTATCTTCTGATTTTTGCGTCATGTTTATAAATTGTATGAATTGTTGGTATGTCATCTTATAACTGCGTCTATAATCAAACGCAATAGGTTTCCTCATTTAATATATAATAGATTCAAGGTATTTTTCTGCAAAGACCAAGTATTTTTAGAGATTTGGATAACAAACATAAATATTTTTCTTTTGACTTCGTTTGACATCAATTAATAATACGGTACATCAAACTGTCTTTGTCATTAATCTGCTTGGAAATGATTAGCACCTTTAAGTAAGTGTGGTTGCAAATTTATCTATATTTATTACACTAAGAGACACACTAAGGCTGTAGCCGTAAAAGCTGCGTCTCTCTTCTTTGTGCTCAAGAGTGCATCATCGCAGATTAGTCACTGTTTCGCTAGTCGTGAAATCAGGGAGATATGCGATAGTAAAACCATTGCTCTTCATTCAATTCATTTAATAGCAACTGGTTCTTCACGTGCTAATGGACAGGTTGAACGCATCATGAGTACACTGAAATCCATGTTGACTGCATTTACATTACATTATATTGAATGTCCCAATTATTTTGGCTGATTTACTGCTCATAAGGAAGATTACTGTTCAAACTGGATCTGGTTATCGTAGCATATAATTCAGAGTTAAATCTTTTTGATAAAAATATATTTTTAGATAACAATTAATTTTGAAAAGAGTACGAGACTAATCGTCCTGTCAGAATTGGGGTGTCTAGTCTTGTAAGTTGATTAGTGAGAATGTCGTCTGGTATACATACATAGATATATAAACTTCTCAGCTAATGTTATAAAACTGTATATATGGTGAATATAAGTATTAATGTTTCTTCAAATTATTAGTTGTATATTCTATCGGGAATTGGGTATCTATTGATTCAGAAAATACTATCTATGTTTATGTCAGAAAACTGGCAAAGGTAAGGTGAACGCAAGGTTATTCAAAGGATTGCGAGCCTCATATGTTCAGAAACACTACACGGTAGCGTAGTCGCTACTAACTAATGAGACAGAGTCTATCTTTAGGAGTGGTTGTCTGTAGGTAAATGTCATGAAAGGTTTGTTTAGAGTTAGCGCGTTTTGCCATATCTCTGGAAAAATGTCTTTTTATATTTTCTACGAGATACTTACACACCTACCCAATTTAGGGTAGATATGTATTTTATAACAACAAATACTAACAAGTGTAGGTATGTGTTTAAAAAAATTTGCTATATTCATATGTACAGATATGGGATAATGAACAAGCAGCGAAGGCAGCGAAGTGGGCATCCGAGTTGTGAAAAAGGCATAATCCAGACATATCTATTGGTAAGTATTTCCTTTATCAAATACTTTTTATGTCTTTTCTTGCCAATATATATATAAATCTCTCCTAACATTATACCTAAACCTATTTACTTAAAGAGGTTCTACTAGAGCAACTATAGTCTAAGTCTGTTTCTCGGAACCCTAGGGTTCCACAATACCCCAGTAGGGATTCCGCAAGAATAAAATTAAAACAAAACACCTCTCCTCTGGTCGAAAGTTTTGACTCTGCCCGCCGCGCGTATACCCGTGAGCGCGCAGTCCCTTTGATAAAAGCCTCCTCTATTTAGACGCTATAGTTGTGAACAAGCAACTTTCGGCTCTAGCTTTAAAACATAAAGTCGAGATTGTTTACAACGCATTGTATGTATTACTATTTTTATTTTCGCTTTTTGTTTATCAAAGGCGCCTGCTTAAGTATTTTTGAGAATGTTCGAGATCGAGTCTAGGACTAAATATGTATAAGAGCGGTGATCGCGCGTCGCACCTCGACGATTAGCGTTCGGAGCGATAAGTTCCTACCTAGCTACTTACAAGCTGCTAGCGTTCTATCATATATCATTGTTCTATTGACTGTTGTATTCTGATTGTATCAGTTTTGTTCATTTCTTCTTTGGACTAAACTTAGTCTCTTCTATGCATCAACCATTGTGCATTATTTTGACCACACCATCCTGACTTAAGGTCGTTAAACGTATCGCAACAACATCTACTAATGACGCTGAATGTTCAAAAGCAGTACGCGCCGAGAACACAGCAATTACCTATCCAGACGATGTTACCACGACGTCAAGCTCTACGGTTTCAAAGTAGAAAAAAAGGAAGTGTGATGAATCATATATCAATTACGGATTTGTCGATTCCAACGGCTCACTTATTTGCATGCTATGCAGTAAACTGCTTCCTAATATTTCCATGGCACCTGCCAAATTGCGCCGACTTTTAGAAACTGTACACCTCGAGTCTAAGGAAAAGAATAAATAATTTTTTGGTCGTAAAAAAGACAGTTATTGGAAAGTAAAAAAAATATGTTGCATGTAATACAAACTATCAATGAAAAGGCCACGGAGGCATCATATTTAGTCAGCTATCGCATTGCACAAGCAGGTGAAGCGCACACTATCGCTGAGAATTTAATAAAGCCACGTGTGTTAGACATAACAAAATGTATGCTTGATGAAAAATTTGCAAAGCATCTTTCTACTGTTCCGCTATCAAATGATACTGTTTAACGGCGAATTCATGATTTGGCAAGCTACGTTAAACAAGAACTAGTTACACATCTACAAAAAACACAATTCGCCTTGCGAATGAAATGAGTCAACTGATGTCGCTGGTCTGGCTATCTTGCTGGTTATCGTGAGATATTCATGTGAAAGTTCTTTTAAGGAAGCCATGCTTATGTATTCACAGCTGCGATTAAGCAAATGCCGTCAAATCTAAAATTAGTTATGGATGAAACGGTAAAGATTAATTTTATCAAATCAAGACCACTACAATCTCGATTGTTCTTATTATTGTGTGAAGATTATGGCAGCAAACATAAAACACTGCTTCTACATACAGAAGTGCGATGGCTGTCTCAGGGTAAAACTTTAACAAGGCTATTTGACCTTAGAGTCGATTTACAAATGTTTCTTTCAGCAGATTCTTCTTTTAATTTAAAAGACCGATATTTTTGAAAAAATGAACGAATTTAATTTATTATTGCAAGGTAAACAGGCAACTGTATTCCAGGTTCATAACAAAATAATCGCCTTTAAAAGAAAAATAGATTTTTGGAATATTTGCGTTGGTAAGAGAGAAATAGAAAGCTTTTCGAAACTCCGTGCGTTTGTTAGCGATAGCGACTCAGTTTCAAGATGATGTCTTTCAACAATTGGTCTTCATTGCGTGCATTTTTTGAAAAGTATTTTCCCGAAGAACAAAATACAAGAATGAATCTGAATTAATGGATTCATAATCCTTTTTTAACCAACTTGCAAAAGCCCCAAAGTATGTCAAACGAGATATAGCTCATGTATCATGGTCCCGAGACTAAGATTAACCCAGAGATGGCGCTCGTAGTAAACCAGTAACCACGTCTTTCTAGAGTACTAACGTTTGCTTGAAACGTGTAAAAATTTTAAGTTGATCGGACTAGAAACAGCTGAGTTATTGAGGTTAGAGTAAAGTCGTTAGTTTGTTTAAAAAAAAGGAAAAAACAGAGTTCTGTGTTCTGATAAAACATTGTTTTTAATAGGTAAAACACTGTGCAAGCGAAACAATGGATTGAAAAATGTTACCCGGACTCTTGTCCATCAAATACAACGATTTGTCGGTGGTTTGCCGAGTTTAAACATGGTCGTACGGACTCAAATGACGCGGAACGCTCGGGTAGACCTATGGAAGCCGTTACACCTGAAAATGTGAGTGAAGTGACAAAAATTATAATAAAAGATCGTAAAGTGAAGCTCCGTGAGATTGCCGAGATGACACAGATATCATATGGAAGTGTATTTACTATCCTTCATAAAAAACTGAGAATGATAAATGTTTTTTCTAAGTGACTTATCAATATTTTCATAAATCTATTGTCGTCCACCCGTCATATAGGTTTTCTTCTGAATTATGAAATATCTTATTGGTTTATTGTTGTAATGTATGAACTGGCAACAGGTGATTATTTTATCTTATCTTTAAGATATTTTTTATACAAATACTAAGTATGTTTAATGATTTCGATTACAAACATAAATGTTATTCTACTGACTTCCTATGACTAACATTTGTATGGTTGCGTATTTATCCATAATTGTACACTTTTATATTAGAATTAAATCTTACAAATTATGGTGACTATACATAGATACAACGGCAACGGAACTGAATAAAAAAAATTATTCTAAAAAGATATCATTCTACTTTTAAGATTATAGACAAACAAACTTATAAGTTACGAAAATAGTTCATTTAATACTACTAGTATCCACAATGAGCCCGAAATACTCAAACTCAGAAATAATTTACGCACGCAGGCTTTTTACAAGCACTTTAAATAAGCTTTAGAAATAAGTCTATTTTTAACATATTTCTTAAATTTATCCAGAGGCAAGGCTGTTATCCTTTTTTTTTTGTAAAATCTTACAGTTACCGAATGAGTTATTTATTTTATGGAGCTGAATTGTAGGCACTACGCTAGCTTATATTTAGTTCTTAAATGAACACATTTCGTTGACTTATTTTATTTTTTTCTTCAACCGAGTCTGTTGGAGTCATGTGTAAATCGAAAGAATAGATCTCTTCTGCAGAACAAAGAGTGTGTTATCATAAAGGTGATAGCGCACGCGCTACAGTCGACAGAGGCGCAATCTGCCAATTTCTACGTCCAGATCAAATGCGCAAATGATTGTCTGGCACAAAGATGCGTAACAATTGCTCTACACATTTAGGCGAGTCCACATTTTCACTCAATATTGCTCTAGCGGTTGACAACTCTACTCAAGCTCTCCTGGTTATTAGAGAATTCATTTCCAACTTTCCCAGCAAAAACAAAGTTTGGAACATATTAACCGTTAATCCTTTTATAAGAGAAAAAGCGAAAAAAAGCTTTCAAAACTTTTTCTACCATTTGTCTATACTTAGCCTCGTGTGGATTCCAAATGCATGCACTAGATTCTAGATAACAGTCAGTTACTGTTAAAGATTATCATGTGATTTTCACGATTTCCCACCAGTTTAAGGTTTTTAATATACATATATATAATTAATAATTTTTATTTATATCTCTTTTGCTGTCACCACCAGCTAATTGACCTTCATTCTTATCTTCATTTAGGAAATAAAAATATAAAAAAACTAACTTTAAAAGAAATTCACGTACTATTTTATAAAAAAAAATACTTCCTTTAATTGAAATTAGAGACACTCGTGTTTAATTTGGTGAACATTTCCACAATGGTTCAAATCGTGATGCTTGTTGTTTGACTCACACCAGTTCCAATTGGCTGGGAATTTTCTTCGTAAAAATGAATTTTCTCAGTGGCCATCGCCATCCATATAATGCCGTTTCGAAAATACTTAATTGGTTTAACAAAAATAATTTGACAAAAAGACTAAATGAAGTGATGAAATTCATGAAGTGTCACAAATTTAATACAAATTCATTTAATACAATCATACAAAAAAAATCTCGTACTGTATTTCTATGTGTAATACTAGACCACAATCTGCAATGGGGACCTCATGTTATGGTTCTCACCAATAAATTGAGTTCAGCATCTTTTGAAATATTTCAATTTTGCAATGAACTCCTCGTTAGATTTATTTATGTTACTTCCATAGTATATTTCTGTATGGCTTACTGCGCATATTATTAGGGATATAAGGAAGAAGATTAAACTGAATCGAGTTTGGAAACAAGCGACGTGTTAGGCGAGTTACATTCGGTTTTCCAACATGCAGGCCTGTCTAAGGATAAGAATCTCCTTAGCATACGAAGCCCACATGAGGAGCTTGGAGAGTAATCTGCACAGCAATCCTCGAAACTTTTATCGTCATGTGACCAGTCTTATGCCCTCTGGCTGATTTGAGTCTAGTATTACTTGCCTGCATTTGCCTCCCATTTTTCTGGCATCTATGTCCAAGACGATCTGACGTCAAAATCAGCTAGAATTTCTCTTCCAACGTACATACATACATAGCTATTGGCGATTAAGTATTATTTTTAAAAACTAATTGTTCCCCGGTGTTTTTTAAAATATTACATTATTTCTCTTTTATGTTATCTAAAATCGGATAACATTGAACTATTAGAGTAACCGTGGATTATTATTTTTTCGTAGAATTCGAATAGAGCTGAATTCGTATTATAGATATGAATTCAGCAGATATTAAATTTTTAATCGGTTATATGAACTGTTTTTATAGTAAATTTGAACTGATATTTTAAAGATTAATATGTCTCTTTCTATAAAAAAAGAACAGATCAAAGTTACCCGGATAGTTCGATGTTACCCGTATTGAATGGACTACACAAGTTATTATTATTCATAACTAATCTCATCGAAATATAGTAATTGTTAGATTTTGTAGTTTTATTGACACCTGTTGACAAATTTTAATAAAACAGACAGATTTGTAGGTAATATTTTTGTTATATTTTTACCACAATTATTAAATTTTTTTTTGTATTAAGTGAAATATTTACAAAAATAATTCATATTATAGGAAATTTTAGAAAATGTCCTGATTTTGTATGTAATCCTTAAAATAAATTTAATTCGTACTCAATGAAATGCGCATGGTACAACCTGAAATTCCGTTTTGACAATACCATGCATAGCTTTTACGAAAATACTATATTTACTTACTTACATTTTCAATTCCTTTTTATAAATAACACACAATTAATTTTGAAAAGAGAACGAGACTATATTCGTTTAATTTCAATGTATGCGATTGGGTTGGGGTATTAGTTTCTACTAACTGGTGGCGTTTGCCAAAAAATCACAATAATTGCAATGTTCTACGTTCACGTGATTTACAAACGTCCTTTTAGGATGCTTCAGGGCAAAATCAATGAGTCATTACTGTCAAGATGAGGAAATACCTATGGTCAACTTGAAATCTCTCGTTATTTAATAATAACCAGTAGTTAAATGAATTACTGAGGTTTTCAAGTGTCATGACATGACACAACTTGAAGTTATATAATTTAGATAAATCATGTATGTCTCCAATTTCTAGTATTGTTAGTATTTAAAAAAAATAAAAGTTTTGTGTTACCTAAATTTTTACCAAAATTGACATAATTGTTTTGTTTTATAAGTGCTAATGACTTCGACTCATCCGCGAAATGTTTAAAGCAAAATCACTTTGAAACGCCATTTTGAATACAAAGAAAAAAACGAAGGGCAAATGAAAATAAAATAAATATGTGTATGTATTTTACATTGAGTACAAATGTGTACTCGCGACAAATACATTTGTGTTACTTTTCCTTTTAAAATTCCCATGTATCAACCCTACAGATTTACAATTAGTTTAGTCATATGCGTAAGTCCTAAGCCGTTACTATAAAATGAAAACGAAGTGTCCACAATATCACAATTTCAGTCTGCGCTGCGTTGGTAAAGCAAGTCTGGATACTAAACACGATGGCAATGGCAATTCGCGCGGTCCTCCTATTCGTATTAGCCAGCTGTATTCAGTGCAAACGTGGGTTATCTTTCAATATTCTCCTAGGATTCCGCGTTTACTAATTAACCGTTTTCAAAACGTATAATTTTATTTTTTTTTTAATTGTTCGAAAATACGTAGTTAAAGTAGTGTAATGATAGGTGTTTCTTTATTAATGATTTATTATTTTTATTTAAGTCCAAATATAGATATAATAGCTATTCAGCATTTTCTTATTTGATTAAATGTGTGTTATAAAGACATGAAATTTCAGTGTTAAATCTGTCATGCCAGCAAATACGCACATTTGTGGATGGCCATAACTCCAGGAGACAACTTCTGGTTACCGGGAAGGTTCCTGGGCAGCCTGCAGCCAGTGAAATGAAATTTATGGTGAGTGGTGATTTTCAAGTGCAGTGTTTGTTGCTTCCAATCCAAAAAAATACATTTAAAAAAAGAATATAAATGAAAACAAACTTATTGCTTAATTGAAAATGGCGTGTAACACGGAAGTAGCTGTGTCCCGTCCGAATAGGGATACCTATCTATCAGCGCTATATCTATGTAATTTGTTGATTTTTGATTAGTGAGAATGTCGTCTGGCATACATATATGAAGTTCTTAGCTAAAGTTAAAAAACTCTATATGGTAAATAGGTAAGCATTTTCGTTGAAAATATTGGTAGTAAATTTGAACGGAAGTAGGTATCTATTGATCCTGAAAATACTTTTTCAATGTCAGAAGGGTGGCAAGGGTAAAGCAAGCATAAGGTTATCTAAAGGATTGCGAGTCTCATAAGTTCAGGAACAGCGACTTCGCTAACATGTAGTGTTCCTGAACTTGTTTTTAAAAGGTTTGTTGAGAGATAGCGCGTTTTGCCATATCTCTGGAAAAATGTCTTTTTACATTTTCTACGAAATACATACCTACCCAACTTAGAGTAGATAAGAATTTTATAACAAATACTTGCAAGTGTAGGTATGTGTCTTAAAACTTGCTATATTCATATTTACAGATATGGGATAATGAACTAGCAGCGAAAGCAGCGAAGTGGGCATCCGAGTTGCGAAAAGGCCATAATCCAGACAGATCTGTTGGTAAGTATTTCCTTCACCAAAATATTTAATTATCTTATCTTATCATCATCATCTTCAGCCACAAGACGTGCTGGACATAGACCTCCCCAAATAATTTCCAATAGGACTGGTTATATGCGACCTGTCTTCAGCTTTCGTCCATCTTCCGGGTGGATGCTCTACGCTGCGCTTGCTAGTACGTGGTTTTTATTCCAGACTCTATCGGTCATTGGTTCCGTGTACCAAATGCACTGCCCACTGCCACTTCAACTTACTAATCCGCCGAGAAATTTCGGTAACTTTGGTGCTGTTACGAATCTCTTCATTCCTGATCGATCGATCTGACTGATTCATTCGATCATGCAAAGTATTACCCTATCCATAGCTTATTGAGCTATTTTTAGTTGGTTTAGAAGATAAAGATGTTTCACAATTTACACTTATGCTTACATAGAAACTTTTTGAACTAGTGAATTTGTATTTCAGGGTCTGGGCGCTTTGGTACCGGCGAAAATCTTTATTGGAAGTCCACCACAGATCAAACTGCTAAGCTGAACCCCGACAGTGCCATGGAGGCTTGGTTCAGGGAATACAAGGATTATCACTACGGGCCCCTTTCTGCCAGCGACTTGAGCGGTTCCAAACAAATCGGGCACTACACACAGGTGTAAAATTAATATAAAATGTCAAAGTAAATATTTAAATTTTACATGAATTTTTCGCCCATTTTTGCTACATTTTTAATTAATGCTCCGCTCCTTTCGGACATAGCCTAAATTACTACTTATTACGTAAACTATCTGTCAGTGATAATCCCGTCCAAATCAGTCCAGCCGTTCCAGAGATTAGCTGAAACAAACAGACAGACCTATGTGTACCGTATATACATTGATATGCATGAAAGCAGATATTTTAATATTACATACAGACACTCTAATTTTATTTATATGTAAAGATGTATAGATAAAGATAAAGAGATACAAATATGACGGTTTTGTTTTAGATGGCGTGGTCGGACTCTACATACATCGGATGCGCCATATCCCAATTCAACCAAGACGGTTGGAATAAATTCTTTGTCGTGTGCAACTATGGGCCAACGTAAGTACAAAATTGTTTAAAAATCAACTTATTTTTTTATTATATTGTTCTTTAATCGTCGAGCGATATGAAATTGAGTGTTACTGACCATTAGTTTTATAAAATATATCGTCTCGCTCATATTCTTGGTGCATTTAATATATAGTCAGTTATTCTAACACGTGTAAATATTAATAAAAAATAAATCATTTACGTAGAATGTTTTTTTAGCATTCCTCTTTTTAAAACTATGCTCAAACTCACATTCATTCGATTCCGAGTAATGTGTGTGTTTAAAAATTACAGTTATTTATAAATATATATATATACTAGCTGGCCGCCCCGACTTTATACGACTACACAGTAATATTTACCAGAGTTATTCCGTTACCGTGTGATTCCTAATCCTTTTCACTGGTACAGCCTATAAGCCGAAACATGTTTATACATATTTAGTAATACTATTGGTCCAAACGCAACAAACAAAGTATTGTCTAATTACCATCTATTTTGCAAAAGGCTATTAAATATATTATTATATAAACATCACCTCCACCTGCTTAATATAGTTCTCTTTTTCAGAGGGAACTACCTTGGTCAGAAGCCATACAAGAGCGGAAACCCTGGACAACGTCTGTTTTGCTCGATAGGCGATTGCATTCATCCTTATGGCGATAAGTGTTAATCTTTATATACTTAAGTACTATATATATAATAATTAGTAATATATAAGTAATATAATTACTATATATTAAAAAAAATAATAAAAACATTTGAACCCAAGCATTTTTTCTTTTTTTTCGAAGATGGGATCTTAAGAAACACTGAAATTTACAATGTAAAACACGTTCGTGCATGACCTCGAAACTGTTTGCAATTATGGGCCATTCATTATCACGTATTATTAGACATAGACGCTAGACTGTCTTATTTATTATTTCTATCAAGACTCCATAGTTTCCATAATTCTAAAGCAAGATCAAAAAACACATGAAATTAAGTTTTGAAAAAGCACAGGCAACCGCGCGAGTTCTAAAGATTTTTACAAGATGCGTTCACAGACTGATTTGTGTTGTGTGCTCTAAATACTTTGCAACAAAGATGCAACACCACTTCATGGGCTAAACTATAAGGGCATATCTCAAATATGTATGTCTCGGCCACTACTGATTAGTAAAAATCGTCTTAATAAATAAAAAATACAAATAAATAACTGACTTCATTTACACTTCAATATAATACTTTCCATTTTTCACTAAGATTCACTGTGGCGGTTAATTTCCCTTTGCTACGAGCCTAACCTTCTTCCACATTCGTTAATTAATACAGGACAAAGTCATATTAGAGTGTAGTGCAGTAGTGTGTCCCGTTCATTGACCTTTGACATATCAATACTCCCATTAATCTATTGTCGTCCATCTGTCATATATATAATCTTATTGGTTGATTGTTCATTTAATTTATTAAATCAATCGTTGGTATTACAACGTATAACTGAATCTACAATCAAACGCAATAGGCGATTATTTCCTTCATTTTATCTTCAATATATTTGTCTACAAAGACTAAGTACGTTTCGAGATGCAAACATAAATGTTTTCTTATTGACTTCGTATGACTCACAGGAATTAATAATACTGTACATCAAACTGTCTTTGTCGCTAATCTGCTTGGATATCACAAACACGACAAAACAAGCATCTTCAAGTTGTATGGTTGCGTATTTATCCATGATTGTACACTTTTATATTAGAATCTTATACTTGAATATAACAGAAGGCATATCCTATAGTTTACCAACACTTTACAGAAGGCATATAAAATCGCGAAACTACGCTCTGTCATTGCCACCGAGTCTGCTCAGCGCGGCAATTATGGGGCAATATTCCCCCTTTCTCGCAGAAGCCTACGTCTTGCAGTGGACACAGAACCATTACTGGTTGTTACGTATTCAGTCATTATTGTATCATTTTATATAACGCCTTACGCAACCACTTGTACATTCCAAATATTTCCTTCTTTTTCTTTCGTCTGATAACCGATGAAATTCTTAGTTAACTTACATGGCCAGATCAACTTAGTTTAAATATTGTATGCAAGTAAATAAACCGAAATTAGAGTTAATAGCAAAATTGGTATTAAGAAGCGTCCGTACCGCTGGTTTTTTAAATTTACTTCTCCAACTCGTTAAACGAAGGATTTAACCTGTTGTCATACGAAATAAACAGACGAGGCGTTTTATGGGTTTTCTTCTTTCTTAATAGTATTATCGAAAACAATTTTATATTTTATAATAGTGTCCTGCTTGCTTTTATATGTTTAGATAGTGTTTAGTAAGATTAATAGAATCTGATAATGGGGTAAGTACATTAAGTATTACTACAACCAATGCTTAATTACCTGTATGCTTTGGTTAATTGATAATGTGGCTTTTGTTGTCGTTTAGTGTAAGACTACAATATTTATAAAACGATGAAAGAATTTATAAGTACGCAAACATATAACTACTTATTATGCTATTTGATCTCAACATGTAAAAAATGATGGTTATAATTTCCTAACAGATTACAGACACAGACAGTTTGACGTGTAAAGTAATATTAATAGATTTAAACATATACGAAGCCAATAGGAAAATATATATGAATGTAGTTAAAATGTCTAGACAATGTTACCTTTGTAGGAAAATTTGTTGTTAAAATAAAACGGTGAAAGCAATCACGCATTTGTAAGCAATACGTTGACACACCAACGATTCATGCAATTTGCATCAATGACAAATAGGTAATAAATTAACAGTAAACAAATAAGATATTTCATAAATCAGAAGATAACGGTTTCATACGTCAGAAAAGATTGGGAGGTATATATCTAATGCCATTGCCTACCCTACCAGGCAGCGCAGTAGATTAGTATGTAAAACAATAAATCAACGAACCCAAATCTGTAAAAAAAATTGTCATCACCAGGTGTCATAAGAAGCGACTGAGGTACGGGAACCGACAGATTGCGGCATATCCACCCAAAACAGAGTAGATCATATTCAATAGGCTGGAAAGAGCAGCGCTCTCAGCGCAAAGCACGTTTTGCGATTTCCACCACATCCGGAAATTACGGGCCATATTCGCTCTTTCTTTAAAAGGCCTATGTCCAGCACTGGACAGTCTATGGTATGAAGATAATATGGTGTGATGAAAGTTTCGGAATTTGTATCTCGCTACTAACAATATCTATCAATGACTAATTGTATAGTTTTTTACGGAAAGAATTAGAACACATTTTTATCCTAAGCTCATTCTAGGAATATTGAGGGCGAGAACTCTCTCTGAGAAGAAGAAAATCTAATGAAAAATGAGAAATCTAACAATAATTTACTATACTTTCATGGCGTAAAGAAGACAAGATAATATAAAAAAAAAACGTTTATTAGTAATAATATATTTATTGTTGACAATCACTCTGTTAATAAGATCGTAATAAAAACTATATCGTTATCAAATTATGTGTAATACGATTATGTATTAACACACGAAAAAGTATCGGTTTAATGAAACTAGACATTTTTACTCTATTATTGTCCGCCGCCCTATTTTAAATTACTGAATTTGGTCGCAGACCAAATAATGCATATACCAGGTAGGTCTCATCGTTGAGTAAAGTGATTTTGTCTGATCTGACGGAAATAAGTAAGGTCGCATTTTAATAGTCCAAATTTAAAGGCAGACTATTCATTACCTTTGAATAATGTTACCTAACGTTAATTCTAACGGCCCCAGCGATTACTTAGTGTGAGCCAACGCTACATTTGTTTTAATCTATCACACAAAATTAGTGTAATCAATCGATAATGATAAGACACCCTAAATATCTTCATCATTATCTTGGAAATACTTAGATAGTGGTAGTCGTATATCAAATTTAATTAGTAGATTTCAGCTATAATTGTGTTAAATCGTGAAGTAGGATTTTATGACAGAACAATTTCATGTGGTAATTTAAAGTTGGCGTAATGGTACGTATTATTTCTATTTTTATATTCTGTATGATTTTTATCATATTTAATATTCAGTATAGACAATACGTTCATTGCGATTAAATTCAATGTTTAAAATTACTTGAGTTGATATTGTTAATAACTTATTGCATATCAAACCATTTTTTATGTTAGGAACTATGGCTAACTTTCTAATTACGATGTCAGCTATGGTGTTACCTAACCTCAACGCCACATAGAACTAAAATAAGCATTAGTGGCGAAAAATAACAGTCGCGTACTTATTTATGCAAAAATAACTTACCATTGCTTTACAATAACAACACAGAAGTGCCTTAAGTACAATTAAATACAATATAGGAAAAAGATCCGTTTTTGAAATTATTATTGTTGCATCTTTCTATTCTCGATATATAAACACTGACTTCAAATTGTAATTAATCTCACCCAATGACACTCAATTAAACCAAATCAAACTGCACATATCCATTCCTTCACTAGAATCATTTCCTTAATCCGTTACGATAATTACGGATGATCTAAGGTCAGGTAAAGGTCTGACATCGAGTTCGGTGATCTTACCGTATTAGCACTGCTTGATTTAAGTAATACTTTCAATACATTAGACAACGTATTTGTATCGAGAGCGCTCTTTCGTCCCGGTGTTCTATGTCAACTGGTGTACCACAAGGTGGCGTTTTGTAAATTTAAAGATAATAAAAGTTGTATTTATATTTGTGTATATATTGGTGTGTAAGTTTATTGTTAAATAGATGAACACAGTTTTTATAAAACTTTTTTTTATAATTACATAATACATTGTTCTGCCCCACAACATTATATTATTTTATGTTTATTCAAAATTTACCTGAAAAAGATTTGAGCGATAAGGTCGCTAATTAGTCTTATAAATTGTAAATATTATTTTGTTTTTATTTAAGACATTATGTACAATAAAGAGTGTTATTATTATGTGATTTATGAAGTACTTTAACTTTAATTTAGGCAGAGCAGTGCATTATTCTTCTCTAAAGAAGGACTTTATGATAGGTGTTTTACGTTACTTGCCTTATTTTTGTACGCCATAATTACAACGTTTAGGAATCATGGTGACATCCAATCTCTTAACACAAGAAACAAAACCGAACTCTTATCCTAAAATTTAGACTACAAAACGTATAATGTTAACCTTGAAAACCAAGTAACCACAATATCAAAAAAAGCTGTAATTATATGAGGCTTAAAAACTTAAGTATTTTTAATAAGTAATAAACGCATAAATATGAAATATTGTTGAAATATTTTTTTAAAGTAAATTTTATTCGGTTATTTTATTTTTATGAAGTGGAAGAGTTGAGATAAAATTAACAATGTAAAATGGATTTACAAATTATGATTTACATAATAAAAACACTTCTAAATTGTGCCCTTATGCTAAATACTACTTGAATATGAAAACTCGTAGATATTACGATCACCGCTTTCCTTTATACTTCACATACTCTGTTCTAGTTTTGTGAACTCTTCTCATAGTGAACACCAGGATAATAATTATGCTCAAACTCAAAACAAAATATATTATAGTGGGCCCGTTACAAGTAGTTTCAAATCGTCAAACATAATAAATTAAACAATTTGAATTAAAAAATACTAAGTACCTAATTGTGTTATACTCATAATATTGATGACCAAAATGAGCCCACGGCATCATAAAAGTCATCTAATATATAAATTAGGTCTACCCTATACCAGTCTGCCGGCATCAGATAGGTTTATCTACTTATGTTGTAAAATACTTTGAGTTAGTCACCCTAGCTATCTCTATGTTCTAACAATAATTTTTAAATTCTAAAAGAGGACTTTTGCTGAATTTCTAAATTCACTCTCAACGATGGCCGCTCGTTGCCTAGCCTAGGTCGAGCCTTTAGAGGCGCCCTCGGACGATCGCCGTCGATCCCGCTCAGATCTCGCGGGCGCGACCGTAGTTAAACGCGCGGTCGCGGCCGCGGTGTACGCAGCATAAATGGTAAAAGGTGTACGGGCATCGGACCTCTCATCTATGGGAGGCCCCGCCCTCTTTTTTCGGTGGCGCTGGTATTGACGTTTGAGTAGTCCAGCAAACGGTTAGTCCGAAAAAAAACAGCTTCCTGCGTCTTCCACTCTAATACATTGCTAGAGCAAACTTAATTTAGACTAGATTTAATTTTAGCACCGATGTTGCGAAACTTATTGGTATCAGTTTACTAATGTACTAGTTGATCTGTTGCTTTAAGTATTCTTAATCAACCTACACAAATCTGTCAAAACTTTGCAAGCGCCATTAATCTATACAAACAAAATTAAAACAATCGAGTTCAAAATTTTCATAAATATAAGAAGTTTGAGCTGTTGCTTTGTGTACATCGCACTTGCCATCCAACTTTTTTTTCTAGTTATTATTCTTCTTACTCGCGGGCTTTATGTCGGTGACATGGGCCGACATGAAAGCGGTGGAGCCTCCTCTCCGGGTGGATATGCCGCCTCCTGAAGGAAGCGCAGTGAGCACCAGAAACGTCGACACAGCTTGGGTCACTATGCCCATAGACCACTTCGATCCACAGAACACAGACACTTATGAAATGGTTTGTTTATGCTTACAAATTTTCTAATAACATTGTATATATAAGACTAGCATTCCACCCGCTTCCTGCGGGAATTGTTCTTGAATCAAAACCATCTCTTGTTTTTCCTTAAGGTTTAAGGTAGAAATACCACAACAAATATAATTGAAATTGTTTTACTAGTTTACATCCTTCAATTATTTGTCAAACAGCCAGACAAACATACTTTCGTATTTATAAGTATGAAAAAATAAATTCACACGACTTGGAGATGAGTAGCTTAAAGTACTTGAGTTTCGGATGTTAGACAACAGACGAGTTACAAATATAATACTTAAATATATATAAATAATACCCCGACACAGAATAAATACAAATACTCCTCATATAAATATTTGTCCTGGATGGTAGTCGAACCCACAACAATTGACGCGCAAGATAGGACCACTACCATTTGCGCCATCGGACCCGTATAGATGTATTTATTTAATATATTGAAAAATTAATCATAGTTTGTCTGTTACATGGCTATATGAGGTTATCTATGCTCAGTTGCATATGATAATCTTTCATTCAGTGCGGAAATTATGTAAGTATAACATGGATCAATAGGTCGAGACTAACAATGAAAACAAAATTTTATTTTGCAAATTGTTTTTTATTCATCCACATAATCACCTTTTAGGGTGATACAACGGTTCCAACGCTTTTCAATTTTTCGATACATTATTTTTAAAAAAAAAATATCTTTCGCTTCAAAATAAGCTTCAGTTTCAGCGATGACCTTCTTATTTGAGCCAAATCTTTTTCCAAGCAAGCCAAGCATTTTTTTAAGATCAGCAAAGAGCCAGTATTCACTGGGAGCTAAATCTGGCTAGTACTGCTGGTGGGGAAGCAGATTAAAGCCCAATTCGTTCAATTTTGCCATTGTTTTTTTTTCATCGACTTATGGCAGGGTGCATTGTCTTGGTGAAAAAGGATTTTTTTTCTTTGCATGTGCGGTTCATTTTTTGCGATTTCCTCCTTTAAACACACCAGTAAGCCAATAGAATAATCACTGTTGATCGATTTACCGTTTTCGAGGTAGTCAAAGAAAATCACGCCATGCGTATCCCAAAAAACTGACGCCATGTCTGTGTCAGCTAACTGCTGCGTTTTCGGACACTTCGGACGGCTTTCGCCAGCTGTGCGCCACTCAGATGACTGCCGCTTTGACTCTGGAGTGTAATGTGTAACCCTCTTGGAAAAAACCTTTTTGATGCTCAAATTTTCATGAAGGATAGTAAATACAATTCCATATGGTATCTGTGTCATCTCAGCAATCTCACGGAGCTTCACTTTACGATCTTTTATTATAATTTTTGTCTCTTCACTCACATTTTCCGGTGCAACGGCTGGTGTTCGGTGTTAGTCTACGAGCTAATTACTACCTAACCCGACAGACGTAACTTCTTAACTATATATTAAGAGGTACCCAATGCAGGAACCACTGTCAAGTTAATCACATTATTTAGTCTAACTTGTGATATTTTGCAGCGATACATGTACAATGAGGATTTCTTCGGTGGCGATGGATCTCCAGTGTTTATCCTAGTGGGTGGTGAATGGGACATCGCTCCAGGCTGGTTACGAGCGGGCAATATGTACGCAATGGCGCAGGAGAACCGAGGCTATATGATTTACACAGAACATAGATACTATGGACAGAGCCTCCCGTATCAGTGAGTTACAATATATTATTACCTACTGGATTATTATTTTTACTAAAAGTTCTTCTAAAGTGCCTGTGTCTAGGATTAATAATTTATTTTTAGCCAATGTTTAAGATTTACTTAGCCACTACCAGTATTTGTCTTTTGTACCAAAAAATAAATTAGCCATTACACATAATGTCCTATCATTATGATAAGTGCCTAATATGAAAGTGAATTTGATAATACTTATTCAAAAAATCAAATTGTCTATCACCTTCAAGACAGCGTAATAAGAACAATAAATCCGACCGGCTATTTCTTGAAGTTTACAAAAAACGTATCTCAATAATATTGTGTTTACAACGTTTGAAAATTTTATAATTTGACAAACTTTCATTTCGCAAACATATTATTTTAAAAATAATAATTGGACAATATAGGTTTCGCAATAGATTTACTCAGGATATACTTCAATTGTTACAATAAAATTTTTCATTGTGATCGCAGTTCTAAACTTAACCTAACCAGCCATCATTTCAGTTGACATGTTATTGTGTGAAATATTGTTTACGTATAATGAACTTTTAAAAAATAGCTGAAATTTTGATTCATTATTAAATGGCCAATTTTCAAGTAGCAATAAAATAATGACCGGACAATATGATAAGTAATGAAATTAAGATAGAAATTAATCGCTTAGCCCAGTAAACCTTGATATTATTCATAATGACCGGGAATTAATAATGCCAGCATTGATCACATGGTCCATAACATGTCACATGGTGTTATAAGTACGTCTTTGAAGAAAATCTGTCCACCTATGAAATAAATTAGTTATTTTTCACCAAATAAACACAAAGCAGTATCAAGTAGCAATCATTAGCTGAGTAAAGTAGTAAATGAGCTATGAGGTTATAACTTACAGCCTCATAAGATTAGGGTCAGTTCTGTTTAGCACGACTCTATATAAGTATTTTGTGAAACTTTTAAAGGAATTTCACCGCTGAAAATCTCCGATTCTTGAATGTGGACCAAGCCCTGGCCGATTTAGCTGCTTTCATTGGTAACGTAGTGAAGTCCCAGGATCGTTTCGCTAACAGCAAGATAGTGCTCTATGGTGGATCTTATGCAGCTAATATGGCACTCTGGTTCAAGCAACGATACCCCCATCTGGTGGTTGGAGTGGTAGCTTCAAGTGGGCCAATTCTAGCAGAAGTAGATTTCACGGGTTAGTAATTATAATTCTATAGCATAAAGAGTAAATAACTGTAAAATTCTATGGAGGCACAAGGTGTCGTAAGAGACGACTGAGGTAGCGGAACCGACAGGTGGCGGTATATCAACCCGAAACAGTGTAGCTCAAATGCAACAGGGTGGGTATGGGCAGCAGCATTCCCGACGCAAACGTTTCCGTGTGATATGCACATTTCTGGTTCATTTATGGTAAATATCATATCATATCATAGGTAATAATCTATATGTATATATAAGAAGCTGACTGATTGACTGACATATAAACGCGGGCCCTAAACTATAAGAGGAACTTAAAATTTTGCTCTGAGGTTCCTTTTATAACGCAGGGAAACATAAAGAAAGCACTATTGAAAATTCACCCTCCAAAGGGGTAAAACTAGAGTGCAAAGTTAGTATGAAACTTTGCTGTTTTTGGTGTTTTTTTTTTTATTAAAATTCAATATAAAGATTGTTAATTGAAGCTAGAACTTAAAACTAAGTGTTAGGTTCACAAAGCATGCGTTGTGCAATCAGACGACATTAAAATTTCTTATTCTTCTAACTTAAAACTAATTAAATCTAAGTTTAATTAATAGATATGGCGCTTAATTCTATAGTAATGGGTATAAAAGTAAGTCAATCAGATTTTTATACCTATTGTGAAGCCTACACAGTCTAGGAATCGGGGAGATAGAACCAAAAACTGTCCATCGTAAAAGAGGGGAAGAGAAGATTAAGAGGTACCCGGGGATATCTGGGAAGAAACTTAAATTTAATTTTCGGGGCAATTTAAATAACCATGCAGTATTTTAAATATTAATTTGCATTTATAAATGATATATAAAAAATTCATATAAATGTTTATCCTGGATGCGGATCGTACCTACTATGATTGGCGCATAACGCCATTGGGCCTATCTCATTCACAAAAGACTTTACATACTTTAACTTTGTGAGAATGTTATAATTTACAAGCACATTTCGCATTCTTTTATTTTGTTGTGTTTTATTTCCTGTAGGTTACCTTGAAGTAGTTCACGAAGCTTTCTTATTAGAGGGCGGAGAGCAATGTATATCGATTATCAGGCAAGGCATTGCTGATACTGCTGAGGCACTCAAAACTGAGGAAGGGCAGCGATTGGTTGAGCAAAACTACAGGTAATGTCCGAGCTATTACAGCCTTTTAACATAATTTGAATATATACATACTATTGCGTAAAAACTATTTACAAATGGTTTAAATTCAAGTAAGTACATAAATACTTTCGGAAAAATCTGCATATTGGTGGTCTTATTAGTCGCTCATATTATTAAACAAAGTACAGGCCGCAAAAGGAAATCATAGGAGATACCTGATGTTTAATAAAACATACAAACGAAGTCGGCTCGTGTTGATCTGCTATATATTCTATTAAGCGCACCGTAATATATATACGTTAATGGCCCTATTATGAAATTACGGCGTATCATGAAATACCTAATCGTGACTTATTCGAATCTAGTGATTTCGGATCTGAGCCCGTACTTCCCAGAAATCCTGGAAGAAGAAATTTAATCATTATTTTCTCCATTAACGTTAAAGTAGCCCAATTCAGTTTCTAAAATTTTCATGAAATTTAAAAACGATTGCCGCTGTATACCGAGCACAACATGTAAGTCCTAATAAACCGCGCTTGAGAGCCCTTCAAAAAGTAGCTATACATTTAAAAAAATTGGTGTCTGTCTGCAATATGAAAATAACCGCTTTCTACTACATGCATTTACGGTATTGAATATACATACGGTACACATACCAAAATATTTATTATTACAATTTTTGTCTGTCTGCCTCTCTGTTTGTACCAGCTAATCTCAGAAACGGCTGGACCGATTTGGACTGGACTTTTACTGAAAGATAGCTGATGTAATAAGAAGTAACATAGGCTATATAACGTCAACAATATAATAAGAGTGGAGGATAAATAAAAATATGGCAAAAACGGGCGAAAAATACACTCATTTGCAAAAAAAAATTCTTCTTTAAAAATACGGTACCAAAATGATTTCAATCATTTGTACATGTTACTGGCCGGTTTTAAAAACGTCGTGGTGTTTAAAACAGTACGTTCTAAATTCAAATTTTCGTGTGATGCTCGTTTTTACAGAAAACCACTATTTATCCTACATTTCTGGTGCGAAGTTACAAAAGATTTTCATAACTTTAGTCAATTTTTATGAATTTATTTCATATTCCTAATTGTCAAAGCTTCATTTAATGCTGTTTAGCTGTCTCAATAATGTTAGAGAAAGTGGTAAAAGCTACCAAAATCATGGCGCTGCTCGAAGAGGGTTGCAGCCAATGCTTCGTGGCTCAGAGGCTAAGTGTGAGTCGCTCGACGGTTTAAAAGACCTGGCAGCGGCATAAAGACACCGGTTCCGTCGAGAGAAGGCCTGGAAGAAATATGCTTGTTTTGAAGAAATAACACCTTATGGTTTATACACCTGTTATGCTTTGGGCAGGAATAAATTCAACTGATCGTACAAAGTTAGTCTTCATTAAAAACGGCTCACAGACTGGACATCAATACATAACGGAAGTTCTAATTCCTCATGCACAACCCGCATTGGCCACTTTAGGCGAAGACTAAATTTTTATGGATGACAACGCTCGCGCCCACCGGTCTGGCGATGTGGAAACGTATGTGCAAGAGGTCAGCATTCGTCGTTTGGATTGGCCAGCTTGAAGTCCCGACCTCAGTCCTATAGAGCATGTCTGGGACGTTCTGAAACGACGCGTGAGGTCGGTACAACCGGCTCCGCAGACCATCAGAGAGCTGAAGAATGTGATTACCGCGGAGTGGAAACGTATTCCGCAAGCAAGTATCTGGGATATCCTCGCTAGCATACCCAGACGAATTCAAGCTGTGATTTCAGCTAGAGGGGGTCACACTCGATACTAAACATTTAGTTGCTTTTACTTTATTAAAAAAAATACAAACAAATCTCTTTGTTAACTTTTACTTCACGAGCATATACACTACTAGCGAGCATACACTACTAGTGAACTTTAGCATTAAAACCCATAAATTTTTTCAAAAATTTATGATAATACTGACCAAAACGATTATTTGCTTATTAATTTACAAAATTGTGAAAGTAAATCTACCTATAATTATAAAACAAACCAATAGTAACATTTGATATGGTTTATTGCTTAGGTGCCCGTTTTTTTGCAAATGAGAGTAAGTATATGCTTTGAGAGCTTTCGTTGCGTGGGCTGCGTAAAGGTTCAACCCTTTACGTAAAAAACATGTAAGAACGCGGACGAAGTCACGGGCACAGCTAGTTTGTAATATAAATAGTAATTGCATGAATTTTTAATTTATTGAATGATGAATTGAATCATGAATTTTTATCCTTTGTCACTGATAATGCCATAGTCACAGGTTCGTGAATAAAAGACCTACGGAAATGTTAAATTGCAGGCTTTGCGGACCACTTCCCGACTATGACGATCCATATGAGCTGGGATACTTTTCGGGATTAATTAGTTGGACCTTCTCAGGATCTGTTCAGAGTGCCCGTCCTGGTAGTATAACGTCAGTTTGCAACAATTTCATCAATAACGTATATGGTGGGTTGGCTTTCATTAATACATTTATATCTTTACTAGTATTATAAAGAGAAAAGATTTGATTGTTTATTTTAAAAATCATTTCACTATTAGCGAGCTCTTTACGGAGTATCATACCCTATGTTGTTTTAAAAAAAGTAAGAGACCGCTACGTAAAATATAACTAAGTAAACAGGATTTGTATTTTTGTACGTTTGTAACCAATAAACTTAGAAATAACGGAACTAAGTGCAATAACTCTTTCAAAAATAGAAAATTACATAGGCACCAAGTGACATCAATAAATGACCGTGGTGATAAACCTCTAAATAGTAATACTTACTATTTAGAGGTTTATGTACTTAAACCCCTATCTTCTAGAGTAATTGAGTAATTCTAATATATGTGTGTAGATAATCAAAACTTATTATGTGCATTTTAAAAAAGTTCGTTGAAGTGAGACTTATTGAATTGGGGAGAATTTGGAGATCTTTAATGCATTTTTTTATTTTGTAAGAATGTCAAGGCAAACCAAAAATCGTTCTCGGTGAACTTTTATGTTTTCTTGTAAAAGATTACACGAAAGTAGCAAATATTTATATAAATCATATAAAACATACGATGTTAACATACTAGTGAACGAAATATTTCTATAGTACTTATCATCTTTTAGCTATTTGCATGTAATACAAATTATTTCGCCTTATAGCAGGAATCATTTTTTTCAAAAAAGAGAACACATATGTTCATATTATTTTTAATGTTACATACATTAAAAATAATATGAACTTATGTATCTTTATGAATGTGTTAACGATCAAAATGTAAATTTGAAATGCAATGCGTTTTTATATATTTACAGGGTCAACCCCAATGCAGCAGATAGGTGGTTACGTGGCTTCAAATAGAGGTTTGGGTGATACAGGCTGTTGGACTATGGCATATGAAGCCCTTATCAACACATACAGCCAACGTACTAATTGTAAGTGTTGAATTAACCCGCAAGATCTCACTGCATGCAGGCATGCATACAATCGGTCCAATTGGGAACCTCTTACAGACACCAATATAATAATGAGTAGGTAACGCTACTATAAAAGTATCTACTTTCCGCGTTTCCAACACAACTACCTACTTATAACTCAGTAACTTATCACATGAGGTAGACTTCATACAAAGGTCACCTGTGTTGGTGCCTCACTCTCATCTATTTCGCCAAATAGTGATGTTTGCATTGCGATGTTCCAGTTAGAAGGATGAGAGGTAATGACATTACTAGGTGACATAGTAATTTCAAGTGTCAAGGATGGCAATGGAGCTAGTGATATCCTTGTGATATTACGAGAGGCTGCAGAGACGCTAACTATCACGCGGACTGTATGCTTGCTTGTTTGTTTGCAATAAAAAAGCAACAGCAAAATTACTAGTTAATAGTGCCGACACGGCAGCCTGCCCTCTTGGCAACTCCATCACGTCCTATAGAAACAAGATATTTGAATTGTACATTAGGTCTTACAATCTTATGATTTTAAGGTAAGGCTTTTTAACTTAGATACCTTTTTCAGGCACTTCAAATGAGGCCTACAGGACACTGCTCGTAATATTTTATAAATACTTAAAATTAACTAAAACTAACAATATTCAAATAAATGCTACAACAAAATATAAGTACAGTACAATTTACTGCAGCTGGATAAAGGCGTTAAAACACTATTGAATGGCATCATAAAAATAGAATGTGACATTTGTTCTGTGATATAATTTCAGCTCGAGCGTGGTACTATCAGACATGTACCGAATATGGATTCTACCAAACTGCCCCTCGTTCCGACACTGTGTTTGACCCGCTCGTGTGGCTCAGCGTTGACTTTTACGTTGATATTTGCAAGAAAGCCTTCACTCCCAGGTAAATAAATAACAGTGATACTTTTATTTAAAAAAAAAACAATGGCGAGGAGCACTCATTTCTTACATCACAAATAATTTAGAGTTCATTTTAGCTCCTATGACTCATTTTTATTACATAAATGCATCAGGTTTACATATTAAGATATTTAGTTTCAAAAAGTGAGTGAAGGTTTTTTCTTGTCATTGTTATAATCCTTTAGCACTTACACTATTTATTTAATTTGTGTGAAAATTATTATTAGCGCTTAAATTTAACCTGTTCCGTTCGTATGTATAGTACAAAAAAATGCTATTAGTTCATGTATTTTAGATAAGACACTGGGTGCACATTTTATTAACATACTTTACATTCTTGGGTTGAATGGAAGAAATTGCCGTCCATTGTACCTACTATTTCATTGTTTAATTTATGTATGTTTTGTCATATTCCAAATAATGTTTCGCCTAGCAAAACCTTATCTTACCTAATGAGATGGATGGATATAAGAGTATGTAAGTACATTAAAGAAATATAGCTTATGTAAAACCGAACCGTAAACCGAAAATTTACCGTGAAATTAGAACCGACTTGTCAATTATAACAGTTGTCTTGGTGCTACAAAATTCCGACCGATAGCATCGCTTTTAGAAATGCCTCTATCAGTCGCTCTTAACTGGCACTCCACAATCGTAACCACTTCATACAAATTCTTCTCGTAGAGCATTATATCACGATCGCCGGCGAACACTGCCCCTCAGCGAATACCGATCGCACTAATGTGTCCGGGGTCATGCAGTCTTCTTATTTTGCAAACAAAAAAATAACTATCCCAACGACGGCCGATCGAATCCAGCTCCAGTGGCACCTTCTAGTGACGCTTCGATGCCACGTCCCTGCGGGGCCTCCCGCGGGGCACTCGAGAACCTCCGAACATAGTCATTGGGTCATTCATTTGTAAGCCTGTTAGCCTGATTAGGATTTTTTAATGCTTTTATCGTAAATCGTAATCGTTGGGAAACTGCTATTAAAACAAATTAAAAACTAAAAAATGAGTGGAATATTTATGCCATTTGAGGCAATACCTTTCTTATAGATACATACCTAGTTCATTCTTCACATTCTTAAATTAATGCTATTTTATGAGGCTAGGCGCCAGGCAAATACTTACTCAAAGAATAATCAAAGCATCGATTAAATTATGTATGTTTGCGCCTTATAAAAGTACAAGAGCCATAGCTTCTTTCTGCTTCACAATGATAACTAGAGTCTTGCAGGTAAAAACTAGGCAACTGTAATGCAGAGGTTCAATAGGTCATAAGTTATTTCGTTACCAGTCTATTCAAATTTAAAGTGAACATTTATATTTAAGGCTTAACAAATAACTTCTGTCTTTTTATTTCAAGAGATCATCCTATTTTAATTTTTTTTATAAATAGATTGAACTGCGGTTTTGAATGGAACTCATAGGTATGAGTAGACCTTTTAGAGTCCCCGCAAACTACAGACTTTCTATCGGCCGATAG
The DNA here is from genome assembly GCA_020976665.1 of Heortia vitessoides. Taxonomy (NCBI): domain Eukaryota; kingdom Metazoa; phylum Arthropoda; class Insecta; order Lepidoptera; family Crambidae; genus Heortia; species Heortia vitessoides. The sequence goes on along the minus strand of JACJUM010002878.1, from coordinate 10,311,257 downwards.
TTTGGTCGGGCTTATAATAAGTATGAAGATGTATGCAAGTCCGCACACTACAACGATTTAACATCGGCCGATAAATAAGTTTGATGGGCTACTCAACTGCGTTCAAACTGAACTATCGGCAAACTATCGACCGACTGCTAGATCAGTATGGAGCACCTAGCAAGCGCGCACACCGACCGATTGTTTAGTCGGCCGATGGTTCATTTCTCAACGTGTTTTGGAGCAAAAAAAGTTTTTTGTTTTTTAATTTTGAATGCATCGTGTAAAATTTTCCACTTAATAATCGATCACTGTGGATGGGATGCACCCAATACTCTCGGACTCTCTTTTTGATTTTTCTCCTCCGATGTATGAGAGCAATAATAATATTTCTAGATAATATTTTATTACGAGTAACTTGCATTATACGACAGCTCGGTATAACGGTAGCTTCAAAAATGAATATTGTCGCCCGCCTGTTGCCTAGTTTGCGCACTCACCGCCAACCCAACTGTTTAGTTGGCGTAGTGTGCGCGCTAACAGCCCAACCCGACCAAACTATCGGCCGATAGAAAGTCTGTAGTTTGCGGGGTCTCTTAAGCGTCATCAAATGTACACGGTACTTAAATCTTGAAGATAATGAAATTTTAAGGCCCCTCCACATTCTCGCGAGTACGCAAGAATCGTGAATGTGAATTGTTTAAGTTCTCGGGCTGTTCTCCGGCTTTTGTCGGTTTTGTGCGCGAGAATATCAAAACAGGCGAGACCGTAATTTGACTCACACTCGCATGTTTCTCTACTGAGACACGGCGACTCGCCCATTACTATGAGCGAGTCGCCGATTTAAATGGTTGCGTTGTCTACCGATGAATTATTTTCATCCACCACCTTCTTTTCAATAATTTCGTTCTCTTTAATATACTCATAATTATAATAAGCAGAAGCGCATATCAATAAACTTGCCGTAGCAGCCTCTTCAGCGTCCATGGTTATTAAGCGTGAGAGCTGTAGTAGAACTTTGTGGGAGTGTACCCAAAAAAAGTTCTCACTGCGTTCTCGCTGAGAATCTCGTGAAGATTCTCGTGTGAATATCTCGCGAAAATGTAGACGGTGTCAAGAATTTGTTTGTCAATATTGAAAGTTATTTTTGCCGCTACCTGTATGTGGATTCAGTGCTGTGCCGTTTATCCCGCTGCTATCTTCTTAATAACACACGCATTATTTTCTTTTTGATGATTATTAGATCGTTCCATAATATAACTTTTTACTTGTAATACGAGTCAAATAAAGGCCACTAAACTATCTACCCTTTTGACAGGTTTGACGAGGAATTCGTGTACGGCGCAGTGAACCGCGTGAATACAGTATTCGGCGGATTGAATCCTAACGTCAACAACACCATCAACATCCATGGGTACATCGACCCCTGGCGTGCACTAGGAGTCTATGATCGCAACCTCAAGGACTCATCACCCACTTACACCATTCCCAGGTACACATTTGTTTACGCGAGGTAACCCTATAATATAAAGGTCGTCTGTAGGTTAAGATTGTCTAAATAGGTGAAAGTGAAGTAACAATAAAATAAATAATTATTTCCCACATCTCTTACATTGACCCGACTTTGTGATAAGTCGCCTAATGCACTTGTGTAACGGACATCAAAACAATAGAGGAATCAGATATACTAATTTAATACAAGTAAACACCCAGACAGAATAAACACAAATATCATCGCTACTATCTGCGCCATCGGGCCTGTCTACAATGGTAACTCCCTCTCATCTATTTTTATTCTCGAACAGCAGAGTTCGCATTGCTTTGTTCCGGTTTGAAAAGTTATAAGCAGTGAAATTACTGGGTGTTGTGTAATATCTTCAAGTCACAAGATTTGGCATTTTGGGTATCCCTGTATATAAGCGTCTATAGACTAAAGTGACGCGATCAGTGTTTGTCGAGTAGGACAATTCTAATTACTATTATTATTTACTACCAAAGATAGTAAATACGAGTATAATCTAATATTGGTTGCTAGGCGTACGTACTGAATACTGACATATTTAATATTGCATTGCTCGCTATAACTTTGATGCAATTAAATTAACAAAACATTTCATATGAACCTTAACTCCGTGATAAGTAGATTAAGCACTCGTGTAACAGATTACACAACTTAGTAATTACAGATACATTACCTACTTAAAATACATTATACATAATATAACATTTATACTAGTTGATGTGTCGCCACTCGCCCCGGCTTCGCACAGGTTATACCTACGTAGTTCTTCATTACTATTATTGTCGCAACGAAGTCATCGCAATATCTTAGGCATTTCACATATTATTTTCTACAAGTATGAATGAATTATACGCCCAAGCTTTCTTATCTCCCTTATTTGATGAAGGTAAAAAGATTGTTGACTTGATGATAACTTTTATAGATATAACAATGATTTATTGCAAACGTGCAAATTAATTCGCGATACAAGATTGAAACGGTTGGATTAGCTCTCAGTATAAATGCATTATCAAAACGGTATTTTTTACAGGGCCTCTCACTGCTTCGACATGCAAGGCTGGCTGATAACAGACACTATCAGAATGACAGGCGCCCAGCAAGCGGCGAGAAGGCTGGTCGCTAGATGGTTATCTACGTAAAATATTTATTTGTATGAATTGTGTAATATAATATAACAAAACAAATAAAACACTCGTTTCACACCCGGCGTGCGCCGAGAACATAATTTATTAGTTTAAAATTACACAATCTGATAAATCGATATCCACAGAAGTTAATCAGAAACTTTGAACAGGTCGAAATTGAAACAGATCAAAAAATATAATCACAAAGTACTCACTAACCGCCCTACGTAGATAAAACTCTAGTTAATTCCTAATGTCATAAATGTATGGTTAGCGTTCACCTACCGGCGGAATAGTTATTTTGGATTAAATGCACAGTGCACTACTTCAGTGGACGGGTCGGTGTATTTTCAAAATGGCTCTTTTCCACGAATTTCCTTTTCGGAAACACAGCACAAATCGTGGTACATAGGAGACGCCGAACAAAACTTTTTATTCACCGATCTATACATATACATATACGAGGCAGGTCACTGACACTTATCACAACTAAAATAGGAAGCATAAAATATAGTTTAAATTATAAACGTTCTCCTCTATACCACTACATTTGCAGTGAGCGAGGGCGAGAGACACAGTGTGTTCCCCACACTCGCTATACTGTGACGCGACCGCAGAAGTAGTCTACTCTACCAAAAATCATAGATAGCACTTACATAGTTAAGTTCAATAATGAAAATTCGAGATAGGGCAGTCCATCATTCAAGTCGTTCAAAAAAAAATAACATTCAATAAAATCAAGTTACATTAAACATGCTCACTGGGTAATTCATACAGTTTAAAAATAAACTTTTATAGGCAGTGTAAAAAAGATCAATTCATGTCAAATACGTTCTCAAACGATAGGACTGCCGAAAGAACCCCTGAACTAACTCAAATTCAGAAATGACGGCACCGTTATCCTATTTGTCTAATTCTAGTGAATACTTAAGAATTACTTGAATCTCGCGAATGTAACGGAACAGCGGTGTAGCGCTTGTTGCAAGGGCAAGATTCGCGTGGCGTAAACATTTTATCGTCTATAGAGAGACAGCGATAACATCCCTGCGCCCTCGCTACAAAGACACACGTAGAAGAAGTGTATTATTATAATATACTGGTGGAATATTTACAATGTTCTAATGTTCAAGTCAGAAGTCATTCTACGACCAGTGGTTTGGGATTCTCCCAAGGAAAGCCTTCGCGACCGAAATGGCCGTATGTACTCGTCCTTTGGTATATGGGTGCTCTGAGATTTAATTCCCTGAAAACAAAACAATAAAAAATATAATCTATACAATCAATATAAAGGCATTGAAAACAGCTTTACCACAATTTAAGTGGTCAATAAATTTACTGATGTAAGACTAGTTGATATTTTCATATTTATCTACCAAGTCTACCTAGTCTCACTAACTGCACTTCTACATATTAACTAACAAACCACACAATAAGCTGAATAGGTGACCACATAAATTACATATGTTTGCATTTCAAACTTGAAATAACATGATATAATTTCATTCAGAAATAAATAATTATCAAACTACACTGACATTACTTTTTTATACCCGATAACTATGATAAAAAATTATAGTTATTTGCAATTTAAAATAATAAAAATATCTTTACGAGGTCTGAGTAGAAATTAATATACATATATGTAATAAAACCGAAAACTCACTTGACGATCTTGCCCGGCCGTAAGTCGAAGTTCTTCCGCACGATAGCGAGTAGTTCTTGCTGCCTTTTGTGTGAGGTACCATAATCGAAAACAGATATGGACAGCGGCTCCGCTACACCGATAGCGTATGACACCTGAAAATTAAATATACATTTATAATAAAATATAATTATTTTACTAATCTCAATCTTTCTGACAGCGACTTCTTCCACGTGGACTTAATTTCGCGTCCATCACGAACTTCAAATATGTATATTTATTTGATCGTTTCTCTGAATACTGAACAATCATAAAGCAAAAAATATACTCATCCCTTCGTGAGGGACTAAATATCTTCAAAAACTAAATATCTTATGAGAATCCTTATGTTATTCTGAATAGAACCTGTTATCGGTAATTCCAGCGCCAGGTTGGCGAAATACCGAAAAAAAAATGTAATGTATATCATCTCTGAACCCTATAAACAAGTTTTTAATTTGAACAATCCAGTAAAACGACATCTACGCGCTTTAGTGCTAATTTGTTCTGCCATTCCTTATTTTTTATCAACGTAGCCGCAGCGGGGCGCTAGAGTATATTAAAATACTAGCGTCCCGCTACGGCTTCACACGGGTATAATTAGGATAATAAATGGTTATTGTGGGTATCTATTACAGATAGACATGATGCTGCCTTTTTTAAGACTTATAAGCTGTAAAATACTATAGTACATTATTTTGATCTCTCTCGTGGGGCTGACCAAGGCTCGTTTGCAATGTAATCGAAAAAAAATTTGATTAACGTCATCAAATTAGGAACCCCGAAAACTATCAGTGTTTCTTTGAATCACTCTATTAATAAGTAGACAAATAATTTACAATTAAATAATATTGCGGCTATAAATTAAGATGTAAGCTATCCCTATCTTTCATGTTGGATCAAACAGCACACGGTGCTCAAATTTAATTTAAAATTGGTTAAGTAGAGTCCGTCGCGGACAAACAACACGTGATTTATATATATTACGATATATCAAGATAAAGCAGCATTGAACTTTTGTTGATATTAATTCCGTAAAATGTAGACAAGCTCAAATTTCCGTGATTGCAATGAAGTAGATCACGTTAAGCGACATTTCATATAACTTAGTCAAATATTTAAATATGAAGTAATATTCTTAGGATAATTGTAATTAGCAAGATAATTTTAAATCATATAATATATGGCACGTTCCAAAATTCCGGTACTTTTCTGTAACCTGGGTGACAGAGACCATTTGGAGCCCACTCCTGGTATGGTGTATATAATTGAAGTAAAGAGATGTCCCATTTGCACCATAGAACGACGGTACTCCAATACCTTCAATTTCTTTAAATAACTTCCGAATTCTCGCACAAGCCGGCTACGATGTCTCACCTGCACCATGCAGCGGCGGCACAGACCCGCCTTGACCAATGACTTGGCGACCCAGCGCGCGGCGTACGCGGCGGAGCGGTCCACCTTGGTAAAGTCCTTGCCAGAGAAGGCGCCGCCGCCGTGCGCGCCCCAGCCGCCGTACGTGTCCACGATGATTTTGCGGCCCGTCAGCCCGGCGTCCGACTGAGGGTGGAGGATTATTTACTATGTGATCTAGTCGCTGTCAGCGTAGACATGGCGACGAACTGATGTATGGAAAAAGTAGTGTTTCGTCGGTGAAGCGTAGTTCGTCCGTTCGAAAACTGATTACTCGGCTTAGAGCTAAGATAAAATAGACCGTTGTCCGACCCCCGGCGACTGCAAGCATGTACGCAGATTTTTTTTAAATATGTAATATTGTAGCTATAATAAGTATATAAAATACTCCAGAGAGCGCAGGTTTTTTTAGAATTAAATGAGTTCCTATAAGTTATTCGTGTGGTTTTAAAAGTTCGTCTATAATTTTTATCATCCGAACAATTATTTTGAATAAGTAATAGTTTTTTCAATCGTAGTTTTAATATTTTCACCTCGGAGGATCGATTCTTGGCTAAGCTATATTAACTATTTGCAACGCATATGTCAGGCCATTTACAAAATCAGAACAAAAATCCATTTCTTGCCAATTTGTTTTTGTTTCGTAAAGAAGATTTTTAAACATTTAAGATTACTACCTACTACTTAATAATATATCTGATTGCATTTCTTTAATAACAATATAATCATATATATTACCTGTGGTCCTCCAATGATAAAATATCCGCAAGGGTTGATGTGTATAACGGTCTTCTCGTCGAGATATTGTGCTGGGATCACTTCCTTAATAACTTTTTCTTTGATTTCATCTCGCAGTGTGTCTAAAGTTATCTGTAAAATATAGTTTATACATACATAAAAAATACCCTAGGATACTTGTCATAATAAATATTTGATTATCTTGATTCTCATTGGAATGCAGTTATTAATTTTTTATAGTGATTACCTTTTCAGAATGTTGAAGAGAGACAACAACAGTATGTACTCTCTGTGGAACAGTTGCTCCTCCAACGAAATGGTATTCGCAAGTCACCTGAAATAGACAGAAACATAAAAACTGTAGAAAATACTATAAAATTAATTTAATGCTAAATCATAGTATGTGGTCATGAAATGTTTTGATTAGGGTGTTTTTTCTTGCCAATTACAATCATAAAATCTTTCTTAAGATATGTAGTCCACTTGGAATTTTACTATGACCTATGATTAAAACATTTGCACAAAAATAAATATAAAAAGTCAAGTAGTCGAAGTAACGAGTCATTTGTTCGGTTAAAATTTTTACATGCAGCTACAGATCATCAATTTTTCTCAAACAATATTGAACTCACAACACACAAAAAGAGAAACCAAAGACCATTTTGAAGTTTATATTGTAAAGTACAAGATTAGTGCTGCCAGACTTTTTTGTAGACAAGTGTAGTTTTGTTAAGGTGTACAATACTATTGTACAAAATTCTGATATATCTGGTCAGTTTCAGCCAGCATTTGCAATGTAATCGTAGACAAATGATGTTTATTATGACATCACATTAGAAAACTATAACATTATCAGTGTTTCTCTACTAACTTATGCATATATATAATCCTTCATTTTAAATAATTCTATCTATTTAAAAAATGCATCTTAATCCATGGCGTAGTTTTAAAGATCTAAGCACACAGAGGGACAGACAGACAACGGAAAGCGACTTTGTTTTATACTGTGTAATGATGATATTTTTCTACACAGAATTCAGATAATGTATGTTTGTCTTATTGTGTTGAAGCAAAAACATGTTATGTCCATTTAGCTGGTTTATTGTATTGATAAAATATAAACATATTCATAGATAATGAACGTTTAAAATAAGACAAGATGGATAACAAGTAAGAAAAGCCTATTCCTTACTTATAAGTCTATCTACATGTTATGTTACACTATCCATGTTATTGATATGTGTCTCTACTACGCAATGTGAGCAAATATGAGATAATACATGTTTATTAAGGGTTATAACGATCTTTTAACGAGGTGGTCTAACAGTTTTTAGGAAAGTATTCTTCCATACAACTCTTGTGCAGGTAATATTTAAAAGGAATTATGAACATACGTTTGTCACATATTAAACGTAAAATAATATTTTGAGAAATAATAACAACACAACATCAGGACTGTAATTGCGTTTTCTAGCCGAGTCAGGTAGGTAAATTATCAATGTGACTTGACAGTGAGTCATCTCAGCTCATGTTTTACGTACTTAAAAAACCTATTTAAAAATACTACACATATATAAAAAGAATATTAAAAATACAGGTTGTTTAATTTAAAAACGGCTGAATGTGTCTTATTTAAAAGTCAGTGCTGTATGTCGCCGCGCGATACGACCAGCGGCGTCTAATTCGCTGTTGCCGCGCAGCATACAATTGATCAGGCTGACGAAAGCATTGCGCAACGTGATCATAGTTTCTATTAAATGTAACAGAAAACCTACACTTGAGAAACAAAAAGTGCGTAGGTTTATGACTGTAACCTGATAAGTGCCTTTCGTTTCTAGGTTTAATAAATTCATTATATATTATTCACAGTCACACTGCTACCCACCTACCACAATTCTTTTTATAGAAATAGAATTAAATTGTTACTGTTAAAATTTGTGAGCTTCTTGGTTATTGAGATAAAAATTTTGTAATTCAGATTTTAGAGTGTCAATAAAAGTTACATCTAACTTCGACATAAAATTTGGAAACATTAGGTTCACTGATAAATTACAGATGATAACCTTGTTTGTTTCCCAATTCAGTATTATTTATATTGTAAAATTGTCTCCTAACTTAACAATAATCTATATTGACTGAAGATAATATATGAATAATATTTAAATTACCCAATTCATCCCAGAAATGTAACCTCTAATAGATAACATGCTGATAGTATAATATTGATATATAAAAAATTTAAAACATTTTTATAAGGTCACTTATGTCACATTAGCTTGAATTACATAATCTCAGCAACTTACAGATTGAGATTTGTAACAATGCATTTGCAAAGCCATATAATTTTTTATATATTTAGTTGCTTTATCATATGTATAAGAAATGTTTCATGGTGATTTGGTTTAGACTAACTTCATATTTGTAATATTTTATAATTATGTATTTGTTAGTGATTTTTTCCATGCCTGTGAATACATAAGGACATTTACTTAGTTTACTAGTTCACAAAACTGTTAGCATTTCTAAACAATAAAAAAAAAGATTAATATATAGTAAAATTATACATGTTTTGATATAAATTATTTAGTTACCTGGGTTTTTGAATCAGGACGCGCCCACCAGAATTCTCCATTTCGCCTAAGTTCTGCAATTTTTTGGTTGAGTCTGTGTGCAAGTACCACTGTAAGCGGCATGCATTCTTCAGTTTCATCAGTGGCATATCCAAACATCAAGCCCTAGGTAGAAGAAGACAAAATATAAACTGTTACAATATTTCTGGTTGGTAAAAGACATAAAAAGAAACCAATGCCCAAGTTTCATGCTCTTAAATTTTATTTAAAATGCTGTTAAATGATGTGGTTCCATGACATAAGTGTGTTTAATATTAATAAATAATCACTTGATTAAAAAAAAACAATAATTACACTTCTGAAAAGAAATTATATATATATATATATATAAATAATTTAGTGATTCAAGTGTGATGGGATGATTTATATTACCTGATCTCCAGCTCCCACTTCTTCATCATTTCTGTTTTCATGCACACCTGCAGCAATGTTGGGCGATTGCTGATCCAGAGCTAACATCACGCTGCAAGTCTTGTAATCAAAGCCTGGTCCCAACATGCTTAACAGTTAGTACATGACAGCCTTATGGTATTCTATATACAGCTATGAAGATGATCTGATTTCAAAGTCTTTCATTTTACAACCCTATAGAAAGATTATGTCCAATGTATTTTGAATAAAAAGCTGAAATGATTCCAAAAATCTCATCCAACAATGGAATTGAGTCAAAAAGTCAAGTACGAATCTGTACCTGGCGTGACAGTTTTATGTTGATCAAAGATTGAACATGCACTAAGTATACCCATTTTTTATCCAACTTTTAACCTATGAATTTCAAATCGTGCATTAGGTTTCCATAGCTGATTATACCTGATCTCCAGCCCCGATATCTATCTCATCTCGAGATGTGTACACCCCATCAGCTATGTTAGGACTTTGTTCTTCAATAGCCACTAACAAGTTTAGCGTACGCCAATCAAAACCTAGTGAGTGTGGAACAATATGACTATTACTAACAGATTTTGAATAATGTAAAACTAGTTTACAGTGCCTGGCTGCAAGCCAATTGTCCATTTACTAATAGGTGGAATTCAAGGATATACACCAACCTTTAGAAGAGTCATCATAACCAATGTGCTTTACAGTCTCTCTTACAACTTTCTGGTAGTCTACATTTGCTTTTGAGGTGATTTCTCCGCACAATAACACCATTCCAGTTTTGGTGACTGTCTCTATAAAAATACATGTACATTATAACATTATGTTTTTAAGTACAGTTGCGATATTAGATATTTTAAACAAATAGAATTTTAAATACACGGTATTACTTAGTAGTTATAAACTTTATAAGTAGATATGTAAATAGATCTTTCACATACCACAGGCTACTTTTGCATCGGGATCTTGTCTCAGATGTGCATCGAGAATAGCATCACTAATTTGGTCGCACATTTTGTCTGGAAAAACATTACTCACAATAAAAACTCACATTTAAAAATGCCGGTAATACTAGAGATGGATAAAATCATCACTGTTTGGCCCAGACCACGTGTAGTGATTATTTTGAATGTGATTGTGGCCCGTACAGTGATGTAACAAACACTGAATAAACACAAGCCACATGCCGAAGCTATTGTATTTTATACACAGAGTTTAAACTAAGTACCCAGAATGGAGTACTTTTTCTCCGAACAAAATTAACAGATCTTGTATTGATATATAATCTGCGCACATGTTCGAGGCGGCCATTTTTCAAATCGCACACCTGCACCCGTAAAGATAGGACGAACTAACCTGGATGTCCCTCGCCGACGGATTCAGATGTGAACAAAAACACTGATCCGTCTTCCATATCAAAACTGTGTCCATTTGTTTTGGCATATCCATTCATTTTTGACGTCTCCGGCATTCTGAATTTAGAGTTAGCTCACAAAAATAACCCGATAAGAATCCCCCTCAAATAACACTGTGGAAAAGAGGTCCGGCGTGAGTTCGCGCTGATATTTATAAGGTTGAAGAAGCGCGACAGAACTACGATTTCTGACCAATCAGAAATAAACTCAGTCGTGTCCGTAAGCTGAAAGCAAGATTTCTATTGGTTAAAATAATATGTTTTGATTTCTGAGCAGTCCGATAAGGATATCTAGATTAAGGAACCGCCAAGTTTGAAATGGTAAAAAAATCGGCCAATGTTACTGAGATTATTTTTCCTTTCTTATACAATTAATCTTTTACTTATTATTATTTAGATACATTTCCAATGCTTAGTCTAAGCATTATATCGATTAATAATAAAACAATAGTATGTATACTTCTACTTTTCTAGCACTAGCAGACAAGTCAGTGTCATTTATGACACTTGATTTTTTAAAGTATGCAGTATAATAAGCAAAGGCAAATTGGAATACTACATTTTTTAAATGTGTACATATTAGTATTTATTTATTAAGTATGTCTACAAAAATGTTGAGTTTATTTCTTTCTACTTTATTAAGGTAGACAAAAATATATTAGAGAAACATATTAATTAATTATTCAATGGAAGCCGATTTATTATTAAATAAAATATTTCTTGAAAAAATTTTAATGTGTTTTTGTTTGAACTATATTTTATGAACTTTTAACTTTCTAAAAATAACAATGTATATTAACTCTTATATCTCTTAACTTGAGCTATATTATAATCATATATATAATAAAAATTGCTTACCTATTTAATTTTAAATTGCGTAAATATTTCCAGAGTCACTAAGAACTTTAACGAAAATTATTAATGAGGTAATTAGTTACGAAAAAACCGCACTCTCTGTACTCCGGGCGAATTGAGAATGAAGTCGACTTTCATACTTCGTTATACTTAAAGATCAGCGGGTGCAAGCAATCGTCATAGTTGTTTATAGTCAGTGACGTAGTTAGGAATTAATCGAGGGCCCCGTTGAGCAAAATAGTGGGTTTATACTTATGATTAGATAAATGAAAAATATGCCTATATTTTATTGACACAGCTTTAAAAGTGCATCCTAGATCTTTTTCTCAAAATAGAACAATATTATTTAGAAGTGTACCAAAATAACTACCTGGAAACTTAGGAACTGGATATACTCGATAATTAGGGACATTATAAAAAAAACCTATTTCGGTCTAAGGCTTTTGAATTTCGAATTTATTTAGAGTACAGGTTCCGTTCGAGGCTCAAAAAAACTTCCTGTAAACACTAGGTAGGTTAGGAATGTAGGGCACATTCCTAACCTACCTACCTACAGTTTGAGCCGCTAAGTATCTATCCTATGGTTAAAAGACTGGTTCACTAGTACACCACATATTGCCAATATAAATTTTCAATTCCTAGGCAGTGGCCTAGGACTTAAGACTAGGACTAGGACTTACTTAGGAGTGTGGGCTACGTTTTATTTGTAAATACATTCTTTAATAAGTACTAATATTAGGTACAAATGTGTGAGTAAATTTGTCTGTTACTGAACCGATATTTATGCATTATATAATCACATCTTTATAATTGTAATAATGCTATATTAGAACTGTTTTATGACGTCTACAGTTAATAAAAACTTCAGATTGTTGATTTAGTTTATTTTACATACTTAGAGATACTTTCAAATTAATGTAGGTAGGTACGTAACTTTATTACGTTTTTTCATAACTCTATGTGTCCGTCATTCTAAATTTTTAAAAACTGACGCCTAATAGAATAAGTAGTAATTCTTATACCGTCTTTTGCGTTAATATTTCCTAGTACGATTTTATCGCTTTGCCTTCGAGAATAATATTGCTGTATATCCATAAGCATTTAGTTCTAACAGTTTAAAAATAGAGCTAAATCGTCGCCTTTGACCCTATGATGTTTAGTTTAACTATTCTTAAACTACTTTAAGTTACTCGGAATATTGTAACTTCCCTTAATTTCATACTTAGGATATCTAGGGTAACATACTAATTTGTTATTTCTAAAAAAATAATTCTTAGTAATATCTATAACACTTGCAAGAACATACATAATAATAAAATAAAAACACGCGTGACATTACATATATATTATCTGTTTATAAACTTGAATTCTTCTTAATAATAATAATAATATTAACTTATACGTTTGCAAAACATCACCGATAGTGTCAGAGAACCTATGACAAGTATGATAAACTTTAGCTATCAAAATATGTATGTACACGCAATAATATGGCGATTTTACTCTTTGCATTATGATTTTTAAAGGTGATGCAATTCTTTCAAAATGTCAATAAAGATATTAATATTGTCAATATAGATGTTTAATAATAAACCTTATAATTACCTAGCATTAAATAAAATATAAAAATCACCTTATTATATTAATTACATTGACTAATAGAGAGTAGGTACTTTCTACAAAAGTAAAAAAGATCTCAGGGAATTAAAAAAAAAATAGTTTGTACCTACCCACTTGTATATAAATCTTTAATTAATGACTCAATTTATTGATAAGTTTATACGTGCCATTTTTAATTACTGATCTTGTGAACTGTGGTATGTTTTAAGTTATCTAAAGTATTATTTAAATATTTAGTTTCAGATAAAGATTACTCAAAGAAATCACCGTAATTATGGGTAGGTACCGAGAAACAAATTAAAAAAAGGCGTTTTTTTAAGTTAAATAGACAATAATAATATTTTAAATGTTCTGACCTCTTTTGCTAGATCTCTTTGTAATATACTTTATATGTATCATCCTTTTAGTATGTTTTATTACATTTACACAATATTATTGCACAGATTCAAGCGTTGAGTATTTTTGTGTGAAAGGAAACTTACATCTATACCTACTTACAAATTTAATGTTTGTATTTTTATCAATAGACGTACGATATCTCATAAATATGCCCTGGGAGTTAATCGAAATTATTGATAACTCGTTACTAAACCGAGAACATGTATCGTCTTCCTCCTTCAATATTTAATTAAATACAGTCCCACAGTTGCAGTTCCGATTGATCAAAGTTCGATCGAACGCTAACCTATTTTCTACCAGGAATTTTCTTAATTATATATCGTCATTTTTAATACTATAATTACATCAGTATGGTGTATTCCAGATTTATTCTTTGGTTCGTTAAATATCGATATTTAAAAGAGAAGTAAAAGATACTAAAATTTAGTTCTAAGACCAGGTAGGCATAGCAGGAATCTTGAAAGTTGATGATCGTAAATATTAACTTGCTGACTAATAATTAAACATTTTTAGTTTCCTTAACACTAACTTAAAACTTAACAAATTTGCATTGTAAGTGCTAACACATTTTCCTTGTGTAGATAATATCGATAGCGTTAGGTTATTTTTAAAATAGCTCGCGCGGCTCATCGCAAATATGAATCTTCTATAAGGTGCTGCGCTTCGATACGGGTCTTTTCTTATTGGAAAAATTTTAGCTTGAATTGATTGATAGCTGTCAAACTAAAGTTTTTTAAAACTAATTTAATGTTTTTTTGTCTCATTGGGTTGTATTTTATGAATATGCTATTTGTTTTGTTATATAAACAATATTATTAATAAAATATGAAGTCAATATCATTAACAATTACGACGATAATACATTGACATCTGTCATTCCAATTAAGCTACATTTAAAAGGTAGGTATAGGTGCTATTCGTTACAGGGCCTTGGTGTCACCACATTAAACAATATATTTCAGTAAACATTCGGCAACAATGTTCTTTTAAGTATGTAATTACAATTAAAATGTAACATTACATTAAATAAAAAGGAAGGCATTATTAATTTACGTTTCCTTTGAACATATTATTATCAATGGTCAATTAGACAATTTGTTAAAGCGTTCACAGATGCTCTTGTTTTTATTTTGTGATATTAAATCTTGTATATGACATCATATGAAATTAAAAGTGAAGTGGGAATAAAGTGGTATGATCAAGTTTGCTATCTAGTATTTCAGTCAAGGGTTATCATGCATTCAATAATGTTATTATGGTGGTTAGTTTGTAATTAATATTACTTAAATTATTTTTAGCTTTCACTTCTTGAGCGTGTCTTTTGCATCTGAACACTTTCAAAGATAACTTAAGAAGGTAATTTAGGTATATGTACATTGTGGTTATTTCCTCATTACATAGTTTGTGCGTATATTTGACGTTTTTCGAAAGAATATAGATTAATAAGCATAATAATAATATGCATTACACTAAAAACACATTCATCATGTCGGAATACTAAAGTTTCTACTCAAATGTATATCATCTCGTCACTAAACTTTTTTAGAATTTTAATAGCAATTCGAGTAAAAATTTTTTTTATGAATTTAATAGAGGTTCCTATATTTTATCACGTATTAATGCGTTCCTTGTTTTATAGTTTTCGATTGGTGTTTTCGTTTGAAAGAATCAGATTCATGTAAAGTTTTTAGCGCTGTTAAACACTTCAGCCATTCCTTTTTTGTTTTTATAGAATGAAATAATAAAGAAAAACGGAGAGTATCTACTTAGTCGCTAAACACAACTTATAGACTCAGCTTGTGTAAGTCAAATGCGGGGTTTAAGATAATAAAAAGGTAATTTATAAATTCTATTCTTATTTGTTTTGTCTGCTTTCTTTATCAATATGACCGTGGATATATTTAGTTATATTACTATAATGCAATAAGTTTATTACGTACAAAAGACGTCAATATAACGTTAGCTGATATGATGAGCCATACATTATGAGTTTGTATTATGAGCGAGAAATAAGCAAAAATATGAAGAATATTATTTGATTGTTTATTGCACAATATATGACAAAATGTACAAATGGCGGACATAATGCCAGTTGGCATTATCTCCCAGTCAACCATTAAACGAAACAGAAAAATATATATATATATAGTGGTGCAGACAATATATACCTATACAAAATAGATAAACGTTAGTTGTTTCATAAACGATCCAATTCAAGTTCTTGAGAGATTAGTGCAACACACGTCACTATGGTCAATTCTAAGTAAAACTAAAGATTGAATAAGTAGGGTTTTGATTTTGGTAGGAATAAAATTTTCAAATCGATAGAGAGCACGAATCGTTCTTGTTACCTTACTAAAATTTTGATGAGGTAAATCTCATACAAACGTCTGCATTAATACCTCACTCTCGCCTATTTCTACCGCCAAATAGTACTATGTTCCGGTTTGAAACCGTCTTCGATTTACAAGGTTGGCAACGCGGTAGTGAAAATACAAACGTCTATAGGCTGCAGTGACGCTTACTATCACGCGGACTGAAGGCTTGTTTGTCGACCTAGTCTAATAAAAAAAGTGCAGAAACTATGTAATTTACTTAATTTGATGATAAATATTGAAATTTAGAAATTAATATTTGTGTTCAAATTCAACTTTACTGGGTACCTACACCTATTATCATATAGTTATATTGACTAGTAAACGAAATCCTAGGTCACATCGGAATGTTTAAAATTAACAAACTATATTGCGATTTACTCCAATGACCGGAGTATTTAATTAGAAATAAGAAGGTGCATGAAAAATTGTTATTTTTTTGAAAGTTGGTTTATACATAACAACGATTGGTTAATAAATTTGTATGTACGTTTACTGTTTGACATAGGCCTCCCCTAGGAACCCAAAAGATATTTGAACATAGACGCATCTGTCGTGCGCGACGCACATTCTGTTAATGACACATACTTTGCGAAATCCTGCCGTTCTCGTGTGACTTGACTCGTGACCAAGGGACCCAGGAACGTAGGGATTGATTTTTATATATCTCTAACTTATACATTTTCTATGTAATTTATAAACCCTCGCTGCACTATAATAATAATTCACACTACATCTCATACATTGACCTGACTCTTAGTTAGTCGCTTAAAGTACTTGTATTACGGACATCAGACAACAGAGGAGCCAATATATCCTATATCCTATCCCCTTGAACCAACATCGACTAATCAGAGAGCAGTCTGTTATTTTCCGATTTTTAAGGAAGCGTAGAATGAAAAGCTCTTATTGGAAGAACCGCTTAGAATAGTACGAATTTATAAAGTAACGGATGTCCAATCCATTAGTTACTAAATTTACCACGAGACGTCACTAATTGTCAAATTTCCAAAAAAAAACTTTTCTATAAATTAATATAATTTTACTTCTCGTTTTATAAATTTGCAGATCTTGCCCTGTGATATATATATGCCCACTAGTCTGCATCCGTGTATATAAGGCCACAAATCACATTTGTTTACTTTTCTACGTCATCCAAGTTCGGGAACATAAAACTTACATGAAAGTAATTCGTTGAGATGTTGATGTTAGATTTTGAACATTCGTTGCAGAGTCGCCTTACCCTAAACGTTTTACCTCTGTGAAACATTTATAACATTAGTCATATCTATCAACTTCCTCCTTAAAATACAGTGTAAATGTGTGATGATGTAGCACTTCGTAAATTCAGAAAAGGCTTGCGTAATGCTAGATAACAACATTGGTGATAAGAGTTTTAACCCTTAACATGTACTCTTAACATATTTGTACACAGTAAATTGATAATTCTAGTTGATGGTTTAATATATTTGTCATTATTTTGAACTTTTTATATTAAGACCTAGATACAAGCGTTAGCGACATATGTTAAACAAATACATACTTTATCGTGTCTATACTTATATTATAAAGCTGAACAGTTAGTTTGTTTAAACACGCTAATCTCAGGAACCGCTAATCAAATTTGAAAAATTCTTTCAGTGCTGGATAGTCCATTTCTCGAGAAAGGCTTTAGGCTATATAACATCACGCTAAGACCAATAAGAGCGTAGCATAAATGACACTAAGTTTGTTCCACAACTTAACGCGGGTGAAATGTAAAATAAATGCGGGCGAATTAGGTATGAGGAGATCTTTAAATAATTCAAAGTTACTGACACAACCCCGGAGATTAGACATTTTAAGTGGATTAGATTAAACATTTTAAGTGGCAGTGAGCAGGGGACGTAGAATCGTAAAATTCTGGAATGGAGCCAACGTACTGGCAAGCGCAGCCTATTACGTTCACACAAAAGGAGGACAGACGATCTTATCAAAAGTAGTATATTCTAGAGTTAGTAAAATGGAAAATCTCATAAAAATCGGTTTACTGTTTAGGGCTTGAAAACATTACAAAAAACAGAATACTTTAATTATAGTAAGTATATATATGGGCCCTACACTTTTTAATTATTGCAATATGTAAGAAAATGTAAACAGTTACAAAATAAAAATTTCATTTATTGTCATGAAATAGATATTATTTTGTATCAACATCTGAATGCGCTATCACTTCAATGAGGTCCGGGGTCAAAGAGATTCTCGCAACACGTGTTTTGAATTGTTTTTGCACTGTTACGTATGGATACTACTCAATGTTTACGGTGTCTTGTTATTTCTATTGTGACAGCAAGACGAATATCGTTTACTCTGATAATTTATATTTATTCTATTAGTTTTATATCCAGAATGATAGATGGGTCTTGCAGACCTCGTTAGGCACCAAATCCTCACATAATTGTATTATTTTTATATAGGTAAGTTTGTTAAAACATATTGTAAATGGCCTGTCTTTTGTGATAAAAATATAAATTCCACTCCACGAGAAGGATTTATAAGCTATTTTCTATCAGATAATGTAAAAATCTTAGAAGAGAGGCTTTATGTAGAACTTTCACAACAATCACATTTTCCACAGAAATAAGATTTGAAAGCTTATATATAAAGTACCTACATACACTAGGTACACCCGTTTAGTCCAACAAACCTATTCGAGTGATTAAGGAAAATCGTAAGAGAGAGCTAACGAGAGTAACAAAGTATATATCTGTAATCTCTCAGTGAGTACATAGACACAAATGTAGTGCTATGTGTAAGTACGCATATGTACGGAAAACATAATATAAGCATTTGTAATTGTAGGTTACATTTTAAAATTTCCATAACAATGTTTTTCCTTGTAAAATAATAGGAAAATTAAGATATAGACTATGTACTGTTTATTCCTTTTTATAAAACTAATTATTATCATCAATTATTAGTCGTCGTTTTCTTTAGATTTAACGTGATCTTTTTGAAACATTAAATAGGGGTTATCGCAGTTATGCCACGCTTCCGTGCACTCAACTTTCAGATTACGATGATGATGGCGTCGTTTCAAAAATTATTATCGCGTAGTGCTTATTATGCAATCGATACAGTTTTGTTTTAAAACGTGTTAAGTAGTAGATACCTTTATGCTCTTTGCCCCATTCAAGGTTTTATCATATTATTGTATATTTTCTGTTTACTAAATGATCATTGGTCTGGCAAAATCCGGAACACCAGTGCCATCATATAATCAATAAAACCGAGTTATTTGTGCACTTCATCTAATAAACCTTTCGCATACAAGTAAATATTACAAAAAACAGAAGATCTATGACATTATTTTCAGCTAATTATTAAAAATTCAAATATTTTTCCATATGATGATTAAATTATAACAAAGATCTAAATCCCTAAGATCGGCAGAAGATTTTATCACTAAAAATGCCTCCGCATTCCACAAGCTTCTATTGGCTATGTGCAAAGCGAGTAGTGGCGGACAGATAACAACCGCAGCGAACAACACGGCAGATATTTGAAACAAATGCGGATGATCAGCTGTCAAAAGTGTTGATTACAGTACAAAATCAAAGCAAAGAAACGGGCCATAATTGTTGTTGCGTTATTAATTGCAAAAATA
Source organism: Heortia vitessoides (assembly GCA_020976665.1). Lineage (NCBI taxonomy): Eukaryota > Metazoa > Arthropoda > Insecta > Lepidoptera > Crambidae > Heortia > Heortia vitessoides. Next base: position 10,291,483 of record JACJUM010002878.1, on the reverse strand, counting down.
ACGGCCTCAAAAGCAAATTTAATCTTTATATTTTCCCAAGAGCGTCCTATGAATGAATTTATTCATCCCCAACAGCTTGTGACCCATAAAGGATGCCAAACCCATATGTTTTCTGAGTTGATATTAAAAGAAACCACTTTTAAATGCAATCGATACATCTATAATGATCACAGTGATGCTGAAATCCAAGTAGATATATCATCTATTTCGAGAGTCATAGAAACAAATACTTCAAAGATTAAAGACAAAAGTTGTTGAACGGACCAAAAAACATATAAGGATCAATCAGCATCATCACATGGTCAAGAATTTGTTGGTATATTATCAATAAAAGAAGATCAACAACTCTTAGATCTTGCGGGTGTGACATTTAATAACTTTAAGTTCTTGGTAACGAGAGCAGAAAGGAAAAAAATTAAAAAAGTTTATAAAAAAACCGCCTTCTCATTTTTTTTAATGAAAATTAAAACTAGCTTGACATTTTCAGCATTGAGTGTATTATTTGGTGTTCAAAGAACCACAGTTTCAAGAATATTCGATTAGTATTACATGATTTAACTTCTGCAACTGCCAATTTAGTATTTTGGCCTGATAAAGCTACTGTACTGACAAATTACGTGGGCTCGTATTAAGTAGCTCTGGCCATTATATCGCAGTTTTTCCACATTTCTTACATGCTCAACCAATACTAATTTATTGTCTTTTATCTCAGTTTGTCGTTGGAAAGTAATATTATGTGTAATAGTTTCAAACCTGGTTTTTATTATTATATTTATTTTAAAGTAAAACTATTGAATAAATTGCACTTAAATAATGTCAATAATACTATTTTAATCTTTGGTTTTATTTATATTTGCAAACAAAACTAACAATATTTACATTTCTATTATTTGACTAAGCTAATAGCAAATCCTTTACAGTTCAAGCCGTTCGTTTATAAATGCGCTCAGAGATTAGCTATAGCGATAAGGCCGCCTCTTGTACCTACTATGTCATGTTTTTGTGTTATTTTATTGGTGTACAAAAAATATAATTATTATCATAGCATTATAAATTAATTTATAAGAATCCACTTTGACTCCTGGAAACTAACTACGGTTAGTTATTTTCTTAAAACTATACAATAAATTTGCAGAAATGCCGTTGTTTCAGCCTAGTGGATCTGATAAAGCTTACAACTGATATGACTGGTAATAGAACTTTATGCATATTTACACACGGACTGTTAGGGAATGTTAATATGTTATATGTGACTAATCATTACCTTCGGTTTTGACACATGCGTCACAAAATTTTTACCGCATGTAATTTTGACTCTATCGGTTGTATTCAAGTTTTTCTATGAAGGTAGTTTTTTTTAAAGGCATTTTTTTCACTAGCAAAATCAAGCAGTTCTTCCAACTCGTCACATCTTCCCTGTGTTTCTCTGGTAAATATTAACACCTGAGCAGTATCTGATACAACAGTTGACTCGTCCAAGGCTATAAATAATACCACTCAAGATGTCTGCGATGTCTTGATGTTTTTAATAAAAATAAAAAAAACTTACCGATTTATGGCATATTTCTTCGACAGCTGCAATCAAGCACTCCGGTTTCCAAGCGGTTTCCCGCGTGTTCAGACTTCAATAGCTAAAACAAAGATGGCGCATGGCGCAGACTCTTCAATGTTCGCTTTAGTAAACAAAGGTTGCAGAGATTTCAGTCTGTCTTTTTTCGCCCGGAACCTTCCTGAATTATATAGACTCGCGGTTGCGCCACTAGACCTTTTATTATTCATTACTGCTATCTCGAAGTGATCAAAATACATAAGCCAGAATCATAACCTTTTTTGAACTAGCGCGGTGAAACCCCCAAATACTTAACTACAACTAAAGCCATCTGTCGATATTTGATATAGATAATACCTATACAAAATGTCACAATACACATTAGTAATTAAAATAAAAAAAACCCTGAGTTTATTTAGTGCGCGCACTTTGCGACTAGTCTAGCCTAGATCTTAAAATATAGTTTATAAGGCAGAAAAATTTAAACTGTTTTGGCCTTTGAAAAATAATTATGGCCTTAAAAGCTTGGAGCCCTCTGTTTTTGGTAACGCATGTTTCTCGAACTATATAAGATTTTAAAATGATTTGAGAAAACATTTTGACAATGTTTGTACAGAGCAAATTAACTAGGAATTAAAGTGCGAAAGTGAATTTATATTCAACTCTGATCTGATGATCAGTTCATTCAGATTCAGATTAGATCATGACAATTTTGTTTTATATAAATGACCAGAAGTTTATCGGGTATGCAATATTACTTAAAATTCAATTACAGGATACAAACTCATCTAAATTTTGACATAAAAATATTCATTAAAAATGAAGAAACGCTAATGAGTAGCCACCGTTTAAATTTATTATTTAGTTTTTATTAAATTGTAACATATAGGTCGGTACAGTTAGATCATAAGTATACTTGTTTCTTGTTTCTCAAAATGAATTATAGGCAGTTTTATTCTTATCCTTATTACAGTAATGTTATCTATACTATTGTATATTATATTATCGACCGTGGCCCGGCCGACCAGCAACATTAAGTGCCATGTTTGGATCGCCAGCAATCTTACGGTAAAAATAATTGTAGTTGTTGCATAAAAACATGACGTGGGATTAGAACATTGTTTATACATGGCGTTAGGCATTTCTTGATAGTTTTCGTTTTTTCGCGTTTGATAAGTTTCCTTCGACTAGGTACGTATGATACAGCAAGCAAATTTCTAAGTGACAAATCATCACATCTAAAGTGACAAACACACTAACCAATATTTTAGAATATCACACAAAAACAAAACGGAAACTTCTTTATAAGGGTAAGTGCTTACTTAATTCTTACTGAACAAATGCCGATGGTAACAACTTATGTTCTAGTAGATGTATTGCTTTATCACTTTATGACGTGTATTCACTTTCCTATAAACAAAACTCTTTCCAGCAAATCAGGTAAAAAAACCATTTGCACTTTATAACGACATAAAAATTATCTTTGTATCTCTACTAGTAATAGTCATCATTTGCACAAGATAACACTATTCATTATTATATTGTGTGGAATCCGACAAAAGATAAAATTTAGATTTATTTTATGGACTGCCCAATCACAGCTTAATATACCTAATAATTAATCTGCCGATAACAATTGATCGTGGACTGAGATAATTTGTAAACATAGGTTTGTTTAGCATGTTAGTAAGTTCGTAGCCACAAAGAAAACAGCTTGGAAGACAATCAACAAAGGCTGTTATGATATTGTCTTCGATGGAATGCTCGACTTCCAATCATTAGTTGCCATCTAGGACAAGATCTGTCATGAACTGTTCTCTCGCCATCAGCGTGTGTGCATATTCACATATGTGTATGTGAATTTTTATAACATCAGTGTTCATTATGTTCTCTAAATTTGGTGCAATATCTAAATCATGTGCCGAAATAAGACGATATTTGTGCTTATTTTCTATTGGTGGATTTTGATAGTTCATAGGAGTGAGGTATGTATTCGTATTTGTCTTTGTAAAAAAACATATAATACTATGTCTATTTTGTTTGTTCTACAAATCATTACTCCAAATAATAGAAGGCGGTACTTTAAACTTAAAAAAATGGAAACACACGAGCATATATGTTGCTTCTCCTTTATATAGATTTGCTTAGTAATTTCATTCAAATGCGGTATTTTAGGTAAATGCTTATGAGCTCTACTATGATGTTATCAACACCGAGAACAGTGAAGTAGATATTTGGCACCATCGAGTGTCAAGGGTGGCCATTCGAGACAATGTTACTGCCTTCCACTTGGACTGTCAACGGCCAGACGTTTATATTTGTGAGGTAAAGTTATGTGTTTTTGTTATATATAAAGTACGTTACGTTTACGTTATATATAGAGTACATACTTGTATCGCACGCACGGCTAAAAATCAACACCTTCATATCAGGGAACAATTATCAATTTTGAACTCAATATATTAGCAAACGTAGAAGAGTCATATTATTAAGAGAGATATTTTGGCCAATTTGCATAGGTGATCCCAGCGTGTGCCATTCTATGTAACTACTTTCAAAATGTTAATGATTTTGAAGTATATGCTTTCCTTTAGGCCCACAAAGACATATACATATAACATAATGAGATAAACGATTATGCCCAATCCTATTATCAAAAAAATATTCAAATGACTCATTCTAATGTTAAAAAACTGAAAGTAATCAAAATTTTGCCTACGTTTTCTATAATTATAAAGGTCTATTTCAAGTTACATTTTTCATACAAAATTGTAAGTATGTAGCCTTTTATGTTTATTGTACAACACAGAACATTATAAACATAAATTCTATTTGGGCGTGGCTAGCATTCTGATAGATGTTTTACCTAGAAATCTAGGGGAAGAGGGCTTCTTGTGATAATGAATGGGTCTGGAAATTTAATTAATAAGTCCTGTATTTTTCATTGGCTTTAAATAAAAGTAGTTATAGGCATATATTTACCAGTGTTAAGTGTTTAATTAAGGTTTACTAAGAATGTTCTACTTGTAATGTGTGTATCTATTCATTGTTTTATGTTACACATTCATTTCGACAATTGAGATAAGGTATTGTTTATTGACGCCACATGTAAGTGCATTACTTTGCACACAAATAAGTAAATTTATTATATATATAGAACCTTTTAAAATTAGGTGCGTCTTTGATCAGATATACCCTTCTGCTAAATGAGTTTCAAGGTCAGTGATAGATAATGAGAATGACATTAATAAGTTGCTGCACCATTTTTCTGGATTAACTCATCAGGAACCTCCTGACACGGTCTCGCCTGATATAAGCAAGACTTGCAACTACCGAAGTGTCGAGTTTCACGAGCAAGTGTACCGCTGGGTGGCCGGGCGCGGCTGCTTGCTTTTCACTCCAGACTTCTTGTACACTGCGGGTTACAACAGCGTCAATTTAAGCGCATCTTGTTATTATGGAACCTTGACTGCACCTTGCTTGGAACTTGTAAGTCTTCTTTGATCTTTAAAATGTATATCAAAAATTTACGTACAATCATTCTTGATGTACATTTTTAAATACCTGAAGTAACGTTTTCTACAGTTTACCATTATTTTGTGACCTACTGACATCACACGATGTCACCGTTGCACCTGAAGATGTTGTCATACCTGTTTGATGGTGATAGGAAACACGTATGTATAAAACTGGCCTAGATTCGAATCTTAGTCACTTAAAGGCCTGTGCAATTGACGTTAGCTACATTTGTGTAAAAATTAAAAAAAAGAAAAGCAGAAAAAGGTATTCTATATTTAATCACTGATCTAGTAATACTTTAGTGCGTCCTAATGGGTATAGATCAAAACTGAACTAATACCGATACTAGATATGACTGAATGTCTTAAGAATATACATTTCCAAACCGAGAACAGGTAGAAAAATAGCAGTGATCGCCAAGTGGAACGAATTTAATGCATAGTTTTTTAAAAGTAAGATTTAATACGAGTACACACTTATTTTAAGGATTCAATAAAAAAAATCGTTTATTGATTGGAATTTATTAGTTTTATAGTTTAACCACCTATATTTCTGCGCTTGTTTAGTTTAGTTAAATAAATGACCTGGAAAATACAAATTGCCGGAGATTCGGTACTTACGAAAAATCCAACGTAGGAACCGTATGCTTGAATGAGAAGAAACCATAATCGGGCAAACTGTTTTAATATGAAGACTTACTAAGTTGTCGAGATTTACTTCAGAACAGGAAATTAACTTAAATATATGCTATTAATCCGATTTTTTATTTAAATCTGATGATCTACAGAATCTAACGGCCTTTTGATAAGTATTACGACCAACGTTATCATCCTCGCGCCAATCACTATAAAATACGTATTATTCTTTATTTGATAAAAAAAAGTTTTATTAAGTATTTTCACATGTCACTCTGAAATACAGGTTGTTATGTATAAAATCGTTCTTGTCTATAGCAACTTATTTGGAATCGGGAAGGTTTTTGCGCAGTACATTCTTAAAACTAGTCTAAAAATAATACATTTTATTTCTAAGAGAAATAAAGTTCTATGCATAACACCCGTCAAAATTACTTGAACTATTTGATATTTATGGATATAGCTGGAGACTACGTGTACCTACTCATTATGTGAAAACTTGTATTATTTTATTTTTACCCTTGTTTTTTAAGTAGGTAAGTGTACCTGGAAGGCTCGCAGGAAAGGACACACATCACCAATTGGACATACGATGATGATAACGTGCTAGAGGTTAAAGTTTAGGACACAAATGGAGAACAAGAAATTGATTTACAAAATAAAATGTAAACATCTTTAGAAAAATTACGTCTCATGTTATTTCTTACACGCAGCCGAAAGCTGACGGGATATGCGGCTGTTTTCCTTTCGACCCTGCTTTAGAAGAGGTTGTTGAAGCTGTCCGCAATGCTCTTATACCGTCTGCACACGGCCGTTGGGAAAGGTGTTACCAAGCTGCGTCCGATTGCTGTAGCCAGTACATGCTTGGTTCTGACAATAGTTCGTATTCAGGTATGTACAACATAACTATTCTACAGAACATACTCTCGTACAGGTACAGATTAAGATTTGTAGCCTAATAGCAATTCATTTTGCTGTTAGTCTCTTTAATCTATTTATTATAAGGGACAAACGATATCTTCATAGGAAACTGTAACCTTTTAAAAGATATGGGCAAATGCGTCGGTCGTATTAGCGGAATAAACACAATTTATCCTGCCGCGGGGCCGTTGATAATTGTTGCTGCGATCACGCTTTATATTCTTTTATCAAAAGTCTTGTGCCATTGCTTAGGGCTAAGAGAGGACTTAAATTTGTCAATAGCATAATAGGAGTATTTACTATATATATTACTATATTTAAATTCATGAGAAGGCAAATCCGGCGGGTTAAGCGAATTCAAAACTTCCTGGGAATAGTGCACCGTAACTTTCATGTTGTATATATACGTCTCCTTCCATGTGTCAATAGACTTGTAAGATTTAGAAATAGTCCTGTATCTCCTTCGTCGTCGCATGGTCCACTGTGTGTTTGACTATGCGACGACAATGCTGCGAATATGTTTTGTTTAGATGGTACCCTTAACTTAAGAAGTAATCTTAAACTCATATCGGGAAGTCTTAAAACAGACTTCGTGGGAAAACAGAGAAACTTGTGACCTCAGGATTAGTATTAGGAGTGGTTGTAGTAAGGTCTTCTAGAAGAAATAATATTTGATTTTGATATTTTTAGCAGATAAATGTAGAACTACATTTGATGGATGGACTTGCTGGCCTGCTGCCGATGCAGGAGTGACTGCCAGCGAGGTATGTTCGGAGTTTGCTTACTCCAACATTGGACCAGCATGTCATCGTAAGCTATGAGACTATAATTTACTTATTGCCTTTACAATAACGAAATCGCGTAAAATAATGGCAAATGAAAGAAGTTTGCCGCTTTTGATTAAGTATAATACAATATGCAGTATTTATGTTTTATGTACCTATATATATACACCTATACCTATATATATATATATATATATATATATATATATATGTATATATATATTATGTGATGCTCTGGCAAATATTAAAAATATAAATGAAAACAAACCACGCAGAAATTAGGATTCCAATTAGGGTTAATATGCGGAAATATTTATTTTTCTCATAAAAAAATCCTTTTTCCTATCAACGATTCGATGTGATTTTTTATATAAACTTTTCAGCATAAAGAATCGATTTGGATGCCATAAATAAATTTTCAAGGCACTTAAAGTGGAATTTGTTACTTGAGAAAACATTTTGTGTCCATATAGGTATAATTCTACGAAACAGGAATGCAGTTGGTAATTTTTTTGGTCGTGTGCTTAATCTGATGTTATCTTCTATCTCTTCACTATGTGATATAAAAGCGAATTTTCAAGCGCTATATGACCTGTTGAGGACATGTTAGAATATGACACCACAAATGCAAGGCAGAATTTCTATAGAGCGAAGTAAAACAAAATACGTTACCGCTTGGAAGAAAGAGATTGGAACAATTCTAAGTAGTTATAGTAATTTTAATGATATGGTTGATATTTGGCAAAATTTTGCATAACATTGTTTTGGAATGTGTTTACTTTAAAAACCGAAATCCATAAGATATTCCCAATTTCTTAATAAATATCGATGATTTAATAATTGTCTTAAAGAGAAAAGTAATCTAGGGCATCGTTTTTAAATTTATGAAAATCAAAGGTATAACTTAAAAATTGTTGGAAGGCGCTGTGAACAAATTAGCAACTCAGTCATATAACAAATATATAAAAAAAATAAGGATTGAGCTCTTAACTGTTATGAATGAAGATGGAGCAGCTCTGGTGTTTATCCTCGATGCATAATTGACGGACAGAAAAAATTATCAATGAGTTCAGAATTATCAAACTTATTCACTGAATATTTCTTCTCGGTTTATGCGTAAAAAGGGCATGAGCGTTGGCTGCTAGACAGTTCTTTGAATATGATTCACATGGTGGTTAGTACAAGTTCATACCTGAGAGATAGGAACACAATATTAAAGAATCTGGAGGCCCTAGATCACAGAAAAGGGGCAGGTCCTGTCGTGTGCCTCAGCTTCCGTGAAATCTTGAAGCAGATACTGGACTCGGGAAAATAATATGTTGTAGTCTAAACAGATTTTTGGTGTCATTGAAACAAGCAGACACACTGGACTTTAAATCGATTTGGATTCATTTATTCAATAGTATAAAATATTAAATAGTGTTGAAATGTATCAAAATTTTAAAAAAAGGCTTTGTAACTTTTTTATGCAATTTCCTCTTGGTGAACGTTGTGGGATACAGAAAGTTGACAATAAATATTTACGGGTCATTTTCGACAAAAAGGTTACTTTTGTTCCGCATATTGATAATTCAATTCAAAATCATTTAGGGCACTGGAATTCCTAATTAAAAATACCTAAGATTTTCATCAGAGTGCTACTGAAACGTTAAACTATAATAGTATCCTTAAAAGTATCCTTGGAGTACCTACTAAAGCGTGGTATGGAGACCGCACTACGCTTCGAACGTGTACAAAACTGTTTCTGCAGCACCTCTCCTTTTCCAAAGGTAAAGCTAAGCTATTACAATCGTGCAAAACCGGGTTGCAGTACTTCAGAATGTACCTATTAGTATTGCGTAGGAATATTATCTACCTGCTATTTTTCTACTGATCAATGAGAAGTCTAATAGAAAATCCGTCGTTACTTAGTCAATTCGCGTTCGCACTCCTTCAAGGACCCCTAGATATAGTATAGCGCCTTTATGCACTCCATCAGAATGATCAGTCTTAGGTCAAAACTGGAACGCTTATAGTGACAGGATAGATGTAAATTTTGACAAATGCAAAATTTCATAAAGACTTTCTACTAAATAGTTTAAATCCTGGTAGTTTATAATTTGATTGTTTATGTTATGTATGTATGTATCTAATAGAAAATGTTCCAAGAAAACGTAAGTACTTATAGTTCGGTCGCCGCACACAGGCTCCACAGGACAACCACTAACGCCGCCACCGGCATATTTTGTGTACTTTTCATACAATATATGGACACGCTGCATGCGGTTGACGCTATTAGCCGCCACATGCCGCAAACCCTTCACGATACCTACCTGACAATAGATGCTAGGCCACATTTCATTATAAAACGTTCTATTTTCACGTCATCTGAGTATAGACAGTATTGTGCCAGTAACGGTCTAGGAGAATTTAATATAAATAAATGTTATATTAAGCTATTCTTTTCCTTAGATTTCAGCAGCAAGCAATGCTTTAGTAACAGAACATGGGAACTCCAAACAGACTACAGCACTTGTAGCATCGCACCCCGCCTTCTCCGTCGATATCGGTTTCATATCTCCATGCTGGCGTTTTCCATCGCGTCATGTTTGCCAGCCGTCCTCATATTTTTCTTTTATAAAAGATTGAGGATCACCAGGGTGGCTCTACATAGAAACCTTCTTACTGCCATAATTGTGAGAAATATTCTCGTAATCATTAGCAGGAGCGAGGTGAGTTCATTAGCAGCGTCCAATTATTTTATAATTAAGACTTCACAGACAGGCACTTGTAATAATAATATAGAAAACTAATATACTATATTTCTAAACCGCTCGTTACTAGATTTTCACAGCTCGTCTAAAAATTGAACAAACAGTATGTAGGTGCTAAAAATTTGTCCTAGTGTATTTGCGTAAATTTTTTCTGCAAATTTTATATAAGTTGATTGTCTTTCAGATTTATATCGATGAATTAACTAACTCCGGAGATACGGTTCTTTCTATGCACACTACCGCTTGTAAAGTGCTCAGCATCGCCGAACGAATCGCGGCCAATGCCGTATTCATATGCATGCTTGTAGAAGGAATCTACTTACACAGGCTTATTGTTGCTGTGTTTAGGCAGAAACTAAAGGTTAACTGGCTCTACGCAATTGGTGCTGGTAAGTTCATACTGTACAATTATGATCTTGTTGGGTTCTCAAAAACATCTCTTAATTTCAGTTTTATAAGCATTATAATGCAATTAAAACACTTTTTTATATACATATTGTATATAGCCACGTTAACCTAAAAAGATGATTTGATTAACGTTGACCTACGTGCATAAATATGCGTTAAAATATAAAACTCATAAAATACCATAAACCCAAACTCTAATTTATATTGGCCTATTTCACTATTAAAATTTGATTTATTATTTCCTTTGAAACGAATGTTGTTAACAACTTTATGAATTTATGGCGCCACGCCCAATTCCTCGGCCCTAAAATTCTTGAAACTTAAAGTAACTTGAGCTGTGACCTTTAGCTATTTCAACCAGTGACTCGTCCAAATCAGTTAAGTAATTTAAATTTAGTGCGCGAGCGGTCCAAAAAGTCTTGCACGAAAATGTGTTAAATAGTGATAGCATATGATGTTATCCATAGTATTGGCTGTAATACCAGTGGGCGCATGGGCCTGGGTGATGTCAATATACGACAACCACTCCTGCTGGCTCATCTACACAAAACCGAACACCCAGTGGATACTGGATGCACCCAGAATCACCATCTTGCTGATCAACACGGTCTTATTTGCTGATGTATTGAGAGTGCTGTTGACCAAAATAAGAAACGTCGAGAACGCGAACCAACTGTAAGGTTCACCTATTCGCCTAATTATCTAATCCAAATCCAAATCCTAATACCTAATCCAAATAAACAATGTGATATGTTACAATGATGTATTAAATTAGAAAGTATTAATATTGTGCTAATATATTTAGATTATATTTTTTATGTTTTAGTAAATTCCCTTAGATTTTATTAATTTTTATATTTAGACTTTTGTGCAGTCTAAAGCTAAAAATATTTAATTGACGTAAATATTTTCTATAAGTTATTTAGTAATATTTTTACTTTGTGCAGATCCATAGTCTCTGCCTACCCCAATGGGACACAGGCGTTATCTTTTTTAACCATCTCATTAATTTTACAGGAACACTGCAAAAGCTACACTGTTTTTGATGCCTATATTTGGGACACAATTTCTATTGACCGCGTTCAGACCAAATACTACAAATTGTTTGGGAGAACAAATCTATTACTACGTTGCATACACCGTAGAAGGACTCCAGGGCTTCATAGTGTCCATGCTTTACTGTTATGTCAATAAAGAGGTAAATATCTAAAAGGTATTAGATTTACATAAAAGAAATAAAAACTCAGGTTTGTTTATACTATAAATAACAAGTAAATCAGCAATCGATTCTTGTTATATATACTTGTTTAAATTTAGGCTTCAAAAGAATCAAATAAAATATTGTTCATTGTCCTCAACTTCAGGTCCGAACATTGCTCAAAGCAACATACAAGAAAACAGAAACCGCTGTTGTGTCTCGCGTACGAGGTGATTCTACTTACCCTAGGCTCAGCATTGATCCTAGAGCAGATAGAAGGTTGACTTACAGCACGAGGCTTTCACAAAATAATCCAGAACATCAAGAAACTTCACCTGTCCCACACAAACTTCACGTTGCAGAAATCATTTCGATACAAGCTTCCGAACGACTTGCCGATATTCTAGAGCCAGTCTATGAAACCATAGAGAATGGCATTGTCAATGAAGGTTATATCAACAACCCTAATGAAAGCTCTAGCCCCGATGATTCGGGATTAAAAATTAACACTGACAAAGTAGACAATTACTACGGTTTTACGAATGTATCCAGTGTCTCGCTGGATTGTACAGATTGGATACGGGGCAAATCAACTCCGTCCAATAGCACCTATCACAACTCGGTGAACAGTGATTACGATGTAATAATGTCTCAACCCAACCACCCAAAATACAAGGAATACATTGAGACAAGGAGAAGACTATCGCGTGAATGCGCAAAACAGGATTCCGACAATCAATGTGAAGAAAATAATTGTAGCAATGAATTAGATATAAGTAATTACAGAAACAATGCAGAACCAAATAATGATGATGAAATGGATGAAACTGTGTACGATGATTGTGAAAGTATGTTCCATGAAATTATGCAATATATTGACACAAATGAAACCGCAGTAAAACTTAATGCCGATCTTTTAAGTCCAAACAGAAAATATGGAGATAAAATTATTTTTCTAGATGATTTTAAAATATAATACAAATTACTATTTATGAAAATACCCAACTAATTTATTAAAAATATACATTATATACAAGCTATGTTTAGATTTTTTTAATCATAACTTTGAGTGAAATGTAATATTCTATTAATATTAATTATACCCATAAAATTAAGCTCCAAATATCACTACATGAGTGAGTAACATTTGCGCAACTACCGCTCGTACGAACCGACACGCCTAAACCACCAAGCAAACATTAATTGATCTGTCAACTTGTTCCAAATGTAGATCCTTTCGAATGTGCTTACAAAAGCGAGCAGCTATGTACCCTCGCGCGCAGTCTTGCTTTAAATCCCACAACAGTAACTTACCAAAAACTTTGCTTTAGTTTGCAAAGTACTAAAATGTTAACCAAAATAGTAGTGTTATTGGTACTGTGCTGGGGCGCTGAAAGCTTCCCAGATGGGGCGCCAGTTGACGCATGTGTTAAGAACCGCCCTAATCAGCCCAACCATGGTCAACACCGTACACAGCCTTTGTCGACTTCCCCTTACAGGGTGGTTGCTTCATCGTCATCGTATGGACCGAACACGCCTATCACAAGTAAGTTTAATTTAACCTAAATGTACAAAAAAATATATAAAAAGTAGGTTACGAAAATTTAGGAGATTAGGAGGTAAGTTACAACTTAAAAATAAATAAAAACATGCTATTACAAAAACATACTATTTATGAACTAATTCACCGTTTATTTTAAAATTACGTAATTAAACTAAACCAAATGCATATTATACTCACAGGTACTTTATTATAAATAGAAAGTGAGCCAAAATATGCCATTAGTATGTATACTTGATATAGTAATTTCATATGTAACTAAAGTACCGTTTAATTGCATATTTGTATTGATGAGGTGTAATTAGTCTAATTGATATAATTTTATACCATTAGTGGGTAATTATTATTGAAATTAACTTGAGTAATATAGTGGATCACATTAAAAATAAATTTAGGACTTATTATTTCGTCGAATTTATGTACAGCTTTTATGAACATGAAACAAGAAATATAATGTTTACATTATTCATCAAAGATGTAATGTACCTATTCTATATGTATTAAGACAGTAATGGCGCTACTTTGACATTCTTTAAATTTAGAATGTAGTTTTTAGTATTTTTGATTTTCTATTAATATATAAATAACATTGCATTTTCTGTAGACATGCCCAAACATTAACGTATAATAGCTGTTATATAAACGAACCAAATTTTTTTCTCACCCGTCTACAATATTTGAATACATCCGGACTAACGTTTGTTCAAGACACAACTTTGCTAACTAGGGGAACCTCTCAATTGAAATATCATTAAGTCCAATATTTTTTTAAAAAAACCTTTCAAGTCGACGTTTGGTTTTTTTTATGAACGCGAGGCAAGTTAGTTTTGATAATAGTTAGAGTAGGTTTTTTTTTATTAACTGTTAATTTTTACATTTATACAAATATATGAACTTTACGTTTCAATAGAGCCACCCAGTTATCCATTGCGTAAACCTATAGATTATTTTCAACTCAACGTGACATATGTTTGAAAATCTACAATCTTTACCAAGTGAATGCATTATACAAATATCTATTGAAACTATGATATTAATAATTCATTTTCATATTCAATACCATCGATAAAATCTGTAAAATCGATGCGTAATAACACATCCGCTGGTAAATATGTATAGGTAAGTACCTACTTACCAGCATACGAGTTACTTGCGCAAGCCCTACACTCATGGTATTGTAGGTCAGGCGGCGTACAACACCTGAACCGGTTCTTCTTTTCGAATGTTACAAATAAATAGATCGATTGTATCCTTTGAATGAGCGTTACGACCCTGACATCACGAATGTATTTCTAAAGAGCCAAGATTTAATTATGCATAGGGTCGTTAAACTTAAATGGTTAACCGCTATATTGCTTGTAAAGAAACAGCAACAAAAAGTATTTCGAAACTCTACATTTAAAACATCAAAGACACAACTAACTTATTTCAATTAATATAAATAATGTTAATTGAAATGTATTTATATTGTTGTGATTTCTCGGTTTTCTGATGTCCGTAACACAAGTGCTTTAAGCGACTTAGCTCGGAGTCAGTTCAATGTATGAGGTATTGTATATTATATTGAATATCTCTAATATTGTATTTTTATGTCTTCAACATTTACAGTCACCATCGAAGGTGCTGAGCCGTTTAAAGGGTTCTTTATCCAGGCCCGATCAGTGGAGACAGACGAGTGGCTAGGATCCTGGGAACAGGCTCCTAATACTACAATCCACCCTGAGTGCTCCTCTATCACTCACGCCGATCCCAGGGATAAAGCAAGAGCTACCTTCATTTGGAGAGCACCGGCAAACTCTCAAGGCAAAGTGTACTTTACGTGAGTTTGACTTTTGTTGTTACATGTAACTCCCATGAGAATTTGTCTTGAAAGGCGCGTTTATTTGCTAATAGGTTTTTTAGTAACCTGATGCTCGACTAAGTAGGTATCTGCTTACCAGCACTCGGGTTACTGATGCAAGCCCTACTACTCAGACGTAATCCGAGCAGCACCGGAGGAATAGGTCGTTCTTTAATGACCCTATGCCTAGACCTAGGCCCTAGAGGGATATTTAATTAGTAAACAAAAGTGGCAGACTGATTAAGCCCGACCGCACTAGTGCGAGTCGGTATTCGCTCGGTGGACAGGGACTGTCCTACGGAAAGAATGCGTGTGCAGTATTTATGATTGAAGACTGACACTGAGGGAGGCAGTCAATCTGATTTTACGACTGGCACGACAACCGAGATTTGCTGCTAACATTGAACGCCAACGATCGTGCTAGTCTTTTTGGCGGCAATCAAATGGGCATTGTGTATCTGCCGTTATGCCAACCCAGTCTCGAGGCGAGGTTTTGAGGAACCTATGTAACTGTCAGGGCAGCCCCAATCCGAGATCACTCCTGAAGTCGGTTCCGTGAGTGCGATCGGGTCGTGTAGCGATTACAGGTAACGCAAGAGATTTTTACACCAGCTTGAACGGCTTGCAAAAAGTTTGTCTCCGCTCGACATCCTTGGGACGGTGATCAGTCAGTCATGTCACACTGGCTGTTAAAAACGCAAAATGAAGGCATCAACGTATCCAGATTTACAGATATAGAAGTCAGCATTAACATTTCGTTCTGAAATGTGTCTGCGGAAACAGGATGTATGTATAATCAATGAGCGTAATTTTTAGCAAAGGAAACTTATTAGGCACCAGCAAGGATATTTAATTTCAGCAATTTTTATAAACCTTCAGTTTATAAATGACCTCATAATATGAACGTCTTCTCAATGATAAGTTTTATTCGTCAGCGAATTTACATTCGCCATAATACATTAGCGAAATTAATTATATTATTTCTTGCAGGACTTTATTAAATACAGTGGACCGCCGGTAGTCCGACAAACATTTTGCAGCAACGGATGAGACAAGGGCCGGATTACCGGGGACCCACTGTATATAGATCTGATAAAAAGGTCGTTGCCCTATACCCAGTCTGTCTAGCTAGATCATGCGCCTTTCACTCGACACATTGAAGAGTTTGCGTAATAATGTAAACGACTTAGCGCTTATGTCCGGCCACCTTGAAGATAAACTACAACAAGGCTGTCTATTTAATTTTATTGATGGCTCGTAAATCAATTTATTACATTAACGTTTCAAATTCATTAAATCTATTTGGTTTTACGAATAATTTATACATTGGATGAATTATAGTTTAGTGGGCACTACTACTAATAAAATATTAGTAGTAGTTACGGGATTTAACTAAATGAAATCAAAATTTTAAATATATCAATTCAAAATTTAATTTCTGTTACTTGTTTAAAATAGAGAATATGAAATATTTTTTAATGTAGATAATTAATATTGTTGTTTAACTTATTGTTTATAAATTGTTTTGATATGTGTGTAACAAGTAACAAAGATACAAGAATTAAGCAATAATATATATCAGTAAAGTGCAGTGAACTCTGATACTTTGAACTTTGCAAAATAATATTCAAACTTGATAGTTTTATTTAAAATATAAGCAAAGGCAGAAGTAACCTATTTACTAAACGTTTGCAATGCATACCTTAACTCAAAGATTTAGCACTAAAGCTTATCAGAGTTAACTAGTTTATGTTGAAGTAATTAGTATTTTGTTTAAATTGGATAAGACAGAGGTCATTCTCGAGCATTAATAAAGGCGTTATAATAAGCATTCATATTACAACCTCATTCGCTTTAAAAGTTTTATTTTTTTTTCAGAGGAACTGTGCTGAAGAATTATGGTACTTTCTGGGCAAATATCATCGCTGAAGCGCCGCAGGACCCTGCACAGTTGCAAATTCTGGGATAGTGGGTGTTTGTTGTGTACATTACTATATTTTGTGCTAACAAAGCCCAAAAATTGTAGATACTAGACTCGTTGGTGCTAACTCTAAGTACACTAAGTATTTATTGTGAAAATCGTACAATTTGGTGTTAATTCATCAGTAGATATAGAACGTTAATTATTATTAAATAAATTTAAGAATAAATGGTTTTATTTCAACATTTATAATGCATGGAGATTTAAAAAAAAACAAAGGTTTTAGTATAAATAAATATGTATACTATATCGAATTGTATTTTCAACGTAAATGCATTTTTCACAAGGTTACGATAAATGTTATTCCATTAGATAATTACGTTATAATAAATTTATGCGATGCGATGCGAAATGTTTCGACGTTAATTCCGTTGGGTAACGTGCTTCACGACTCTTACGAGACCTTGGACAATGTGTGTTTCAACGGATTTAGAGATTCGCCACACGTCAGTTATCATTGCATTAGTATTTCTGTGCGTTACGAAAGTAAAATAAAATATATCTCGATAAGGCACTAAAGCAGCCAATAATTCGCACGATAAAAACAAAACATCTCTCTGGCAATATATAATACTACTTTTTAGTAGTTGCTAAGCATGAAAAAGTTAACTTGTGAGTATTACGAGGGATTTTTCTGCTTCATCACGGGCCTCTTGATGGCCATGAGATCACATAGTTCATTTCGTATGGGCCTAAGTTCAGCCACATCTTTTTCCCAATCTGTTTCGGCGAGGACGGACATAACCTGCGAACAAAGGCTGATTCAATAATTGATTGTTTTGTTTTACATACATAGGTAAACATCACTACACAGTATGATATAAAGTCACTTTTCGCTGCTTATCTGACCTTATATGTGATTAGATCTTTAAAACTACGCAACGGATATTGAAGCGATTTGCAAGAGGTAGTTTTATATGTAAAATACATGCATAAAATAGTAAAAAAAACCACTAATAATTTTAGAGATTTCCAATGTTTTGTCGTAAATAAACGCAAACGTTGGCTGAACGAGAAGAGATGGAGAAAGATCAAAATAATGTAGTATTATTGTACATCTTAAAAAATTCTAAATGACCGCGATTGGTATACATTTATCACTTAGAGAAAACCCACAATAACCATTTTTTATCCTTATTGCACCCATGCTAAGCCTGGACGGGTCGCTACTCTAATAGAAATAAAAAAAATCACGAAACATTTCCTACATTGACCTGACACCGATTTAAGTCACTAAAAGCACTAATGTTCTGGACGTTAGAAAACAAAGGAATCACAAATATTATACTTAAATAAACAGATACTAAATAGACACAAATATTCAACTAATAAATATTTGCCCTGCGTGGGATGGGGACCGAACTCAAGATCCTTGGCGGACAAGATAAGAGCACCATCGTCGGAAAATATTGATAAAAAAATTATAATATTCGACAACCTTGATGACATAAGATATTATGTAGCACACTCTAGTTGTGCTCCTGTTATAGCGATTAGAAATACAACAACAACTCTTCAGTCAACTGCAGCTCATGATGTTACAAGCCTTGAAATTTATTCACTACTACACTTGCTAAGATACCCAAGATGTTATAAGTCACGAGTAGCAATAGTCATCTCTAAGCCGACTTCGAAAGAGGCCCTCGCATTTATATTTGACAGCCTCAGTGGTTTTTTCTAACATTTACGCGTTCACTACACACAATAAAACTACTTTGGTTACTTTGCGGAAAAAAAAACTAAAGGTACGTTACCCGATATTTCGACTAAAAAAATTAATGAATTAATGAAACCGTGTTTTAAGCCTTCAAACAGTTTTATTATGCCCCAATGGCAAATTTGATCGTATAATAGAGTTAAAAGTCTTTGGCTCGATCCCCACCAAGAACAAACATTTTTTTGGTAGACATTTGTGTTTGTTTATTAGATGTAATTACATATTTCAATATTATTTTAGTAATTCCTCTGTTTTGTGATATCTGTAATACACTTCTTTAAGCTACTTAGGGTCAGGTATTTAAGCGTATGACATGTTGTGAGAATTTATATACCTATAGCGGGCATATAGGTATATAAATTCACTATACACTACCTAGAAAGTATATTGAGTATACCACACAGCTACAAAACAATATGGTCTTATTAAATGGGTCGATAAACGGTAAGTCTGCAAATACTCTGAAGTCTCATGAAAGGTTAAATGATATACAATGGTCAAGCAATGAGATACAGAAATGTATTAAAATAGGCGCGTCCCCCAATGCTGTTATTATTGCGTGTTATTTCCTCCCTCAAAACTTCTCGTTAGTTTACTATGCTACAGATGATAAATTAAATACGGCAAGTATTACAGACATCGACCTACAATTATTAAAGTCAGCATTCTACCGAATGGTACGTTACAAAACAAACGTTAACGCGACGTGAGCATTTGCTCGAACATGAGCGTCATAACGAAACAACGAAAACTGGAACATCGTCAATTTGCTACTAACGTCAAGTTTTGAAATGCTCACATATTGTTGCACGTTTCAAACGATATTACATAGCATAAATAATTGTTACGTAAACATATCAAATTGATTATTTGATCACCTCGTGCCTAAACGCTAATACAGATTTCTATGGAACATTTAGCGTGGGTATTATAAATATTACTGATGTTACAATGGCAACCAGATTTTTTCAATAATGACATTTTGCGCCATTGAAGAAATTAAGTGTTCTATACAAGTTCACAGACAATATATAAATCATCTCTCGGACTTCAAATCTTAGGTGGTCTAGATTTGGATTTGGATTCTGATCAGTATATTCTATTTTTATCATTAGTTGTATGTATATATACAACAGTGGCAAACAGACGTTTTTCTGTCTTAATATTAATAAAGATATAAACTATCCTATCCAGGTTGGATCAAACTACAGTAAGCAAAGAAATATAATTAAATCGGATCAATAGTTTAGAAGTTCATTCCAGACAATCGTTGTGACACGTATTTTTCGTATAACAATATTTGGTTTTCAGGTTTTAAATTGTATAACTGTGCTATCTTACTTGGTTGATTACTTTGATACAGTTAACAAGCATTACACAAAGGAACATGGCGGTGTTAAATACTTTATAGAAAGGCGATACATTCTATGGCGCTGTATGCGCCACATATTTTACAACCCTCACAAGATCTGTGTTAGACACAGATTTCGCACTAATGTCTGTGTTAATTGCTAAGAAACCACCAGCTTAATAAATAAAATACTTCGGAAATAAGTTGAATTTTGTATCCAAGTCGTAAACAAGAATAATATTGTTAAACTACTTTGGGACTTTGACCTATGAGTATAGCACACGTGTAGCGAAATGCCCTCAACTCCCGTTTAGGGTATGCCGAATAACTGACGATAGGTTTTTTACGAATATAAAACAAATCTTAATCAAAAAAAGATTTGGCTTCGGACACACAAAAAACTATATAATAAAATCACAGAAGGTTCACAAATATAACAGATTATCTAGTCTACGATGATCCTAATTTGCAAACATAGTGCTAATGAAACGGTTTTTAATGTAAACCGGTTATAACAGTGAAGATTCCACTATTTTCGTTGAATTTCACTTATTTTTTATTCATCATACTAGCCATTGGAAGTCCACTGCTGGACATACACCGCCTTAAGAAAGTGGTAAGTTTGCCCATAATTGTCGCGCTGGGCAACCGTGTTGGCAAATGCAGAGCGCAGCTTTTGCGACGGGGTTGCTGCGGCCCATCCCCGCCCCGTGCATTAGCATACCACCATCTGTCAGCTTTGGTACCTCTGTCGCCTCTTACGACACCTGGTACAGGGGAAGGTACTATTCTACTGTGCCGGAGCATCGCGGGTTTTTTTATGTAAAGTAGTTAAGTTCCAATATCTGTCTATATGTCCATGTTCTAATATTGTACTTCAAGAAACATTTAATAAAAATTTAAACATGCGTTGTCATCATAACACAAATTTAGCGAGCACTTTTAACGCCTCCTTAGGGTATCTTACCTCCAATGTTGCTTAATTAAGTATTTTTAAACTATTCAAAAATAATAGTGAAAACATATTTAATTCATATTTCAGCTTATTGCATTCAATGTGAGAGGCAATGATTGTAATTTCGCATTCCCACAATTTGCGACTAATAGTTTAAATAATGAGCCCAGGTGCAAATAAGCTAACATTGGCGGTCATCATCATATCAGCCATTTGAAGTCCACTGTTGGACATAGGCTTCTTCAAGAATGGAGGAATTTTGCCCATAATTGCCGCGCTGGACATGCGTGTTTCGAATGGATTTACCGGCATCTGTCGGTTCCGGTGCCTCAGTCACCTCTCACGACACCTGGTACATGTACTATTTTACTCTGCCAGTACCCCACGGCAAAGCAGTTACTAAGCCAAATTCTGGATCCACGCCATTTCTTAAGAAACAAGTTTGATATAATTAATACGTGAAGCGATAAATTAAATATTTTTCTAACGAAATTGCACGAATAGATGAACATGAAATTTGACGCAGTTAAAGTAAATGCAAGCAAATGCTATTATTTTAATTAAAATTGTCTGCAAATACATGAAATTGATTAAAATATACATTACACCCATTATATATTGTTGGATTAGCACATTGATATAAACAACATACTTTAATGAACTAAATGTGATTTGTTTGGAGGCTTCAGCGATTGTATTTCCTCTGATCTTATTGTATGTCAAAATGTCTCTAAAGTTAATGACAATAACCAAATAAATCAAAAAATAATAAATATTGTAGCCCAATTTCGATTACTGGGCGATCACAAGTCAAAAATTAGCCAAAAACAGTCAAAGATTAGTCCAAGGATAGTCAAAATGCAGTCAAGGATGTCAAAGAATGGTCAAGGAATAGTCAAAGAGTGGTCAAAGCATAGTCAATGAGTAGTCATAGAGAAGTCAAAGTATAGTCAAATAAAAGCCAGATAACAGTTAAAGATTAGTCCAAAAATATTCAAGGAATAGTCAAAGAACAGTCAAAGAATAGTCAAGGATTAGGACATAGACCCTGTGAAAGTAGTAACGTTACCTGGTCGATGTTGTCCTGCGGCACGGAGCACACGTCGCCGTACAGCGTGAGCGCCTCGTACAGGCGCGCGGCGGCGCAGCGGCGCACGTAGCGGTCCGCGTAGCACAGGTAGATCACCAGCTGACCCAGCGACTTGCTGCACACCACCCCGCCCACCTACACCGTGCGTTTTTTCACATTATGATTCAGTTCTAGTACCAATAATTATTCAATTTTGTGGTTATTTATGAAAAAACAATGGAATATATTGTTTAAAAAGTAAATTTCAACAACACGCATACAAAGGGGATAGAGAATTATAGATCGATTTTTGAGAGAAATCGAAGGTCAGGTTGCTCTTAAAAAATATTTCTTTTTATTAGTACAACTAATGAATTAGATCATGTTTTTCAGTAAATTTATATCTTTAGATATTCGACTTAAGTAATAAAATAATAAGTTAGTGATTTTTTCACAAACAGTGGATACGACCAATATAGCAGTATTTTAGAAGAGTAACACACACATACAGACAATAATGAAACAAAATTTAAAAATAGTTTGAATAATACATTTACGAAACACCAAATGAACCACAAAACCATTATTAATGACATATTAACCTGAATCAACTGGCATAAAACATTGATCGAATCCAATAGCTTGTATATATTCTTGCCACCTCGAAGTTCGAGTTGCAGGTATTTTAATACGTCCATTGCGAATGTAGACTCGGAATCTTCAAGAATTGGTGATATGGAACCTAGAAATATATTTATCATTAACATTAACATGAATAAACCAGAGATTCGCTCTTAGCAATCAATAGCAATGATAAAGATGGATTACACGTGTCTATGTATTTCCTAGATCTTGTTACTGACATACGATCGAAAATATTACTAAAGAAAAATGTGGGTTTCTCAGATATTGCAATTCATTAGAATTTTTTAAGTATTTAAAATTGTCTATAATAGATTTATTTACAATAAAACGAAGCAGCTATATTGATTTCTAACATTTCATAGCCGTTGGCATCGTTGGTTATCAATGTAGAAGTGAAATCGACTAAAAATCAACATTATTTGGAAAATAAACTTGACTTGTATATATCCAAATACCAAAATCATTTTTGAATATATATCAAAAGACTTACTACAAATTTGCAAAGACTTAGACGAAAGAGGTTTACTAAATAAAAAAATATATAGTTTTAATTACCTGAACTTAACAGTCTATCAATAAAATTGAATATGGGACCCGTGATTCTTTTGACATGTAAGTTGTCAGCGAAAACTTTAATAATCGTATCACAGATTGATTTCAACATAGGCTTGTTATCATGGAGAGTATTTAGATATGTGTAGAGAGACTGTGTTGTATGTTTCACCTGGAAATAAAATAAATTGTTAATTGGAAATAAATTGACAGTAAGTATGTAGGGTGGCTCTATAAATTATATTAATGTCAAGCAATTAAAAATAAGTTTATTGTCATGAAATTGGCGAACTACTAACTATATTTGCAATTTATGTTTGTGATTAATAAGGAATTGTCGGGGCTTAATATAGTTTCACATATTTTTTGTTAAAAAGTCATTTTGGGATATTATTTGTGTAGGCATAATGATTATTAGGTACGGTATTATTGTGCCTTAAAATTGGTGGACAGACGATCTGACTAAATCCGCAGGATCTTGCTAGATGTGGGGCCTTTGTCCTGCAGTGGACGTCTTGTAATGTCATAAAAATGATTAAAAATTTCCTAAAGATATTCCGGTATAACTTGAGGAAGTATTGTAGAGTGAAAATCAATTAAAATGCAACCCACAAGTCGTATACCCACCCACATATGCAACCCACAATACAGTACACATAAAAGAGAAACCGATGACAAAAGCATAACTTACCAAGCTCTCGGTGAGTTCGCCGGCACTAACCACCAGTCCTTTCACAATGCTGTACCGATACTCGTCATAGCTGAGCAACTGCACGAATCTTGGCATCGTGTGTCCAGGGAACAGCCAGAGGACGACGTTGGAGTTCTCGCTGGTCAGCGGCTGGTCGTTATCGTCCTCGTCTTTGTTCTGAAGCTTCAGTTCCACCTCTTCCGAGGGGAATATGCGCTTGAGGGCATCGTGTTGAGGAATGTTTGCGATAGTTGGTTCACTGGGAACAGAAAAGATGTTACTTTGTAAATACCTGATTCTATGACATTGATCATAAAATATAAAAAAAAATGTAAACTAAAAAACATTATTTTAGTTTACAAATATATAAATAAATAAATTTTAAATTTACTCATCATACCATACATTGCCGAGATAAGTTGCTTAAAGCACTTTTGTACTTAAGTACATATTTATAACACCTAGACTTAGAACAAACAAATATTCAACACATATATGTTTGTCTTGGACAGGATCAAACTCCTGACCCTTGGCGCACCCTAGGCGGTAGAGACACTACCGAATGCTGCATGTACAATAGCCTTAGCCTATAGCGGAGCTCGATTTTTTTTATTACTACAGGTCAATTACGTGTTTAATAACACATTCTTATTGATAAAATATAATGTTCATTTATTATATCTATATTAAAAAAATATGGTTTTCTTCAAAAGTCGGTGTAATTAGTAGGAAAACCTATAAAGACAAAAAGTAGACAAAAGACAAAGTTATATAAAAATATAGTCATAAGAAATGCCCCGAGATACCGGCAGAATAGAATAGTAACTCTCTCTGCATCAGATGTCGTACGAGGCGACTAAAGTAGTCGCGAAGGCTGCGCTCTACAATTGCCAACACGCTTGCCCAGCGCGTCAGTTATGAGCCAAATTCTACCTTTCTTGGGGAGGCCTATATCAAGCAGTGGACTTCCAATGGGTGATATGTTGAAAGTCACACGCAGAGCACGCAGTCCACTTACTTGTATATCAAGGACGTGAAGATCCGGCCGGCGTGCGCGCGCGTGCGGTCGATCTTCTCGACCGCCTGCTGCGCCACGCCGCGCGCCACGTGCCGCACCACGCGCGCCGGCACCAGCGCCGGCGCCTCCAGCGCGCACTGCCGGCAGATGGACAGCAGGCCTGCCCACATATTCAACATCAGGCCACTGGCGTCTCGTCACACATTGAGATAAATGAAACAATTTGTTTTATAACGAAATGAGGTAGACCGCAAGGTCTTCTGCGTTGGTACCTCACTCTTGCCGCCAAATAGCAGTGTGCGCATTGCCGTGTTCCGGTTTGAAGGGTGAGGCAGTAAAATTACTGGTACATAATATCTTCAATCCGCCGGGCAATGTCGGTAATTTTGGTTCTGTTACGAATCTCCTCATCCCTGAATCGATCGCGTAAGAGACTCCGAGCATTGCCATCTCCATTGGTCGCTGAGCTATTTTGAGTTGGCTTAAAAAGGCAATGGTAAAAGATCACGTTTCGCTGCCATAGGTCATCGCTGGTAACACACATTAGTCGAAAACTTTCGTCTTGAGACACTGAGGTATGTCGAATATGCAATAGCACAAAAATAATATTAAATACATACCCGTCATGCTAGCCTCCCGCACCCACGCGCCGATGTCTCCCCTCATATCAACGGTGTACTCAGCCAAACACGCGAGTAAAGCCTCCACTATCTCTCCGACGTATTTCTCGACTCCCCCAACGATGCCTTGCGTCTGACAGACGTCGGTGAGACCTACCACTGCGTCCCGACGAGCCTCAGCCCATTTTTGAGTAGATTCCGTCACCTTAGTGCACTCGATCAGCGATTGGATTATTAACTGGAGATGTTCAGATAATACGAACTTTGGTAAGGAACCTGAAAAATTTACATGATTAGCAATCGTTATTATTGTAAGTGTGTTACAACACTTAGTCGTATATCTAGAAATAATTAAATATACACTTATGAATTAGATACAATGCTTAAAAAATAAGTAGAATATTATTTTTATATTGTCGTTGTAATTTTTAATGACATGCCACCTATGGTAATAGAGAAAGAATTCAGCTACGCACTGTAATATACTTATGAAAATCAAAACATATGATAATTGGAATTGTTTCAGGTATGGCATGTTATAAAGAAAATACATACATTTTCAGCAAACGCTCATACATGGAAAGAGTAAATGTAATTGAGTCGTAGGACTATATTTAGGGTAATATTCCAACAGCTTATCCAAATATAAAATAATGCAACAAATTGTACGGAATCGACGAACTATATTGGCCATTTTTGCTTGTAATATACAATTTATTTTTAAATATATCCTAGCGTTTTACTTGATTAATAAAGTGATCAAAGCAAGGCATGTGATTAAAAGAAAACGAATTCAGCTACGCACCGTATATACTCATAACAATCCCAAGATTCAATTGTCGGGGCCCTGGTGTGTATACTGTACAACCTGACAATGTTTAGGTAAAAATAATAATTTTCAGCCAACTCTCCATATAAGCTATATAAGCCAAGTCACCGATTCATATAAGTATATATAAATGTATATGAATCCCATCATATGACTGGTAATGCAATGTCTATAGCGCCTAACGATGCATTTCACATTTTCACATAAAACTAAGGGGACCGGATAGATTTCCAGAAATAGCATATTTCATTATCAATCGACGTATATAATATGACGTAGTGCTAGCAGTAACGGTTAACATGTATATATTACGCCTGATATTGATTACATTAACGTGTTTCGTTTGACGTGGGTAATGTCAAGAATGACTGCCGTAACGCTTGAGTTAAGGAACTGATTAAACAGAAAACGCTCAAGAGTAAAATTTTATTTCATCATTGAAAATTGTATATGATTACATCCTTTTAATATGAAAAAAATTAAGATTATATCAGAAAAATTTAATCGATGTCAATTTTTTGGAAACCCACAAGAAACGGATTTAAATAGATAATAAGTTAGCTTCTGATCGAATTCATTATTATTAACATGATATGGACGTATGCGTAAAAATTTTCATATATGTTATAGTCTAGTATTTCACAAATGGATCAACATTTTCAGTCATTTTTTATTTTAAATAATTTATTTTAGAATAATTAAAAGGTTCCGCAAATATAAATATAACCTTGGAAGTTGTATACAAAAATTTATCAATCTTTAAAATATTTTCTTACTTTATTATTGTCCTGTATGAGATCAAATGAAATATAACAACAATTGAATTATTAATCAACTCACCGACGGCCCGAGCGAATCCCATCCTCAACATAAGCCCATTAACGCTTGTGCTACTGAGTTGCTCGCAATACTTCTCGATCAGCTCCATACGCTTCTGTTTAGCAGTCTTGTCTCCGTACACGAGGCTGTCATCCTTTAGGTATTGGTCGAACACCAATGGCAGGGCTTGGATTGCCTTCTCGCGTATCGCTTGGACTTCGTGCGAGAGACACTCTTCGATGAGGTTTAGCCATTCGTCTGAAAATTTGATTATTGGTTAGCTATAAAGTGGTCATCGGTCATTTAGCTTTAGAACATATTAAACCTTAGTATTTCGAAAAGCTGGGGTTTTTCTTTATCCCAGATATTAGTAAAAACAAATGCATTTTTAAAAAGTATTCAAATTAGACATTAGGCAGATTTAAAACCTAAAATATTGACTAAAAATTTAAAGGAATCTTGATAAGTTGGATGGACAGTTTAGAAACTACAACACTAAATCAAGTAAAACCAGAGTGGAACCGGCTGAGTAGAAAAGTACTTCCCTCTATCTCAGGTGTCGTTAGAGGCAAGTAAGGTACCAGAACCCACAGGTGGCGATATATCCATCCCAGCATCCCCCCCCCCCCTTCTTCCGGGGGGCCTCGTCCCGCAGTGGACTTTCAATACTGTAATTATGAGGGTGACTTTTGTCCCCCCCCCCCCCCCACGGAAGCAAATCAATACACGTTATCATGTTAAAGCAGTGTACAACGTGTAGTACCTATGGTCTGGTGGGCGTGGTAGGGCGCGGCGGCGCGCGCCAGCGAGGCGACGCACTGGCAGCACGCCTGGCGCATGAGTTCGCCGCCCAGCCCGCGCAGCTGCTGGCGCGCGCGCAGCCGCGGGACCAGCGCCCGCACCGCCTCCGACACCGCGCCCGACAACAAGCTGTCCGCCGTCTTGCCTATGGATAGGACACGAGCGTCAAAATACTACAAAACCCATCCTTCGATCATATTAGACGTCACGATGTGAGAGAAACCGCTGTCCACCAAATTGGAATGCTTACAGAACATATTGGAAATCTATACAATAATACACAAGTGTACAAACAATCAACACGACGATATCCACAAAAAAAATGTAGATAGTAAAAAAATATATCCGGATTTAAAGGTTTCAAGCGAATACTATCTGGTCATGAACATAAATAAGGACGTGTGTTACGGACAATAGACAATAGCGGAATCAACAAATATAATGGTTAAATACATATTTTAAATACCAAGACACAGAACAACCGCAAATATCATCATATTTCTCCTGGGTGGGGATCGAACCTACGACGACCCCTGACGCATAAGATAGAATCAGTACACTACTGGTATCCCTACTAATATTATAAATGCGAAAGTAACTGTCTGTCTGTTACGCTTTTCCGCTTAAACCTCTCAATCGATTTTGATGAAATTTGGCACAGATAATTAAGACAGGCACCGATAAGATTCTAAACAAGGGTTGTAAGGGGTCAAAAGGGGGGATAAAAAGTTGTATGGAAGTATCGCTATTTTTAGAGCTAGAAACTTGAAACTTATTTTTCAGGTCATTGATTCGAAATAAATAAACATGACATTCATGACATTAGTTTATATAATAATCCACGCGGAAGAAGACGCGGGCACAGCTAGTATGCAATATATTAACAACACTGTGTCTTATTTTCGAATAATTTAATTTCCTAATTCAGACTTTTGACATACTTTCGACGTCTAATAAGCCGTTTACATTTAAAATTTATAAGAAAGTATTAAGGGATTCCGCTCCAATATAACATTTATTTTAAATATAGGTAGGTGTAGGTAGAAGAAATGAGGGCAAAATCACTTACCATCAGATAATTTCACCTGCGACAGAGCATGTATTACTTCCCCGATAGCCAGTATAGCGCCGTGGCGGACGTTCAAATCTATAGATTCGGTTTTATTCACCAACTTCGGTAAAATTTTTGTAGCTACGTACTCTGGAATCTGGAAGTAAATGAGCAATTTTCATGTATATTACAACACTAGTTTAAAACTTCTTACTTAAAACTTCTTAATTTTCCTGTTTTCTCTGGTTAATATGGCTACACTAAAGTCAAGATTACCTTCAGATCTTCACTTTTCTTATTTCTGAAATCAAATGTGTTCTCTACAAGTCCACAATGGTCTTGTAATAATCTAGATCACGAAAGAATAAATAAGAAAAAAACTAAGGAAATATATTTTTTGAAGTTCAAAGGTAGAAATTGAATCAGGAAAATATTTTACGAATGCACTCGAGTGTTGACTTGTAGATGATGGTAGAGAGAACTATTGACAGAAGCATATATAAACAATAAGACCTTATAGTCTAGTTGTTTCTCCGTATGCACAGCCTTGTTGTTAAATAATTTAAATATCTATTTATTTAAAAGTCAACATCTAATTAATCTATTTAAATAATATTATCATACTTCTGACATGATTGCGCAGTATCCAGCTATTTCCTCAGTAAAATTATCAAAAATATATACACAAAAGCAAAAAAAATACTACCACCTAATCTACATTTAAAAGCTAAATGACAACAATCAATCACATGTCATTTCATTGAAACATTTGGTATTTTGAAGTAACATTTAAAAATAAGTATTTAATGTCTGCAGGAAAAAGTAAAACATTTTCTGTTTTATTGTTTTATTGGTAGAACTAGTTCAAGAGTGAGAATATATTAATGGAAATGGTGTTATAAAAATACTGATGAACTAACTAATTAACAAGCAATAATAATTAAAAAAAACCAAACGTTTTAAGAATGTGTACATCAATATGAATTAAATATGTAAGAATAATATATAGGCTATCTTTTTATATAGGCCTTATAGGTCTTTAATAGAGTAGATTACTCAGTTTGTAAGAAAACAAAATAGGTAGGTGCATCCTTAACTTTAAAGCAAGCAGCTAATGTTACCGATGTCAAAGAATATAATTATTTCACTGTTATTAAGTAATAATGTTTAATAATAATGTATAAGGAACTATTTAGTAAAATAGTAAAGTACTTATGAAAAAATTTATATATTTACCCCAAATAAAAGCAATTTCTATTAGGTATACTTATAGGAATTAGCTATTGATCTATCTTTATATAAGTAGAAGAAGATACGGCGACCAATGATAACAAATAGCAAGGTACAAATATAAAACAGTTCAACTTTATAATAAGCTCTTTCCTTTTTTTTTATTTATTGAGATCACAAACAAGTTTGCAATACTAGCTTAATCTAAAACTTACGATTAAGATCATATAAAACATTGTAAACCCAACTTAGCTGGTTAAATATTACATTTAGGTGTTACATATGGCAATACCTGTGTAATACAGTTGTGCAGCAATGTAAAACAAAAATTAAAAACAAGAAAACACCTATGCCTGCAATTACTAAGAATGTTAGGTAAGATAAGAATCGTAAAATTATTGACAAGAATCGGCAATAGGACCATGAAATTATAATACCTTGCTTGTGAGTTTGTAAAGCGCCTTGGCAGCGAGCTCGCGGATGGCGCAATCCCAGTGTTCCACCTTCAGGTCGACCAGATGGTCTACTAGAGGCTGTGTGTACTCTTCATAGTTTGCTACCTGTAACACAAAGTCTGACGTAAGGTACCGGCAGAGTAGAATAGTACTTATCTCTATATCAGGTGTCGTACGAGGCGACTAAGGTACCAGAACCGACAAATATCGGTATATCCACCAGAATCAGCGTAGCTTTAATGCACAGAACGGATAGGCAGCAACATCCGCATTGCGATAGCTGCAGCTTGCATTTGCTAACACGCTTGCCCAGCGCGGCAATTATGGGCAAAGGTCCCTCTTTTTTCGGGAGACCTATGTCCAATAGTGGACTTCCAAAGGCTGATATGATGACGATAAATACAACAATTTGTCACATTTGATTGGGTGAACTTATATTATTTTTCAAAATCGCTCTATGTAATGCATTTTAGTTTTTTATCGCATAATTTTTTTTATTGTCATTACATATTCTGCTGGACATAGGTCTTCCAAAAAACAGGGATATTGTGCCCATAATTACCGCGCTAGGCAGGCTTGGGAGCAATTGTAGAGCGTGATAACTCCGTGACTCTTATACATAACTATTCACCCGCGACGTACTTGTGACGTTTTGTAGTCACGCGTAAGGATAACAAGTGGGCTTTATGACGTAAGCTCTTACCTGTGGAGCTATGATTAAGTAGGCGTTGTTCCTCGGGCCGACGGACTGAAAGTCCGCAGTGGTCAGTACGTCGATGCCGTGTGGAAACATGCCGTGCCGGCCCACATTCTCTTGGTATGCGGCGGAAGCTGCCCGCCGGCAGTTTATCTGCCAAACAAAAAATAAATAGATAAGACAATTTGTATGGTCTAATAACAACGCGATAAGTCGTCCCTATAAACGCGTTGTCCTGTAAAAATTAAGACCCACAGGAAGTGGCAGGCGACTGAAAGCGAATCATCCGCCAACTATAAGAACTTTATATCTCGTCCTTGAGAAACTCTTGACGCTCTCTGACAGCTTAATCGATTCCATTCCAGCGATAAAAATCAAAGACTCTAACGTCATCTATCCATGCCGAGAACATGGGATAGCCCATAAGAACATGTTCTCGTCATAAAAAGTAGCCGACGTGCGTTCAGTCTCTGAGCCAAATTGGAACCAGTTTAACCGTTAGGACGTGAAAGAGTAACAAACCATAACATACAAACTTTTGCGTTTATATTATAAGAAGGATTTAAACTCGTTCCCTAAGGTTCATGGAACGCGTGCACTGACAATTCGACCATTTTGTAACTCCAGTCCAGTAGCTCTCTAACATCATGTAAGTAACAAACCTCTCTATCAAAGCACGCAGTCGCTATCAAAGCGTTAGCGAGGGTGTTCGCGTGCGGCGCCAACGCGACAGCATCGTAAGCCCGGGCGAAGGCCCAGGCGGCATGGCAGGCGGAGTCCCGGGCGGCCCGGCCGCCGCCTCCGCCGCACGCCGCGCGCGGCTCGTCGCGGGCCAGCGCGGCTACTACGGCCGACACACCCGCACCAACTTGTTGTGGAGACAGAAGGCCCCGGCGAGCTGTAGAGCGCGGAAATGTTAAGATACGTAATGAAGTAGAACATCGTAGCCTAGGATAAACTGCCAGCTTAAATAACCTCACACAACTTGAGCTTATT
The DNA here is from genome assembly GCA_020976665.1 of Heortia vitessoides. Taxonomy (NCBI): domain Eukaryota; kingdom Metazoa; phylum Arthropoda; class Insecta; order Lepidoptera; family Crambidae; genus Heortia; species Heortia vitessoides. The sequence goes on along the minus strand of JACJUM010002878.1, from coordinate 10,258,837 downwards.
CCTATATAAATAGGTAAAGCATTTGTGCTACGGGTCGGACAACATAAAAAAATACAAATATAATACATAAATATATATATTTAACTCCAAGACCCAAAATAAATAAAAATTATATCAATGTTTGTCTTGTGTGGGAATCGTAACCACGAGCCTTAAGTGACGCCAATGCACCTTGAGTATTTTACAGCATTGTTATATGGTGATGATGGTGATTTGGATGGGTGTTAATAGTTTATATTATAAAAAAGCTGATCGTAATACACTATCGGATGAACTAATGTTATATTTTCAAAGTCCACCCAACGAATTTTCATACGATTTCATCCATTAGTTAAGACTTTTAATTTTGACTTGTCTCGATCTTGTGCGCCAAAGGCCGTGGGTTCGATCTCCACCCAGGACAAATCAACAATTTATATGATGATATTTGTTTGTTCTGCGTCTGGGCATTAAATATATATATTTATGTAGTGTATTTGTGATTCCTTTGTCGACTGATGTCCGTAACACAAGTGCTTTAAGCGACTTATCATGGAGTCAGATCAATGTGGACTTTATGAGAATTTATTTATTTATATTAACTTAAGAAGTTAATAATGTTAGGGAAGTGCGCAAGCATATGGCCTCTTCCCCAGCGTGACGCTAAAACTGAGGTTAGAGTGAGCCAGCATTAAGCAAACAACTAGAATCCGCAGAAGATCATTCTTTTTCGCAGACACTGTGATAAACGACCTTCATTAAACCATCAGGCGGATTGTATGTCTGTTTGCGAAACAGGTAGGAAAAATGCGATTACCTAGTTCAGCTAGCGCCATACAGCCGCCGTGCCACGCGGTCTCGCGCTCGTTTTCAGCGAACAGGCCAAGCACGCTCTCACATACGTCGGCGGCGGCCAGCGCGGGCAGGCGCGCGCCAATGCGACCCACGCCCTTCGCCGCCGACCACCTCACCACCGTGTCGTCGTCGCGGAGGGAGCATAGCAGCAATTCCACTACATCTTCGACCTATAGAATATTGCGGAATGCAGATGTTATAGAACTCGTATGATCCCTTAGTCCTCAATATTTATATATAAAATGAGGAGTTGACTGACATGTCAATGTAGAGCCTAAATTATAAGGGTTAAATACTTGGAATTTCATATAGGGGCTACTTTTATAAGATTATACGCAAAATTTACCCTCTAAAGAGTTAAAAAAGGGGTATAAAGTTAGTATTAAACTGCTGTTTCTGATATAATTCAAATTAAATTGAGCGAGTGAAACCTCGCGTTAAATTGCCTTTTAAAATCCATCATGATTATGATTCAAGACCCATATTGAATAGTAAAAAAAAATAGAACAATATTATTTCAAAAATAAGGGCCAATAGATTCTATTATACCAATAACTAGCAGAGCCTCTAGGTTTGTTCTATTTTTTGACTATTTAATGTGGGTCTTGAATAATGCGTAAGAATTTTGAGTTTCGAGTTTCGATACAAAATTACGAGAAGAATTAGTGCCGACTATTGTTGATGCTAGCTTTATATGTTTTTGTGGACTAACATAGATGTATGTTCATCACTAATATGAAAATAAGAATATGAACAATTATTTGTCATATTAAATACTTTTTGTTGGTGTATGGAAATATTGGTAGATTTGATTCTTTAAAGATTTTATATGCATATATAGCACTAATGTTTCTTTACATAAATAGTATTGTCGGGTTCATAGGCTCAGATGATCCTATCTTGAGCGCCAAAGGTCGTGAGTTCGATCTCCACCTTGAGCAAATATTTATATAATAAATATTTGTATTTGTTCTGTGTCAGGGTATTATTTATATGTATCTAAGTACAGTATTTGTAATTACTCTGTCGTAGTAATACATTTACATTTTCATACAATAATGATTAAAAGCCTATCTAGAAGAGAAATCTATCATAAAATTGTGATGATTATGACAAAGAAAAGTTAAGAAGCCTTACTTCCTGCGGTATATCTTGATCATCGTCATCAGGTGGAGAGGTGATAGGTTCAGTGTCACCAGCCGCTGCGACACCACCCAGAGTGACCGCGAGAGATCGTGATCCTCTGGTGTAACGCCAGGAGGCAACGCGGGGCCGCAGGAATGTCAGACCTTAAAATATTTCAAAATTTTCACATAAATTATTATTAGGTTATAATTTGTGTATACAACATATTTTACGTATGTGTATCATGGCATGGCATGGCATGGCAAGTGCCATAACAATTTAACTTTTGGGCAGTTTTCATAACTTTGCTTCTATACAATAAATTTCACATATATATTACAACTACCTTTCTAACCTGTACTGGAGGACAGGCAAAGTACCAAATGATTGGTGCAAAGCAGTAATTGTCCCCCCCTGTACTAAGGAAAAGAATTGCATTAAAAATTACCGCAACATCAGCTTTCTTAGCATTTTTGGCAAATTATATGCATGCAGGTTTATTGGGCTTTTATTGACATGAAAAAGGCTGATGATAGGGTTGTGCTAAAGAGTTGTGGAGGTTATGTCTGTATATGGGGTGAATGGCTGTCTGATTCAGATATTACCCACCAATCCTCTGAACAATCTTCACTCCATATTTTCTAACAAGCATCGCCTTATGTTGCTGGTAGTTCTGTTTTGTTACCCACTCAAGGAGTTTAGGTGCAAATGGTAGTAAATCATCTCGCTTGCCATGCTTCAAAACTGCAGCTACAGCAGCCAACACCCCATAGTGGATGGATTCCTCCTCTTGCAAATTGGAATGTAGTTCACAGGCCCACTCAAAGAATGCACCCATGTATAATTCCTTAACATCTGATCTAAAAAGCAACAAACATAAATACAATTAAAATTTCACTATTTAAATACTAGTGATATTGTAACAGAAAAACTGACCACATTATAACTGTAAATTCACATAACATCTCTCACATTAAAACAGTTGTGTCACAAATAACACAACTGTTTCAATGTTCCAGACACAGAACAAACAAACAGACATAACATTACATACTTAAAAATATTTATATTAATACCTTATAAGAAACTTAGAAGATAAGAAAGCACTAGCTTCAGCACAAGAGTCTTTGCTCATAGCATATGTCTTGCATAAGTTAAATATTCTCTCCATCACTGTTAATTTCTTGGATGTCCCAGCATCTGAAAACATAATGATAATAACTTTGTTGTAAATATAACAATCATGTTACTTTCATATCCATTAAAAACAAATACTTGCAGTCTGTGACTCTTTTTTCCAAATATAAAAACATTTTTTTGCACTAATATCTCAGCTTTCTAAAATATTTTTTAAGGCTGCTTCCATTTTCTTATCAATTTAAATTTTAGTGTCATATTTGCAAATTATACCTGGTTGCCCTGGGGCAAATCCATCCAACCGGCTCATATGAAAAGGTATTATAACAACAATTGAGAGCCATAACAACAGGACAAATCGGCTGCGCCATGTTTCTTTATCATTAGGATCTTGGGCCTCTAAGAAAGTCAACACTGTCAGTAGATCTGAAACCTTCATTAGACATATTAATTCAAATTATAGTAGGAAATAAATAATAGATCAGTAATAAATATAATCGGCCTAAAGTTGCTATGGCAATATTTAATTATAACAAACAATCTTACCTCATGAGGTAGATGTCTAATAACTACTTTGTATCCTCTCACTCTTATAATTTGGTACATATAATTGAAAGTAGCATGTTTTAGTTCAAATGGCGAGTTTTTATCCTTAATCAAATCCAAGAATTTAGCTAAGATTTTATCTAAATGAGGATCAAGTAGATGAGGTTGTTCATAGTACTGTTTTAGAATTGTGTAAAGTTTATCATACTCTACTTCAAAAGCTGGGGTGTTATAGATACTTTTTACGTTTTCTATCATATTCAATACGTCTTCTACTTCGGAAAAGTTCTCCAAAGCGCAACCAAGCCCAATATTGTCACAATCGTCATCTCGGTTCAATTCGGCGTCTAGCCCTACCATCTTGAATAAAATACAGGTAGGTTTTGAAAGCTTCTTAAGCTACTTTAATATAAAACAAGTAATATGAGTTGCTGTTATTGAAACTTTATTATTCTTTTAAAAACTTTAAATTAATTCAGTAAGAAAAATAATCCCACTCATAAATTCAACAAAAACAATGACACTGACATTTAGATTACTCTGTTCAGAAATAAGCAAAGACAATTCAAGCTCACGAATTAAGAATTTAATGCGTTAAAGAATATATTGTTTGTTGTTTTTAAACTAACATTAGATATTGCCAGTAACTCTTTTGGATTTTCCTTTTAAGCTAGTAAAAAAGGTATCATTTAAGTTATCGTCAAATTAATTAGTTTTATGTTTTTAAATAATAGAGTTTGCCCGCGAAATAATAGATTTGTCACCAAACAAAATAATATAAATTCCCCAATAAATCAAATGAATCATCAAATGAAGATAAAGGGACTAGAAACAAATATTTTTTTTGTATATATTGAAATACATTTGCCCTAATAAGAATTGACGCAAACTAATTTAAAGAGATCACCAATATCAATAAATAAGTTAAAAATTTTCGTCATCATCCTTTCAACTGACAACGATTGGAGATATGCCTAGTAGATTTTCTAATTTCCATGGGTATTATAATGTAAACAAAATTTCTACCATGATAGTAAATAAAACACTTATTTCAAGTAAAAATAATGTTTGGATATGGATAGTATTGTAAAGAGTAAATTATTATGAATACTTCAACTGGTATAAGTCGAATTCATGCGAAATTACTAGTTTTAAGTTCAATTTATATTTTTGCGACATACATGAATTTCAAGTATATTTTTACGACATCCTGACAGGGTCATTTATTACTATTATATCAAGCGCGGACCCACCGTTGTGTTCAGCATGGGTATGCCCACAACCTTAATAGACTTGTGACGTCACACTTTTACGGTCTATTAAGATCGATAGGCTGTTGATAACAAACGATATGCCTTAATAAAATTTAAAAATGTGCCTCAATAGCACAGGAAAGATTATCGGGGCTAGCTCTCCTAAATATACACAAATATGTGAACCTGGATATCAATGAATTATCAACGTTTTTCGATTAACTTTTTTTAACATTTTGAACGAATTATTAAAAAAGAAACGTAAGCTTGCATTTGTAATTTAAGTAAGTACCTATATAAAGTTGTTTTATCTAAAATGTACCTAGCATTTAAAATAATTTGATATTCTTAGAAAAAGTAAAAATAAACAAAATCTCTCTTGGTGGATCACACTTGCTGATCTCACTTACATTACTCCTGATACAACGCCAAGATACTTATTTACCCAGTCTAGTGTCCCTATATTGGCTTATTGGCTACTAGAAAAATAGAAAAAAATATAAGTTATTGGTTGAAATAGGTTAAGATCGAAACTGACAATTCAATTTAGAGAAATCAGTTCTGACTTCCTCCCAAGTTTATTTCCGTTCCTAATGTCAGTCCTGATGCTCAGAAAAAAGTAAATAATCTAATTCAAAAGTTCATAAACAACTTGCATGATTGTTAATGAGCATGTTCATGCCCCGGCTCGTACTTAGCCGATTTTCTAGTAGCTGTGACTACATCCTTTATTGAGGGCTGGATACGCGCTTTTATTATGTACTGTAACACCTTAAAATGGACATATGCAATGTTGAAATAAATTATGAGAACGAATTTTATAATCATATAATGCACTACAATTTTCTTGGTCTAATCAAGAACTAAGGTGTTTTACCTAAGTTCTTCAATTTATTAAGTGGCTTTATTTGTGAAATGATACAACTCGATGGTAAATATACATTTTGGTGACAAGAAATATAGCCCCCGTAAGTAGTCATGAGTATTCACTTATATCAAAGCTAATTACATACAACAAAAATGTGCATATACTTATATGTTTTCATATAAGTATAAATATATACATATGAATAAAATGACAGTGTGTCTGAAATATTAAAATAATTCCTACTAATATCCCTATATCTAATATTAATATTATAAATGCGAAAGTAACTCTTTCTGTCTGTCTATTACGCTTTCCCGCTTAAACCACTCAACCGGTTTTGATGAAATTTGGCTCAGACAATATTTAGACCCTGAGAAAGAATAAAGGCTATTTTTCAATTCTAAATAAGGGTTGTAAGGGGTCGAAAGGGGGGATGAAAAGTTGTATGGAAGTATAGCTATTTTTAGAGCTAGAAACTTGACACTTATTTTTAGGTCATTGTTTATAATATATAAATAAACATGACATACATCACATAGTTTATATAAGTTAAGTTAAAGAGGTATGGAACCGAAAAAAACTAATCCACGCGGACGAAGTCGTGGGCACAGCTAGTAGCTTTATTTTATAAAGAATTTTACCTAATATTATAAAGAGAAACTTAGGCTTCTTTTATTATTTAAGATTCTATCGGAAATGGTTAATACCCGGGCGCTTGTAGTATATAATAAGATCCAACTGACATGCTGTTGTTGAATGTATCTTCCCAGTACTGAGTTTAATCTAACTAAACTGGCAAGATATATGGAATAAAAAAGAGAAACGCTGGTATAGTGTTGCTTGTCATGTCATATTTTATAGCTGTCAAAAATATGGCAAAGCTTTTCTTTGTCAAAAATGCTACTGTAATTTGCTAGCAATATTTAATTATTGATTATTTATTATTTGTCGTAATGATTAAGGGTTAGTGAGGTGTGGGTTCGTTGAATTTGATATTGGTTATACAAGCGTCTGCTACAGTCCAAATGTCATCCGAAGGCCGTGGTCCTGCGAAGAGGAAGGTGAAGCCGGTAGAACCTCAGTCCTTACTTGACTTTGATCTTGGCGAGGGTGAAAGTTCTGATGATTCAGACTTCAGGATCGAAGACCATCCCGAAGAAAGTGATGACTATTCCATAAATTCTGATGATGATGACAAAAGTAAGTATATTTAGGTAAATCCCTACTAATATTATAAATGCGAAAGTAACTCTGTCTGTCTGTCTGTCTGTCTGTCTGTCTGTCTGTCTGTCTGTCTGTTACGCTTTCCCGGTTAAACCTCTCAACCGATTTTGATGAAATCTGGCATAGACAATCTTTAGACCTTAAGAAAGGACATAGGCTATTTTTGAACTCGAAATAAGGGTTGCAAGGGGGGATGAAAAGTTGTTTGCATGGATCGCTATTTTTAGAGCTAGAAACTTAAAACTTATTTTTCAGGCCATTGATTCGATATAAATAAACGTGACATTCAAAGTTTATATAATTTGAAGTAAATAGGTATGGTACCCAAAAAACTATTCCACGCGGACGAAGTCGCGGGCACAGCTAGTAACATTAATAAAAAAAAAAATTAATGCTAACTTCCCGATAATATATCTTCGTTTAAGTTCTGAGTTTTTAAATAATAGAGTAATAGTAATAAATAGTAAGTCAAAATGTTGACACTTTGTACAAATAGGAAACATTGCTCACGTTTGATAAAATCATTTTAAAACTAATTGCTTGTGCATTTAGTTGTTGCAAAATAGATTTCGTTTAAACAAAATATGGTAAAAAACATTTACTGCAGTGTTAGATATGTGATATTGTGTTATCATTGGGCTTAACTATTAAGTTGCCAACTTTGACGTATGCATAGAACTTGTGAGACAATATATAATATATTATCGGGAAGTTCATATATATATATATATATATATATATATATATATATATATATATGTATATATGTATATATATATATGTATATTATTCCATAACTATTATTATGAATACAAACATACTAAATGTTTATTAATATAATAACAAGTACTAACTGTTGTACTGTTAACAAATCTAACTATTTTTATGAAATATATTTACATCTACTCATATTTATTTACTTTTAGAAGGTGGTGCTGATTCATCAGATGATCAGTCAGAATCAGAAAATGAAAATGGGTACAAAAACTCAAGTAATAAGATTGGGGAAGAAATGTCAGTCAATGATATTCTTGAGAAGGCAAAGCAGCAAGAGTTCAAGGTTTGTCTTATTTTGTCTTTTGAGATATGAAGAAATTATTATTTATATCATTATTATCAAATGTTATTATATATTTATAGAAAAGATGGTAATTATTGAATATGAAATAAAAAATAGAATCAAGATGTGTGTGATATATAGAATGTTTTGTGTAAACCTATTTGTATACATTGAATTTGTTTTCTATTCTTCTGTCTTTGGACATATAGATGGAACTTAGGCAAGTATTTATAACCAGATGCCTCTATTTGTGCTTACTTTGTATTACCTTGTTGGCTGCTTTGCCACTATGCAGGCCACTGGGATTTTTAAACCACATTCAAGTGTTACTTGGTTTGCAAAGCTTACCTTTGTTAAGAGCCAGTTAGGCTATTAAAAAAGAAAATCATAATTAATTAAATTAGAAAAAGAGTAGTTAGTGGCTTACCTCATTGCAATTGTTCAGGTTATTGGTGTTTATCTCTACATTATGCTTAAAAAAATGTTTTTTTTAAACACTAATCTCAGAGATTGCTGGATAAATAATGCTGATATTTGGCATGGGACTTAGATTATAGTCTAAAATAATAATTGACTATTTTTTATATAGTGTAATTTTTATTCAGAAAACATGTAATAAAATTTTGTACACATATTAAAAATATAAAAAAAATTATATTATTGTTTTACTGGTGGTAATTGATTATGGTTAAAATTTAACTAACAATTTGATTTAATTTATTGTAGAAGTAGTAAATCAAATTGAATCTGGTCTGTTTTTGTTATTATAGATTCCATTCGACCTAGCAAATATGCTAATATGTGCCGGTTGTCTTGGATCCAGAAGTGATGACTTTAATGAAATAGTGGAATGTGATGGCTGTGGTGTTACTGTACATGAAGGTAATCATTGTATTATTTTTATAATTTGTCAGTTTGTCAGTAAACATGACATATATAATAATTTGAACTACTAAAAACAATCTGATCCCGCAAACCTTGCAGCCTCAATAAACAGCTTCACCAAAGCCTGCAGTTGCACCAGAATTGACTTCTAAGTAGGCTATAATTAGGTTAATCCAAAAAATTAATTTTTAAATTATTATTTGAAGCTCTTTATGCCAGTGCCCTGGTTATTATGAAAAAAGCTTTTGTAATAATGAATAATGAGGATTTTCTAATTCAGGTTGTTATGGGGTGTCTGACGTCACCAGTGAATCCAGTACAGTTAGTTCTGCATCAACAGAGCCATGGTTTTGCGAGGCTTGTAAAGCAGGAGTGACTAACCCCAGCTGTGAATTATGTCCCAATCCAGGTAAAATTGCTAAATATGTCTAAATGATGAATTGATAGAGTTAACTAAAATTTTCTAATTCTTTAATCCTAATACAGTTATACTTAATAATAATATTTGGTCTAACTCTAAGTTATTAAACATAGGTTTTATTTACTATGGTGGTGGGTTTTACTTGGGAAACTTACAGAAAATATATTTTCAGGTGGAATTTTTAAGGAAACTGAAGTTGGTGCGTGGGTGCATTTAGTTTGTGCATTATATGTACCTGGAGTAGCATTTTCAGAGGTAATATCTGATGTTAAATATTTTGTTCCATTAAAAATAACAAGGAGTACACATGAGAGCCATTATTTTTATTAAAAGAATGTAACCATAGATTTGTAGATGGAAAAATTTAATGATAATAATGCTAGTATCACTCAATAGCAGTTATTATAAAAGTAACTTCTCGAAATTTTTTTATGGATTTTTGGTTTTAGATGGAATATTGTGCCAATGAGCAGTGCTTCAAATTATGGTGACATTTTGTTATTTCTTTTTCTGAAAAATTAATAGCAATAATAAATTTTGATGCAATAATTGGTAGATCATCTTCAGATTTGTCTCTTGTTTATACTTATGAAATGCTTCATGTCACAAACATGGATTTTTTCTATTTATAATTTTCTTAGAATAGATCTTACTGACCTGAGACCTGTAATTAAGTGGATATCCACGTATGAAAGAGTAAGTTCGGTATGAATAAGAACGCTCATTGAAAAAGAGTGTTTAATAAGAAGTGTCATCACAATGGTAGCAACATACCCAAATCTAGAGAATTACTCATAATAGTGTATATATCATATACACCTTGTCTTAACAATATTGAAAGCGGTTTTCCTTTCGATTAATCACTTTAAATCTGATTTACTTACTTATTATTTCTTATTTTATTACTTATTATTTCTTAGGTGGAACGTCTTTCCGGCGTGACGCTATTCGAGATGGCGTACTCTCGCTGGGGCGCCCGCTCCTGCGCGCTATGCGAGGACGCGACACTAGCACGAACAGGCGTGTGCGTCGGTTGCGACGCGGGACTGTGCAAAACTTTCTTCCATGTCACCTGGTGGGTATATATATGTTAGTAGAAAATGGAACGAACTTTTATTATAGATCATTATAACCATAATAAAAGTTCGTTCCATTTAGCTTTAGTGGTACATGTCTCTTTTCTGGTGCTGTAATAAATTTGAGTAACAACTCGGTTTAGTGTTGTGTAAACAAAGTGACGGCTGTTTTGTGTACAGCTTACTTAATCTTATGATTTGTGAGCCTATCGTTTTTTTATAGTTACAGTGCACTTATTACTTAACAATCATTATAGGCTGATATCTAATTCCTTTTTATAAATTAGTAACAAAAGATTGATAACACTATCAAACTTTTGCCACTCAAAGAAATTTCCTTGTAATTACAAAAAAAGACATGCCAAATCGTTCCTGTTCTGTCAGCATTAAAGATTATTCGTTTTACAGTGGACAACGAGAAGGTTTACTAGCCGAAGCTCACACCGAAGAAGCGGAACAGGCGGATCCATTTTACGCTCACTGCCGTCTACATTCCGACAAGGCGTTGGTTAAAAAACGAAAGAGAAACTGGCTGGCTTTGCAACTTAGAACTGAAAAAAGGTTGGTCTTATTATATTTTACTACATTCTATGTATATTATTAAACATTATTGTTGATCGTAAACTATTTTTTAACAGAAAATTGGAACTGCAAATCAATATAGGTTCTGAAGAGAAATTGAGAATACAGCGAAAGCTTGTGAAGTATAGAAGAAAGTATTTGCAACAGAAGGAAAATAGAAATCCTCCGTGGGGTAAGCTAACATAGTTAACATTTTTCTATTATATTATTAAGTAAATATTGAAATAATTGTGAAACTTATTTTGGGAATTGTATAAAATAGGCTATTTCAAAAGTATCTCAAATTATTTTAAATACACCCACAGACACAATTAGCAGCCTACCTGTGTTATTACTTGAATTTTCAGATTTCAACAAATTTAGAGCACTTTTGATCAGAGGGTATGTTCAAAGCTACCGTACGGAAAAAAAATAACACATAGACTTAATACATACTCGTCTATTTAAGAGTTTACAGATAAAATCAATTTTATTTGAAAATTTAAAAGTTGAAAAAAGAAAATCAAATCTGTTTTTTATTAAAATAGTAATAGTATTTGTTGCCGTTTCGTGCTTGAATACCTTTGAGCTTGTTTGGCAATCTATCCATTATGTCCTGGATATCCGATTGTGGATTATTGTGCCACTTCTCTACTGCAGGCTAATAAATTATAGCCTTAAGCTCTACTAGAGTCACAGTGGCTGGTACACTTGCTCGGATACATCTTGTGAGGCATCGGAAGTTGCGTTCAATAATTGGTGCGAAAGGCACGATATAGTCTTGAAAAACCTCTTTAACGTATCTTTGAGAATACACTACCTCTATCGAACACAACAAGAACGTTACAAGCCTTGTAAGAAATATCTCCCTAAACCCTTAAGGACCCTCCATGGTAACCCACGGATTCGGTTGTAGCGCATGGAGCAAATCTTTCTTTTTTCTGTAAACACGCTGACGTCCATCTGGACCTCTTAAGGCTATTCTGCTCTCGTCTTAAAACAGAATTTCCTTTCATTCCTTCATGGTCCAATTAGCATATTCTCGCGCAAATCAAAGTCTCAAACTGCTTTCTGCCAGCCTTCTTCTTACGATACGTTCCCTTACACTGACATTTCTTATCTCAAGAAGCCGTTTACGAGATTCCCTATCGGCACAAAAGTGATTCCTCAAGACGTTGCTGACAATAAAACAATCATATCTTAATGAAGTGCAGCGATGTCGGACTTGACCTGGTCTCCAGGTGCATGAACCCGTCTCCCGAAATCTCTGTTGAAGAAAAGTCTGTTGACATCCCGTATAGTCGAACACCAAGGTACAACAAGGGTACGAGCAATGCGACGTTGCTAGCCACTGCACCAGTTGCATCCATTATTTTAAATTCCACACAGTAAACAATCACTCCGAACTCAAATCAAATAATATTGTCACGCTAGACAATATGGAACAGGAAAACTTTAATCGGTAACGCTAATGCAAAGAATTTCTAACAACGACTAGATCCCGAAAATGCATTCGTTATGCAAACGTATGTAAAAAAGATGAAGGTAAAAGTATTTCATTCATTGGGTACTAAAGAAACCACTTGCCAATAAAAATTACATTGCATAAGTCATAGTTAATGGAAAAAACAGGGTAACGGAAGATAAAGGTGTGCGGTTAATTGTGCCTGTGATTGTAGGTATATACTAGTTAAACCTATAGACGACGCCCTTCCTTATTTTATTTGTTTAATTTAAAAAAAATATTACGACTCTAAATTCGACTAAAACTATCGTATATCTCAAGTAGCTTCATTCATTTCACTGTATATATTTAGTAAAAATGGATTCAAAGCTGTTCAGCAGTTTAGAAATTTATTTTAAACAAACACTGAGACATGAAATTTTTTAAATATAAAAAAATATATACATACATTTTAACTAAACTGTAAATAAGCTTTCTTCTGTAATATGCTATCACACTCAATGTTACGGTGATGTTTGTAAGCCAACAACTCATTAGATATACATTGTCGTATTACCACTTTTTAAATCAAATGCATTTATATATAGTGGTTCACGGCATTATTAATACGTTCACCGTTCAAGGATTATTACATATGTTTAATGTTTTAGTGCCAACACAGAAAATGGCTCGTATGTTATACAGCAGTGCATCGGCTATGAGGAAATTCCAACGGAAAGCTGAGTGTATGGGTATTGATACGCATGCCTTGGAGTTCCAGGATGCACAGGTAACTACTTTTACTATATAACGTGCTAGATATGTGCGATATCAGTAAAACTCCTCCCAGGTTTTCTAGGTCTTATTTCGGCTGTAGCTTACTAAACTAAACCGAAGCTCCGAAACTATACCGTTACTAAGACTTTGTTCAGAGATTAGACGTAGTCCTTTCGTTTGTCGACCGTCAGTTTTTTAATAAAACAGCTAAACTAGGCTGGGAATAAAACTTTCTAATTATATCTGCTATGATATCCTTGTGCTGCGCTTTTTTGGCACAAATGCGAGAAAGTTTAATCGATACTTCCTTTTCGATTTGGTATTCTCTCAAAAAAACTTTCATTAATTTTATATCCTATTTAAAAATAGTTCAACATTATAACAATTTCAGCTTTTTGCTAGTGATAATCACGTCAAAATATGTTCAACTGTTCAGGAGATAAACAGGTGTTTCAGAATTTGTTTATTTATGCACAAAATAGTTAACGGTCGTTAAAAAGAAACATGATTACAAATTAGAATAAAACTTAACTTTATTCTATTTAAACATACAAAATAAAAACAAAAAAATAACTACATATTGGTGCATCCAACAGGAAGAGTAAGAAACTAGGTTAAACCCACACACACACACAGAATACAAAGTATAAAACTACTATATAAAGCATAAAATACATGATAACATTATTTAACACACATGTGTTAAACAAAATAATACAGTTTTAAATTAAGTGTCTGTCACTCATGAGGTTACTCTTAATCCCGCTATGGTGTATAGACTATTATGCTTCAGTTTACAGAATGAACTCAGTATTTCTGCAATTCAAATTCGATATTCCAATTTGTTCTAGAAACTCGGTTACATTTGCAACTTCATTTCCAATACACAATGCATCGCATAATATAATAATTCTGCATCTGTAATTCTATGAAGATATAATCGATTCAGTACATTTGTCGCAGCAGTCATGTAAGACGAAAAAACAAATCTTACATTTTAATGTCTCGTTTTGTTTTCGTGTGGACGGGTGTCTTGTCGAATATTACACATTCAGTAAAATTATTAGGACTTTGGGTACAGATTCTAAAAAATCTTCGTACAGGTAAAAAACCTGTTGAGGTTTAACTCAAAAGTATAAGAAAATCTTTGCTGCTTTTCTTAAATATAAAATACGTCAGATAGATCAATTGATTTATTAGCTTTGCTTTTGAACAGCATTAACGATATGATGTATTGTAGATGGCAGCACTGAAGGATGTGTCGCGTCGGTGGCATGTCCCTCCTGCCTTCTCAGTAGAGTTTGTCGGATACTATCTTGAGAGGAATTCGCGTGTAACATCCTTGCGAAAATCTCTCGATCGTCTTACAAAAGAGAATGTGAAACTGCTGGCTGAAGACGAGAATCTAAGAGCTGACTATGATGAGGTGAGTTGCCGTTTATTGCATTATTAAATAACTTACTTTTTTTATAACCATTTACAACGAGATTGGAAATAATCTCAGTTTGTCAATACTCTCTCTCTCAATAGATTTAATGATTTCTGCCCATACAATATATATATATATAATTTTCTTTCATAATTTTAAAACTACAACGTAAATGGTGGAAAATATCTCCATATTAAGATGACTTAAAAAAAATTGTAATTGAGAGTGCTAAAAAACAAAATTAAAAAAGCCATTCTTCTCTTTTTGAATTTGAATATTTTATAGAGCTTATAAAAGAATTAAAGATAGCTTATTCCCAAAGTTTACACAAATACAATGAAAAGTTTGTGACAAAAGTTTTAAAGTTTATGACAATAACTCGTACTCATTAACACTTCACACAGGCTTCAAAAGAGAACACAGATACCTTAGCCGAGTTGGCGTCTACACGGCAATCATTGCAGAAGATATACGACGCGATCGTAGCCCTCTCTCCCAAGAGAGCCGTGCCGGCCATATTGGAAGAGAAGCCTCTTATGCCGCCCGTTATACAGCGGTCCACGCCTAAGGTCACGCCTCAACAGCTACAAAAACGGTATGTGTAGATAAGTTCCAAACATTTGGGCTTACGGAGGATAGTCATATTTTTTTTCTAATATGTTGCCCTTCTCAAGTTAAGCGGCGGTTATGTAAAACAAATATTTTTTTCATTATAATGCCATTTCAAATATCGTGGAAGTTCTAGCTTTAATCGTTTTAAAAATGCATTAATGAAAACATCGGTTAACTACAAAATCGTCTAAAAATATCAGCTAGCTTATACTTGGTCTTGACTATAAACCGCTTTTTTTCTTGAGGATGAATGTGAATGAGTATTATTTTGTTTTATATGTGGTTGAGAATGAATCTGAGCATTGATTAGCCTTTGCGCAACGCCATCGTGGAGCATTTATTGAGATTGAAAGTACAACTATCTGAATTCATCTTAGAGGTAAAAATCTTGGTTCGATAGGTAATATATTTCAGATTTATAAAAAAACGGAACCTCTTAGTTTACGTATTGACAATAGCTTTTGGTTAAATCATTTTTTTTATACTTTAAAATTTCCTTTTTGATAGGGGTTTTAATCACAAATTCTTGAGGTTATCAGATATAATAAATTGTAAGAATAAAATGAAACGTAAGTTATTATTTATATAATCAATTTTACTTTTAGTGAACGGACCGTCAAACTGAAACCAAATATATTGGGTATGAGTTGTAACAAACAAAAATACGGACTAAAATAGTATCTTTATTAAGGAAATAAATATTATATAAAATTTTTGTACGTCAGCTGCTGTCATTTGTACATGTTTAATAACTCTGTTTATAGGTCTTAGCTCTACTAATGTATTTATGTTGTTAAATATAAAAAAGTTTTAAATTTAGTAATACAAAAGATGTGTTCACGTGTGACAAAGAAATCTCAGAACTACAAATCATAAACATTCAATTAAATGCTCAGATTTGTTTAAAACTTAGTACCAATTAAAACTTATCTTTAGTTTACGAAAAAACTTTACAGGAAGAATGATGCTAACTATATTTGGAAAGATATTATCGTATCAAAAATAACTTTGGTATTTATTTACTAACAATAAATATTAGTTTGTTAAAATTCACTTATTTTTCTAAAATTAGTGTATGTGAAACATCAATATATGTATATACCTGTCAAAATAAATCACACACACAAAAAAGTCTCGTACAATACCAATTGTACGAGATTACTTATATAAGACATACAAAGCGCTCAAAAATATACTATTTCATCGTATTGTAACGAAATAAATAATGCGTTCTGTTCTTAATGTCATATGTTTCATGTGTTCATGACCCTTGCGTTTTTTTTATCGATAGAGATGCATGTTTTTCCTGTAAAGGATTAAAACTTTTGTACAATGAGAACAGTTGAGATATATATTTTAAAGTTCGATTTCTAGTTTGTATTGGTCAGATGAATAGCTAGCAAATTGATCTATGCTTACACATGTTGTACATGTGTAAGCATAGATCGATTTGTTTGAGGTGTATAACACATGTTTTACTACATGTGTTATATACCTACATACATATATTAATGTGAATCAAAATTACATACTTTTATAATAACTGTTTCTTAAAGGAACTCTATTCTACCGATATATAATACTTATATATAACACCCAGCACAGAACAAACAAATGATTTTAACTGAACCATGTGCCAATCCACTTTTTTGACATTGCGTAGTCAGATCGAGCTGATATACATTTACGAAGTTATTCTAAAAACATGTATGCATGGTGTTCATATTCTTTAATTACATATAAATAATACTAAAATCTTTACTTTTCTACTCTAAACAAAACTTAACATGGTGTTCACAGTTTTTTCAAAACGTGTCGCGTTAATGTACACCAGCTTGATTCGATTACATTATGCAAAATTTGCATTAAAGTGACAAGATACTTAAATGTATCGTCTTTGATACATTTAAGTACCTTATCGTACCTCCGTCATGTAATTCAATGTAGTAGGTAGGGATACTGCACTTGGGGCCTAAGGCTCCCATTGGTATTAAAGCGAGATGCTATAATATTAGTGGTAATGTAATACTTAGGTCAATGTCTGTGCCAACCGCGGCTGCACTTAAGATGGGCGTTGGTTTTCCTCTTAGCGACAACCCGGACGCTCGCCAAGGAAAAGTTTTGTCAACTTCATTAGAAGGTAAGTTGTGGAATTTTGTTGGACCTTGTCTTTTGATACATTAGTGTCGAGAGTATATATACTTATATGTGTATTCTGTATTAAACAGATTGTTTTGTACTGTATACATCAATGTTTTTAATCATTCTGGTTTCAGACTAAAGATACTTATATTTAATTATACGTCACGCACAATAAAACTTTGCTTTCTGCGTTCACTGCTTCCAGACTTAATATGTAGTACAAAACATACTTAGATCGTACTATTTCCAAACGATTCTAATGCATTGTTAATCATATCCGAGTTCTTATATGGTATTTCCGTCGTAGTTTTCCCCGGTCAAGAGAAACATGTGTTGCTTCGAATAGGATTCATATGCAGCTACATAACCTCAAGTCTTTGTGGGGCTCAGATAGAGGGAACTTGTCATTGCATACTGTGTGCCTAACAACCTCTACCAGGCATAAAATACCGCTACTAAATGTGAAACGTGTGGTAACAAATGGTAATGTAACTTCAAATTATCGTAACATAATTTGAAGTTACATTACCATTTGGTTTACTAACATATTCTATAGTCATTATAAAAAAAATCTGCCCATTCAATTAAAATATAGGTATCTATATCGCAATCCTAATGTCGCAATATTCCATTTTTCTCCATATTAACCTTTTTACCATCACTTTTTCACCATACCATCATCTCGTACTTTATTACATTTAAATTGAAATAAAAAATAGCAGTAATGTTAGTTTTTAAAATCTCCTTATCAAAAATTACTTTGCATAAGCAATGATATTATATTCAAGATAATGTACAGAAAGAGAAAAAGCTGACATATTTTAAATAACTCACTTCTTCTATCACCTTTTTTCTTTTTTCCTCTAATTTATCTATATATTCTCTTTTATCCGTTATCTTATCATTTCTTAACACATAGAAGTTAAAGCGTAATGCATGTCACAGCTACTACCGGTGGGCTAGCTGCTCGCGAGTGCGCAGTTTGCGGGCGCAGCAGCGAGCGCCACCTCATGGCCGCCTGCGACACGTGCCGCCACCACTACCACCTGCATTGCCTCAAACCGCCATTGCAGCGCCCGCCTAAGAAGAGCAAGCTGTACGGGTGGTATGTCCCCTCTTTTTGGAATAGCTGTTTGCGTTAGTGCAATATTGACGAGATTTTTAATAGAATAGTCATCATTGTGCGCTTATTTAACGTAAAAAGGCCGTGAGGTACCGGCAAAGTAGAATAGGACCTTCTTCTGTACCAGGTATCGTAAAAGCGACTATGGTACCAGAACTGACAGATAATGTAGCTCAAATGCATAGGGTGGGGCAGCATCCCCGTCGCCAAAGCTGCGCTCTGCGATTGCCAATACGCTTGCCCAGCGCGGCAATTATGGACAAAATTCTCCTTTTCTTGGGGAGGCCATATCCACTTTCAATGGCTGTAATGATGAGTACGTAATTATTTATGCATTGCACAATTTATTTATTTATGCATTTCCGCCCATTAAATTAATAGTATGTAGGTTTATTGTACAAACAAAAATTAGCAATCCGGAATAAAATATACTTTTATCCTATACAGGCAATGTTCCGAATGCGATAAGACATCTGACTCTGAACCCGAAGTATTAGAAAAGAAAGTACCCCGTCGGTCTCGCATAAGATACAGCAAGGATGGGGCTATTATCACAGAACCCCAAAGCCCTGGATCAGTGCCAAGCTCTCCCCCGGCCAAAGTTAAAGCAGAGAAAACACATAAATTGGAAAAAACCATGAAAATGGCTACCACAGAAAACCTATCTCCTATAAAAGTAACAATCAAACCGTTCGAGTTTAGCAGCGACGGTAATGAAAGTAGTGAATTCAAGAAGAAAGATAAGAAGATTAAGAAGTCTAAGCAGAAAGATTACGCCTCTGCTTCAGCAGGCGAAGGCGATTCCCCATCAAAGAAATTAAAAAGAAGTTTCACGTCTCCGACGTTGACCAACACCCCGCTAATGTCCATAACACCTATAGTCGCTGACAGTCCAAACGATTCTCATAATGAAAACTCAAATGCGTCTACAACCTTGCCACCTGTAAAACGCGATGAAACGCAAAATCTCTCATTCTCATCTCTTCTAAACGAGTCCAAAGAGAGAGACAGCAAAGCGATCGAGAGTGCTATTGAGAGTACACTTGCTAATTTATCTTCCGATATTGCGATATATAAAGCGAACAGGAAAAGAAGAAAAGAAAAGCACAGATCGAGGTACTCGCCAGATTTGTTGCGTTCGCCATCTAAGTCACATAAACACAAGCGGAAGAAGAAGTGTCAAGACATGGAAAATCCTGACGTACCTCACCCAAGGATAACCATAAAGGTATGATTATATTTCTTTACCAATTGTTTGACATGTATACTAAGTTGTATACATGTCAAACAATTGTATTGTCTCCACTGCATCATCACTATTTGCAATATAATGAAAATTTTGAAGAGAGATTACGTGGCTAAAGCATAGGTATTGGAAGAGTTAGTGCCTCAAGTTGTTTTCAAACTAGACCTTGATGTAGTTTAGAGTCACACTTCAATGCTCCAATTCATATTTGTCTACATTATTTGCTATATATCTTTCTTTATCAAACGAATCACTATCCCGCGTCTTAAGAATGTCGTCCGCAATTCATTTCCTTCAATTAAATTTACCTATTTCACTCCTAACAACATTGAATAGGTGTGTGTAATTTTTATCCCACCAAAAACATTCTGTAAAAATACTAGCCAAGTCTCGATGGAGCTGCTTGCTTATCTCTGAAAAGTAATGAAATCTAGACAAAATCGTGCTAAATTTAAGGTTCCTTACTGCGAGTGCTCCGTGACAATATTATACCAATCTGTCGCCAGAACCGCATTGGACAACGTTGATTGAATAACAAGTGAATTAAGGCATGATACTGGTTTTGTACCCTTGAGTGAGTGAGTGTGTGTCATAAATGTGAAACTTTGCTTTCGCTTAACTTCGGAACTATAAGTCCCACAGGCTTGAAATTGGATTTTAAGTATGTTATTATACCTTACTGGATTATGAAAATTTCTGCATTCTGGTTTTATCCAGTGGTTCTCAAATAGAGGCCTGAAAATGCGGCGAAATGGTTCTAGTAAAGGATGGTACGGCAGTGTTTCCTTCGTGCTCGACTTGGTGGGGGCACTACCGTGCCCCCAAATTGTGTATATGTAATCTTAATTTAGTAAAATTTAGTGTTTTTGTTTTTAATACCGTATACCCTTCACAAGCGTGACATAGTAATAAGCTTGTAGCGTTAAAAGCCGTCACTGTATTGTTAAGTATTTTTAAATATTGTGTGAATAAAAACACTTCTAAAAAAAGAAAGAAGCATCCCAAAACCAATACAGATAGCAGCACAGTAGCACAATAGACTCCTATTGTGCTACTTTTATTAGCTTTTAGCAGCGTTATCTTTACTCACATTGCACGGTGTTCTGCAAATGTTTTTGATGACAATGAATTCTTATTCTCTTTTGTATAATATATTCAAACAGATAAAACCTATACCAAAACCAGACGGCTCATTGGACACGCAGATGTTTTACGTGCCGACAGACAGTAACGATGGACCTCCCCCCGCTGTCATGAAGAAACTTTCAAAGGTATATTTTACTTATTTTAATGTTTGACTGAATTTGTTCCTTTGTGCATGAATTTAAACTTGTTTCTTTGAGTATTCGTCAAACTACTAACCATCATATGTTTGAATTGTAATTATTTGAATGTGCATACTTCTTATTAACAAACTTTTATAAGCAAGTATTCAGTCTGTTCATACATCTCATGTGAACAAAACTGCGGTTCAAGGGGTATCTTATAATATATTTTTTTTATAAAGAAACAGTCTACGAAATTGGATTAACACGCAATTAGAATAACAGATGGAATTGGAACATATTTTTCTGTCAACCTTCCCACAGCAAGCGGAACTGGAAGCTGCCAAAGCGGTATCACTTGTCCCTGAGGTAGCGGTCACGGATGTCGAACCAGACACATTCACGCCTATTAATGTAATTATACTTTTCAAATTAATTGGATATTATTTATGACAAATTAGCTGTGGGGTACCGGCGGAGTAGAATGATAAATCAATCTGTACTAGTTGTCGTAAGAGGCGACTAAGGTACCGAAACAGACAGGTGGCGGTATATCCATCAGAAACAGCCCAGCTTGAATACTATAGGAAATTCAATTGAATATATGAGGCAGCAGCATTCTCGTCGCGAAATTTTGCTCTGCGCTTGCCATCACGCCTGCCCAACCCGGCAATTTTTCAATTGCCGGTCTTCATATGGGTTAGAAATACTTTTTAAATTTGCTAACCATGATGAGAGCTAAATGCCACATAATAAACGTTTGATATTAAAATCTGGGTATACATTGCATGATGGTGCATGTTACATAACTAATACTTTCGATCAAAGTATAATTTCTCTATAGGTAAGAGTATGGAAGCATTCTAATCATTAATTGTGTTGTTATTGCGTAGAACATTAAATTCAATGTAATCTTTATTTGACTGTAATAAAAAAATATACAACTATATTACTTTCACGCAATTATTTAAATAAACCATACGGTAATCTCGCTTATACAATAGTAACACCATTTTTACTACGTTCTTAGTCAGAATACGATCGCGAACTGTTCACTGTTCTGCGAAGCGAACTGCTAATCCGGAATTACGAAGTCGTAACAAAATTATCCGCCCAAGTACTAGACTTAATAGAATAACTCACTGAACAGCTATTTGAAATATTCTGAAAACCTTTTTACAAGCCTCTCACTAATCAGGAGGAAAAACCACCGGAACCTACTTCCACGAAACCGAAGGTAGGTAAACATTTGCTTTTTATTTAATATGTGTTTGTTTGCTGTGTAAGATGTTGCTAACACTTTGTGATGCAAAACAGTCATGACTTATGTATCTGATACAAAAACCCATATGGGTCGGCGATATTTGGAAATGTTATGGAAATCATGTTTGCAGTCCGGTGGAAATGCAAATTGATGCTGCATAAACGAAATGCTGGTCCAACACTGTTGTCGCCGGACGCGGGAATCAATATAGACGAATGGCAAATTAAAACCTTTACAGTCACATGCAAAGTCGTTTTAATTGTTTCATTTCAATTATCTTTTGTTGAAGCTATTACGTTCGTGACTGTGTCGTCCGATACGATCTGGGCACATCGTTAGATGTGAGTCCATTAATCAGCTCCCGCGGTGTCAAGCCAGCGCAATTTTCACGCTGTTACAGTCATTCAAGATTGGAACATTCCCTATTTTTAAGATCTTTCTTTTGAACTAAATCACAGTTTTTGTTTAGCAATTAATTCTCGTATTTTTGTAAAGTAGCACTTATATTTATAATGCTAACTAATTCAATATAATATAAAAACTTTACCGAAACTTTTTTAACTTACAAGTATAAACAATAGTGGAATAGTAAATGATGTAATATAACTATACCTTTATATAAAATTGAGTGTTACAACTTAGGCATTATCTTGATTTTTCTTTCCATGAGTCTCAATCTATATATAGATATGTAAATGAATTCTTATTTCCCTTAGTCACGACATCACGCGTGTGAGGCTGGACTAATTTCGCTAATCATAAGGTTTATCATAAGGAGAAGGTTCTTATAAAACAAAAAATAAAAATGTTACGTGGTGTATTAGAAAACGTAACGAACAAAGTATTATTTTCTAATTCTACAATGCTTTTGACAATATAAACTTGCCTAATGCACTTTGTCAGAGTTATGGCAGTTGGCGTGTTTGACAGAATACGTGTGTAAATATCGCTTAAAAGAGATCCAATGGAACTATTTTGAATTAAATATTAATTGCAGTTAAGACAGGACAAAGTTTATTCAGTCTGCAATCAACAATTGTTTTTTTAATGCTATCATTTGTGCAGCGAGCGCGCACTTCGCGCGTTCGCCGGACGACAGGCGGGGAGGTGCCGTCCCCTGCGAACGCAATGACGCCGCTGACGCACTGCGATGTCTGCTCGCAACCCGGCGACAACTCCAACCTTGTCAGGTATTGATGATTTTAGGATGTCGATTTCGTATTGTTGATAAAGTATTTGATTTGTATGCGGCTCTACACACAATTTCATTTTATTCTTTATTGCTTAAAATTGTCTACGAAGAGAAAAATGACAGCATATAAGAAAACCCGCTTAAAGTTTATATTAATGAATCGTCATGATTATTATTGACTTATTAAAATATATTAACATGATTTATTAAAATATACTTTCCGGGTGTAAAGATTTCATTCTATTAGTCATTGTCGGTTCTCACTTATCAGGTGCGATGAGTGCTTCAAGAGATACCACTTCACTTGCCTGGAGCCGCCGCTAAACAAAAACCCGAAGAAGCGTGGCTACTCTTGGCATTGTGCAGACTGTGACCCGACAGTAAGCAGTATGATTTATTACTTTTGAAAGCTTTTGTTATATTTTGCATTAGCATTAGTACCTCATTCTCACCTATTTCTACCACCAAATAGTGTTCGCATTGCTGTGCTCCGATCTGAAGAGAGGCAGTGAATTGACTGGGTAATGTGGCATAATATCCTTAAGTCACAAAGTTGGTAACGTGTTAGTAATATCCTTGTGATATTAGCAGTGTCTATAGGCTGCAGTGATTCTTACTATCTTACTACTATCACGTGGACTGTATGCTTGTTTGTCGACCTTAACGGAGTAATAAATACACTTTCGAGCATGTTTGCTGCCCTCTGGAAATGTTGTGTAAAAAGAAGTTTAATGATCCAGTGAGAGAGTCCTTCGTATCGTACTGGTCATTACAGTACAGTACCAGTACAGCAGTCTGTGCCTTGGAGGCGCCCTTAAGTGATCGCCGTGGGTCTCGTTCGGATCCCTCAAAATTAGCGGGCGTGAGGGCAGAGTACACCAGCATTAGTTTCAAAATAAAAACTAAAATACAACTATGTCGCAGACTGTATTTTGCGTGCTTTAGTGAAATTTTATTGTCAATGCACCATTTTTTGGAAAGCTCAAGCTGTTTATAAGCTTGAGGTGCGAAAAGATTTGGTTTTGTTATGTTTATTTTTACATATTTATATCACAGCTTCACATTTTATAATAAGAGCTGTCTCTTTGAATAGATGCAATAAAATTGCGGCATATAACTTGCAGGCAGTAGGTTGGCAGTGTCCTACACCTATTACGGCGTAGTTTTAAACTTCAATATTATTATTACTTTATTATAGCTTAGACCTTAGATTAGCATTCTATACCTCAATTTTTATATTAGCGGAGGCTGGCAGTCGAAATTACTTTTAACGGTCTCTCTACCATAAGGAGACTTTATGTTAATTTAAACCTATTTTTGTTACAGGACGTGGAAGAGAACAATTGATCAATCGACCAACGTAATAGTCATTATCTCAAGTAGTATTTTACAAGTAAGATCATTATTGCGTATTAGTTAAGTCAACATTTTGTTGTTGGTTTGTTTATTGGTCTGGTCACATCTCTCTGCATTTAATTAAATATTTGAAATATACTAGGTATATATCGTGAGTACGAAATAAATATTGACATGTTATTATATTTGAATTATTAATTTCAGGTACTTATTCATGTACAATACCTTTTTCAGTATACTGCACTGGCCTGACATAAAAAGTGTGTATTTATATGATTAGTCTTAAGAATATTTTTTATCTGATGTATATATATATATTACATAAATAGATTATATTTTTTTGAATTTTCATTTAGTCTATCCATTCTACGTATTTCCCAGAAATTTGAGAATCGACCTTTTACATCCTCGGTCACCAGACAATACTATAATTGTTGTCTACCTGTAGTAACAAATGTAGTCAGCCGAACATTGACCAATTATTATGTTATGAACACTTCAAGTATGATCTGTTAAATGCTACGAAGAAGAAAAAAATATACAATTTAATAATATTTTAACCAGTGCGAGTCAGACTCGCGCACGAAGTGTGTGTTGTGTGGGAGTCACCTACATATATTTATTGTTAATAATATAGGTGGCTCCCACAAAACACAATAAGATATACAACTATACGAGTATAGCAGAGCGAAGCTTTGACGTTCAATATATTTTAGTAACATGGGGGACCATGTTACTAAAATATATTAAACGTTTTTTTGTTAATGTTTTGGTGAAGCAATTTTCAAATTTGCCTTATTCAATATCGGTGAATTCATTGATGAACAATGGTCGGTCTTCTACTTACCCGGGTCCAAATTGACTAGTTCTTAACATGCTCAAAAAAGCTTTATATCATTTTTTTTTCGTGGCTACAAGACAAAATATATGTAAAATGATGTAAAGCGTTTTATCATGTTTCTCATATTGATTATTATATTAGTTTTGACTAATAGTAATTTATAGAACTTAGTGTATTTTTGTGCGCGTAATGCAGGCAAGTTTATGGCCTTAGAGTCTTGACGAGTGAGATGAAAAAGCAAAAATAAGGTTTTACCGTTGCTTTCAATGGGTAGGTACCAAAATCGGTAGCCAATTTTGCACGGATACCAACATAAATTAACAGAACAAAACAAATGGAAAACTAGCTAACCAGACGTTTTAACTATATAAGTTTAACATTAAAAAATTGCAACTATCAATTGAGATATAAACTATATTATCACTCAAGTTGGAGATCAAACTGTTCACAGTAAGTATGCATGTTATTAAAATCACACAACATCACATGAAATTTTATATATAAACATTGATTGTAACCGAAAATAAGGAACCGAAACTAATGATTGGTGTTGAAATTTGAATTTTAGAAGTCGAGGAAATTCCATTTGCAGCAATGCTTATGTAATTGAAATCGAATATTTGAAAAAAAGATATGCGCGTGCTACTATGCTTTTAACTGCTGTACTTTTTGTATATCTCCTATATAAATTAGGTTCTCTTTGAAATAGCTTAAAACTTTGCAAAATCGTTACATTGGGCTGCAAATAGTTTAATTCAAGTGTACCTTATGATCTATGTAACAGTAAAAAGAAAGTCGAATCATAACATTAGCTTTTGGTCGCGGTTTCAATTAACACAACAAACATAAAAAAGTGTATTTGGTTCAAGTGTATATTTTAATTTCCTTAAATTGCGAACAAAATATTCTGTGATGTTTTTTTATGATAACATGGCTTTCCTCTCGTCACACCTTTCACCTCGTCGAAGTCAATCCCTAAATCGAATATAATTTTTCGTCCAAATAATAATTTATAACAAATACCGAAAGTTTAAGAGTTATCAAATTGCAAATTTCAGTTACCGTATTTATTTATCTCTACACCGTCAGAACAGAAGCTAACATCACACATCATAGCAACGGGCCTCGAATAACTTTGCTTGTAACCGAAACTTCTTTGTCCCGCACCCGTTGGGTCGAAACTGAATAATCATTCAAGTGGAGCTTTATACCAGAAACGACTCCTTGAGACAGGCACGTTTTGCGAACTGAGGGTTATAATGAATTACATTATTAAATTTAAACATCCACCGACTTGGATGCTCGTCCGTGCTTAAAGCATTGATATAATTTCGCTTCAGGTTTTCTAAATTATCTTAAAATTTATATAGCATTATCAAATTGTACAACTATAATCTTTGTGGATAGCCTAGCGATAGCAATTTGACTTTATCTATATGTATATTGTTTGCTGAAAGTGGTTGGGGTTCTTTATTTTAAATAATTTTAATGAACATTGCTGTATTGGATCTGTATGCATTGTAGGTAATTATTTATCGAATTTTATGGTCCCTGCTAAACGAATTCTTAGAAAAATTTAATTGATGTCGCCTGTAATCGTTGTTACGCGCTTCCTGTGAGAATCTTTTCAGGTAATTGAAATTGAAACTCTGAAAACTTCCCATAGCTCAAAAAATATATTTAAAGAAAATATGGCATTTAATTATAACAATTATTATTATTCTTGGCGTTGGCTTGCTGAAAATTAGACTCTAGATATTATTGCGTTTTTATTAATTCTCTATGAACTCCAGTAATATTGGCTGGACATGATTTTCTTTTCTTTTTTACTTATGTTATGTACACCTTGATAATTGATTTTTGGCACTTAATAGTTTCTTGTATTGTATAATTAAAACACTTTGTTTGTATATAATATTTATATAAAATGCTGATATGAGTAACTCAAATCGCGAGATACAAGAATTCTTCGGGTTTGTTTGAACAAAACACAACATAAATAAAAAAATGTGAACTCATTTAAATAACAAACTAATTAAATTTTGTATTGAATTTTGACAAAAAAATATAAAAGAAGTACTTTTGCATCACTTTAAAAAAAGAGACAAATACATAGAGGGCTTCTATAGCGAGGCGACCATGTTTGAGCAGTGCTTAATCATACATTGACAAATTATATCTGTGGATGTTGAGTGATATATCAAACGGTCAGATCTTAAGCTTTAATTCAAATAGAATATGTACGTTTTTTCAGTTAGGTCAACGATGTAACTAAAGTACCTCTATTGATTCTATAGTACATTATGTTTTGTAATTTATTTTATATTATATTTCGTTATTAGTAATTATTTGCGTTGAAGTTTAGTTGTAGTTGTTGCACAAATTGAAGGATATAGGATAAGTTGTACTTAGTAGAGATGATTAATTGTTTAATGTAACTTTGTGCCAATATATCTCATATATTAGAATTACAGATAGGCTAAAATTTACAAACGTGTGTCTCCTGTACATTTTGCATACTTGCAGAAAATCTTATATGACGGGACTGTGCAGGGATAATATTAATTTACTAAGAATACAAATTTAAGTAGCTATTTCAATTTTATTTACATTCGAATTTCAGGAAATTTGGCATGTGGATTGATTGTATTTTGTAATTGGTAATATTTTCACGATACGAGAAATAAAGTTTAGTTCACGCGAACAGAGTTGCGATAAAAATCTATAAGATTTGCAAACTACAATACAATTTCCACTGATATTTCTAAAACATATAAAAATCCTACTAATTGATCTTCACGTGTTTATTATCGTGTTTGCTTTGGTTGAAGTCAATCAGAAACAAACGAATCAAATATTTTTACAGACTTATTTAAAATTAAGCCGTATCTTAAAATAATTTTCTCTAAATAAACTAAGTCTGTTTTGTCATTGCCATTACTAATGTCTACAGATTTTTATTGATGATATAAAAAGAAACACAGATGCTGTAGGATGGAACACTGAATTCTTTACGAGAAGCGAAAGGTACGACTATAAAAAACTTTCTAACAAACTTTAACAGCAAAGGTTGTACAAAGTTGCACTAGCGCGCTATAACTCGAACACACGCATGCCTAACATTGGGCCTGAACTAAATATTTTATTACGTACGTTGGGTAAGTTATCGCCGGCGACAGTCGCCAACATTCACGCCTCAAGTTTGTTTATTCAGGCTAAACTTTGGGCACAACTGCACAATATCTTCATACGGCAAACTTTGCTGTTTTCTCATAGTTACTGTTGTCTGTGCTTCTGGTTAATGCCGTGAAAAGTTGCTTATTATTAATTAATCATTATGTGGCACTGGGCGTACTTGAATTAAGTATATTTTGTGTTTAAGTATAAACCGGAGCCTAATTCTCTATGATGCTCGATTACAGGGTAGGCTTGGTTTGTAGGTAGGTATTTAAGAACATTCCATAATTGTTCATACTGACATATAGACGCATAGGTGTTAATGGTAGACATGTGACATTTGGACATTGATTTGAAATAAAATGAGGACACACACTCACACACTCAGGGATTTGAAAATATTTTCATCTTAAAGGGATAAGACAAGGCTTGCAAGTTTGTATGAAAAAATCTTTGAATTTACAACGATTTTGACCAAACTTGAGATGATATTCTAAAAAAGATTTAATTGAATATTTCTGATATTTCTTGATGCTATGTAAAACTTATGGAGACCGCTGGACATTACTTTGGCGTGGAGAGACGTTATAACATGGAGCCAGAGTATGCCCATGGAGCCTATGTGGCTACATGTGGTTGAGATAACCGACATCAACGAGGGAGAGCCGCAGGCAGAAGTTTAATATATTGTAATGCGTATGATCTATATTTACACTAGCTTTCTGAATTCGTTTCCCGAGTAGATCTTAACTTTTGTTCTGTACACTCCTTCGACTGATTCTTCGACCTAAACCTTCCTGAAAATTCTTAAATAAAATGAATAGATATCCATAATATTTAATATCAGACTATTTGCGGTTTGCACATTTTACGATCTACTAATTATGAGACGTACCTATTTTATTATTATTTTTGTCATTTCCTTCACTATATGCTTCTAATATTTTCTAGTGTATCTTTCTGGCAAATATGTTTTATTAATATATTGCATCTACTCAAATATTACACAGCTGAAGAGTTTGTTTCTTTGAACGCGCTAATCTCAGGAATCACTGGTTCAAATTAAATAATAATTAGTATTGGGTAGTCCATTTATCCAGGAAAGTTGGTGGCTATATAGCACCACGATTTAGGCCAATACGAACGGAGCATCAATAGAAGCCGTGGGGTGCCGGCGGAGTAGAATAGTACCACTTTTTATACCAGCTGTCGTAAAAGGTAGCTGAGGTACCGGATCGACAGATGGCGATATAACCATCCGAAAAGCGCTGCTCAAATAATACTACAAAGTCGGGATGGGCGGCAGCATCCGCGTCGCAAGGTTGAATCCTCCTATCTTGGGGAGACCTATGTCGACTAGACTTTTTATGGTTGATATCACGATGATTATTAGAAAATATTGCGAAAACGGAAAAATATATATTACTTTTTGAGAGAGTTGGGTACACTGCATAAACATTTAGGTTACATAAAACACCTGTATGATGGATTTGTTCCTTTTTTAAAGTTCTAAAAAAGGTCTAACTTCGAATGAAATTGCCCTTAACATAACTTCATTTTGATAATCATTGATTTGGTACATCTTAGGAAATATAATTTAAAAATAACTCCGCAATATAATCTCGCATGACATGCGAGTCGGGTGAAGGAAAGCAATGCTAGCCGGTGCGTAAGGTTGCTTAAGGAAGGATAGTAATACTTTTAATTGAACCGAAATTCCCCGCCGACGAGTTGCGAGTAAAAGCTAGTACAGATTGTTATTTTTACGCCATTTCTTTCTTTGTAGAATTTCTTAATTTCATAAGGTTACAAAAAATTGTTGTTTTGGAATTAAACATTTTTATAAGTTATTATTATAAATCCTAAGTTACGTGAATTTTTTCGTTAGCATTTTATTACTTAACCTTTATTATACAAAGAATTGTTGCAAAATCTCTTGGATCAGCCTTAGATTATTTGTATACTGTAGATTTAAAATTAATATAATTTGAATGTAAATGGCAGGTAGACATTCTAAACTTGTGGCTTTTCTGTAAAGGCTGAGTAGGTAAAATTTATCGAGCATTCCATTCACGGAGTCGCTTTGGACCCTTACAAAGTGCTTCTGCTTTCATTTGCGACGAGTTACAAACGCCGGGATTTATGCGTACAGAGATTGGGAGATTTCTATCGGAATTCTAATGTACAAGTTTGTTGACTTGCAATTGTTTTAGCTGGTGATTTATTCTTGTCTATATATTTTCCTAGTCAATGAAACGGTTTGTGCGTGTCACTTGAATGCCAGTTTTGGTATTGATGAATATGTATAGTTGTGCACACGGTAGATGAATCTACTATATCATCAGAATTATGATCTTGTTATTGTTTTTATATTATTCGACCGTGGGCAATGTTGAAATAATACTCTCTTAGTGCTAGGCGAAAACCCGTGATGAATGCTCCAATTGGAAAAAATCTTGCGAGGCTTTAGTACAGAAGTGGACGACCTCATGCTGATGAAATTGTGATGATTTAATTATATTAACATTGGAAGAAGAGAAGCGATATAACAAAATCCAAGTACAGAAATTATAGGTCTTACGATACACAACCTTCTTTCTTCAAGGTCATAAAGAGAAGCGCCGAATTTAAAAGAAGCGCCGAATTTTTCTCCCTCAAATTGTATACGCACAATTTTTCTTACTGTACGGTATCAAAATTCCTTTAATAGTTTTTGATATTAGCTTTAATAAAGGAAAACGTATAGAATCGCTGCGGGGGATATAAATTTATGGCAGTCTATCTCTAATTAAAATGTCAAGACTAAAATAGATGTTTCAGAAAAATCTCGTGTTTTATAATTCTTTAAACTAGGTTCCTGTTATTTTTAATTTTCTCGTTATTTCACTAGAATCAATTCGTCGTTCCGTGCAGCTCAATTTTATGAGAGGAAAATAGTTTCCCGCTGCATCGTAAAGACGCCCGTAGCATGGGATATTAAATTTTATACAGTTAAAAAATAAACGTACGTTCATTTTATATTGAAGCATCTTAGCAATCATATATAAAAAATAAAGTCAAATATACATCTTTTGAAGATATTTAAATAATGGCAGGTTATATTGTGGGGTCCGATAGCGCATTCGGCGATACCTTTATACTATGCGTCGAGGATCGTGGGTACCGAACCCACGATCCTCGACGCCACCCAGAACAAAGGTTTATGGACATGTCATTAAATATGTTTTAGTATAATATGTGTAATTTTTCTATTGTCTAATATTCTCAATATAAGTAGTAAGAGCTACTTATTTCGGAGTCCAAGACCATTTTAAAATATTTCGTGAATTTACATTTGTATTATTTACTTAATATTATTTTGATTACGACTATTCAAAATACGTACATTAGAATATTTATTGCATACAATTTTACCAAAAAAGCTATTATTTGCTCATTAGTTTAGGTAAAATCATAATAATACCCTGCTTTCAATCTCAACATGTTTGTATTGTGGTAAACCACGATGAAATGATGGGCCGGATCTTTTAAATTTCAAATGGCGCTTGCAAACTTTAACTGAATTTGCTAATTCATTTGAATTTCACCACCGATTTGGTTCTAATTGGTTTGGAGGCCGGTGCAACACGGATGGGCACTCATTCTGCCTTTTAAATTGATAATCGATTCGCTGGAATGAGAGAATAAAAGAGGTTCTCTGTGCTCCGTGGGAGAGTCGCATTTAAAAGTGCTATTAGATTTTATTCGAACACAATTTAGAAGTGGGTGGAATTTAGAACCTCTAGTTCCATAAAAACCGATAGCGCTAAGTACAATCAGCATACATTATTTAGGGGATTACTTTTTTTTATCTAAAAGGTTGGGGTTAAAACGTGGGCCATTTTGTAGATATAATTGAATAATTAACTGTGGACTGTCTAGAAAAGGTTTAAGAATTTAACTTAAATTTAAATTAAATAAAACTTATTAAGTTTATGAAATAGTATATGATTATTCTGATATCCAGTGCGATACACCCATCATACAAACTGACAATCTCTCCGTTCTTAATATTAGTATGAATACATATACGAAACAACAATTTGAGGACCTCGGTGGCGCAGAAGGTAGTGATCGATCCCCACCCAGGACAAATATTTATGTTTGGTCTGTGCCTGGGAGTTAAATAGACGTATTTAAGTAGTATGTTTGTGATTTCGACGTTGTACGATGTCCGTACACAAGAGCTTTAAGTGACTCATTACGGAGTCCGATCAATGTATGAGATGTGGGAATTTATTTATTTATTTAACAATAATACTATATTTTCTAAAACATACTTTGCAGGTGTTTTGCACAGCTGAATTGCTAAAAATAATATGTTTCCTCCCCGTTTCTTTTTCCTTTCTTCCCGTTTTCGATTTCGTTCTTTGTACGACACTGATTTGCAACTACACCCCAACGTGAGGTACAGATCTACGCTGTTTGAATCCTCTTGATACATTTTTCAATTGATCTTAACCGATGGAAGGACAACAGACAGAGTTGTTGAAAAAATTCACTAGTTATGTCTACATACATATTTTAGATAAGGTACTGAGAAAAATCAAAATCTCATGTCACCCGCATAAACCTCAGCGATGCCGACGTGCGAATCATTAAAAAGTATAAAGGCAAAAAGTTTTATGTATTATTTAAGTAGTAATTCGCAGTTGGAAAAGGTGATTTTACAGTCAGATAGCCTAGTAAAATTTCTAGATTTTCCCATTACGTCTAGTTTGGAACGTAATATATGGGAAGTAGTTCGTGTGCGATAAAACGTGCGATAGAGTGAACTTTAGCAGTTGGCGGCGAGTGTACGAATCTATCGCCCTCTAGCCGGCTGAACGCGGCTGCCTCGTTAGGTGCGCCAACCGGTCGCGTTTCCGATATTAAATTTATCGCTCCTGTAATTTCCCCGCTTCCATGCCCGTAATCATGTTCGTATCATCCACAATAGCTCTTTGATAGTTCCCCGGGCCGCGGTTCTAATGCTTTCTTATTGAATTACAATGAAACTAGGTGAGATAAGTTCATTTTAATTACTATGCCTCTGCCGGGCACCGGCAGATTATAATAGTACCTCTCTCTGTAACAGGTGTCGTTAAAGGCGACTGAAATATCGGAACCGACAGATGGCGTATATCCACCCGAAACACTAGCTCAAATGCAACAGGGCGGGAATAGGCAGCAACATTCCCGCCGTCATGAAGTTACTCGTACGCTCTTCGATTGCCTACAACAAGCCAGCTTGTGGTAATACAGTACTACGTTGTGGTAATAATAAGCAAAATACCTTCTTATCCAGCAATGGGAATTCTATGACTGCTACGATAATGTTGAACTACCTTTGTACTGGATCTTGCCATAACTTAAGTAGAAATAAAATAAATAGACTGCTATATATGACATATAACGTAATTCAATAAATTTTTAGGGGATATTTATATAGATTAACTTTTCTTTAATTGAAGTAGTTTGGAATTAGGTACAAGTTATAAATAATAGTGATTCTATAGCATCTGGATCTGGAGAATTGCAATAATTTATCTTTAATTGCGACATTAAGGAGAGAGCCAGTTAAGGTGATATTACGGAAAATATAACTAACCCCTAAAAGATTTTGCAATTTACTAGAAAAAGTTTATGCGATAAAATAAGTGTTTACAGATAAGTATCAATTTCCCGTTAATGTGTCTCCGTCCATATATCAAAGTTAAACGGTAATAAAGATACAATTCGAAGCAAATACTTCGGAGCTGTGACTCAGTCTAGTGCTACAATAAATTTTGCATGAAAAATGTGTAAACTAATAATGCAAATATATTTATCTAACCTACATCTGAACCTTATTTTGTCTTGTACACACACACTGATTATGTGCATGCGATTATATTTCTCAATTAAGAGGCGCTAATTATCCTGGTTTAATTAAGTTAGATATTGCAAGTGGTAATTGAAATTGCATTGATTAAATCGTGGGAACGGCAAATGGATGTGCAGAGTACCTAGTCTTGTGCCGGTAGACGTTCCCAATTGCGATAAGAAGATATAATATATATTGTTTATTCTTTTATTTTAGGTTAAAATAAACTTATGCGTTGCTTCTGAATATTATTTCTTTACAAATATATCAGAAAACTTGAATGAAACTGAATTCGAGTTGAATTTTAGACATTTATCTCGATTGAATAGTAATATATAGTAATAAATACATTTGTATGCACAAATCATTTTCTTATTTATTTATATTGCCTAAATAGCTTTTTTTATTTTAAGGATTGTTTTAGTCGTTTTTGGTAATGTTTTTAAGTATTTTAGTAATATAGTAGTAATTAAAGCATTTATTATTTAAATTCTTCTTAATCAAAAATTTTTGGTAAATTTGTATAATCCTGAACTCTAAATTTTTTGCGATTACTAGGGAATATTCGACGTGTTCAGAAAAATATCTGAATTTCGTAATTGATAGTTCTCATGATATTAATATTAGAACCTTATCGGTTTGCTGGCTGTTGGTAGGTATCTAACCATAATTAGCAGGAGTTTGAAGGAACCTCCGAAGTGCTCCTAATAGCGATCAAATGGCCGTGTCTAATCGCCCTACTACGACGAGACTTATAATTACTTCCAAATGAGTTTGTCGGTTTTTTGGATCGAAGTAATTTTCACCTAGAGCATTTCGTGACTGGATTTCAATAAAAATTCTTTTCAAAGTTATTTACGGAAAGTTTAATTTACAATTTCGAACAATCTTTCTTGAAAATAATAGACTTTTTCAAATAACTTTTGTTTGTAAATATTTTAAACAAAAATATTCGAAGCCAAAGTAATTGTTTTCATGAAAATAGACGGAGAAAATAGAGACAAAAAGTTTTATTTCTTGAGGCTATCGCAGTAAAACTGTTCAGTTCTGATTAGTTCTAACCGATAGTTTATGTTCAAAAGGCTAGATGTCGTGCGTAACTTCGTAGAGAAAAAAACTTGTAATGTCCTCTATTATTCGATAACAAAATCCGTTCTAATAAAATGGATTTGTTACTATTTATTATTCTATACATTTTATGATAAAACAGTCTTTAATAAAACAAAAACCAAATACTATAAATATCATTATTTATAGTTACAAATTTGTAAAACTGAGAACTGTATTCATTCTCTCATTTTATCTGCCCTTCACAGTAAAAGGGGATTTAGGACCATGAAATTTGAATGGTATGTATTGGTATTTATTGGTATATTTAGCATATAGACAGTTGGAATGACATTTATATAAGACTAAAATATATTAAAAACATATATTGAATGCGTGGTTGCTCAAAGAAAGAAATAAGTATTTTTTAAAATTTGATTTCTTTGTTACGATATATTACAGTTACAGTATCGATATTACAGTTACAGTTATACCTATTAATATATAACAGTTTTGGAGTTTATTAATCACACAGCTGAATTATATAAGCCAGTATAATTTCTATAATCTTAGCTGTACGCATTAAAAGAAGCCACATTTCAAATTGTTGGTAGAAAACTAGACTGTAAAAAAGAAGACGTCTCGTTTCTGAATAATTAATTAAAGAGACGTACTTTGTTGGCTGCATTTTTAGTATTCTTTCAAAGAAGGTTGCATCTTTGTATATCAAGTGGAAATGCCTTGTAGAATAAAGTACTAATATTCATGACTATGATAAAGATGAATTACGGATATTTTAAAAAAAAATTATATTTTTTTAAAATCTAATAATCTAATGTAATAGTCTAATGGTCCCAACTCAGCTCAATAAAGTATTTTTTTAGTAAGTATAAACGTTTAAGACAAAATTTTATTTTGTCATAGAAATATAGCGCAAGTAAGTATTTAATTACTCTTAAATATTTATTTAAGCTTCAAAAATTATATTTTTAAGGGGTTGAAATGAAATTAGAAATATTTTTCTTTATGCTTATATTTTTGAATATGGCGTTTTAATTCATACAGTACTTGAATGACATTTAAAAGCTTGTAATTTGTATCAGAGCCTGATACGATTTTCTAGAAGTATGTTGTCGCTGTCAGCCATATTTTGTATGAAATTTGTTCGCTCTCTTGAAGCTTCTTTTAATCTCTCTGTTCAAAGTAAAACTACAGTCACTCAGTGACATTTGTCATGGATACTCTATGCTCTCACACTTCAACTATTGATTTAGGGTTAACAA
Organism: Heortia vitessoides; assembly: GCA_020976665.1. Taxonomy (NCBI): domain Eukaryota; kingdom Metazoa; phylum Arthropoda; class Insecta; order Lepidoptera; family Crambidae; genus Heortia; species Heortia vitessoides. The sequence continues at coordinate 10,221,765 of JACJUM010002878.1, read as the reverse complement.
CCTCAACATCTTCAGTTCATCTCTCGTATCTGTATATATAAAAAAGTAGCTGACTGACGGACCGACAATCATATCAACGCAGAGCCTAAACTATAAGAGCTAGAAACTGAAATTTGCAAATAGTTTAATTTTATAACTTGGAAGAGCATTAAGGAAGTAATCGCTCCTTGTACTTAGTTTGGTAATTGAAGTAATTAATTTAGATCTGGCTCGTTTTAACGACTGGAGTAATAAGTTTAGACTAAAGGTAAACCCTGGAAAGACTCAGGTCATTGTGTTGGGCAGCTCTAGATTGATTGCAAGGATCGATTGGGCGGCGCTTCCCCAAGACTTGTCTTTACTGGTTTGGTACCTTAATACCTTACAGGAGCATAGTCAAGTACTTGGGTGTTCTTATTATTACTGATTTATCCTGGGCTACTCAGCAAAAGGAAGTGAGTCGTAAATTGTTTGCTTTGGCTGCGTCATTAAAGAGATTGCGTAACTTCCTTCCATCTGACACCAGAATTGCCCAGTCACTTCTCCTTCCTATTTTAGATTATACGGATATCAGCTACCTTAACTTTAACGAAGACTAACGTGAGATGCTCAAGCGAATACGTTTATTTGCATAAAATTAATTTATGCTTTACGCAAATTTGGTCACGTATCCGAATTTCAAATTAAACTTAAATGGCTTCCCATTCGACTTCGCAGGCATGCTCACATCCTGTCATACAAGATTCTGCTCGACCCTTCCTACCCTTCATATCTTAAAAATCGTTTCGTGTTCCTAGAGATTTCTCGTGGCTGTAACTCTCTAAAATAAATCTCTCAGGTCATCAAAAACCCTTTTACTGAAAACGCCTGTGCATTCAACAACGTTTTTTAAGTAAATCCATGTCTACGGCCCAGGCTTTCGTTTATGGAATGCACTCCCGCTTATTAGTAGATGTAAGCAGTCCCTGCCTGTGTTTAAACAGATGTCGAATGAGCAATTTCTATCATTATAGTTATATTTCCTTATATAAATCTATTTATGTTATGTATATTTCATATATTTTTCTAACTCTCTTATTTATACCTCTAACTACCTCTTAGTTTGATTCACTCTTCCCATCCCAAGGTTGCCTTGAAGAAATCGCTATTTGCGATAAGGCCGCCCATTATACTTTATAATTACTGTTTTTTTTCATTTATTTTTATGTTTTATGTATAATAATGTATTTAATATTATTATTATTAAGGAAGGATTTTTGAATATTCACCCTTTAAGGGGGGGGGGGGGAAAAACGGGGGTAGAACGTTAGTAAAAAAAACGTTATTACGTTAAATGTTATTACGTTACTAGTAACGTTAGTAAACGTTAATAGTAACGTAATAACATTTGCTGTTTTTGAAGTTAATCAAATAAAATTAAGAATAAAGGTTCCTCATTAAAAGTCATGAAACACGTATGAATAACTTTTAAAAAAATCATTCCTTAGGTAGTGTATAGAGGGTGGGTGGGTTCTTAAAATAGTTCTACAAATTAACCCTGTTAAACTGCGCAGTACTGCTAGTTAGTCTATAAAAATATTCTAACAAGGCTATTCTGACACTGCGCACGTTCTTGGAAACGATATATGCGACGGAATTCTAATGTAAAGCGCAGTCTTGTAAAATTATAGAATTAGAAAAGTTCCCAACAACACTACCGCTTCAAGACAAAGTACATTTTCCCAGACAAAACGTGTACCGGAATCTGTTTGTCTAATTTACTTTTTCGTCGTATTAAATACATATGTTTAATGGCAACACTCTCATACTCGCGCCACAGAGCCTTAAGTCGCAGCTCAAATGGCTGGGGATGGGCAGCAGCAACCCTGTCGCGAAAGCTGCACTCTGTAATTTTCAACACGCTTGCCCAGCGCGGCAAACCTCCCCCTTTCTTGGGGAGGCCTATGTCCAGCAGTAGACTTCCAATGGCTGTAATGATGATAATGATGAGGATGATAACTGGTAAGATAAGGAAGATGGTAAGTTTTGCATGCAATGTCATGGTATTCGGTTCAATTGTGAATTATTTTCAGAGGACTTGTAAAACGAAATTCACACCACATCTCACACTTTAACCTGACTCCGAGATAAGTCGCTTATGCTCTGGTATTACAGCGGAATCACAAAAATATTATTCTTAAATACATATTTAAATCTCAGACACAGAATAAATAGAAATATTCGTCATAAATATGTTTGTCCTGGCAGGAATCGATCCCACAAGGCGCTGAATGCGCCAACGCGCCTGTCGTATGCAGCCTTCATAGTATTTGATCTTTCAAACTAGCATACGGCATCAGAGCGTGGTCAACCTGGCCGTGAACGGTCGATATCATGTCATATTTTTTAGTTATTTATTTATTTATCCTTACCTATAAACACAGCACAGCGAATACTACCGTGTAGCGGAAAAAAATGGGTCGACAGCGAGATAGCCACCCAGACGACCTTTATAATACGTCAACAAGTGTATAGGCCAGGTGCCTTTGACAAGGGACAGGTAAATGTAGAATATTTCTTATTCAGTTTTTCCTTTTCCATTTAAATTTTGAATTTAATGACGTCATGTCCATCTATGCTCGATAGATTTTTATTTATCAAATTAAAATGCATTGATTTTATTTCACTTTTAAATAAATATTGTTAATTCAAAATTGATTCATTTTAATTTTTAAAAAAGGAGAATATCTAGTATTAAGCCCCTGTCATCACTATATTGAATTAAAAGGAGTTGTGTGTATTAAAACAAATATTTTCTATTTATATTTGTTTGAATAGTTACAGTTACATTTATGACAGTTTTCTGCTTGTTCAACTGCATAGTTTTCACTCTAGAGAATATGCTATTGAAGTATCTCTCTCCGATTCGAGATCGCATTCGTAATAACTAGAGCGTGTAAAGCGGTTCCTGTGTATGTCAACTTGATTTTTTGCCCTGTTTTGCTCACATCTACCCATTTACTTAAATTGGCTTTCACTCAATTTTAGCTTCATGCTGTGATCATTCGAATTAATCCTGGTGGAGATCATAAATTAGTTTTCAATTAGTATATATGTTAGAAGTTATATATATGTTAGTTTATATATGTAGTTATTAAATGCCTTTATTCAGAATTTGTATCTTTACTTTTTAAAATATCTCAAAGAGAGTAAATACTACATAAAGGTTTTTTTGAATCACACATATCGGCTCACATCTTCTGATTGGGAAACAAATAGCTATAACTAGAGGAAAGAAGTTCCGGCAACTTTATTAAGTTTTCACTTGGCATTTAACCTAAATTACAAGTGTTTATTCCGCGAAAATGTGTGTTGAAACGACAGGTCTGAATCAACCGAAGTGTTTACAAAGACGTTCTAAATTTTCTAAAGAGTTGTGTTAAAATCAAAGCTGAAGAGCAAATATTTTGACGGAGACACTCGAACTGTCTTGGCTACTTTCATGAGCCCAGGAAATTCCATTACGTTTGAGCCGTCGGGTTGGATTGCTCTTGAGACAAGAGTCTACGAGAGCTACATAGCCGGAGCCCGGGCGCACGAAGTATCGCAAATAATGTCCGAGCCTCGAACTTCCGGCTCTACTACAATTCTTTGTCCGTAATCCAGAAGTGTGGACTACAATATTGTTGATAAATATTCATAAAAAAAAACATTGAGCACAAGTTCTTTTAAGAATAAAATAAACATTATATTCGTCAGTTAACATTCTAATTTTCTATATTAATACTTAGGAATGCTGACCGCATATATTTAAACAATTCTAAAAATAGCAATTTTCTTTTTGATTTTTAAATTATGGTTTTTTTAAATGAAAGGTGACATCTATATGGTATACTACGTTCAAATTAAAATCTCAACATTCATTTAGAAATACGATGTCATGTATACAACCTACTTTTCAAAACCAACCTCAACTGGGTGGATATTATGAAATCAGGTAAGTATTATTTAATCAGACTGTTTTGCGGTTACAACTTATATAGAAAAATACTAACAAGTACAAGATAAAAGCTTTCGAAAATTAATGTTGTATATAACCAACAAAACAACACAAACAATATTGAATAGCTCTTTTTCATTCAGCGCTTAAGTTTTAATACGAACACTCGTTCTTTTTATTACCCGCAAAATAACAAAGCCGGGCAATCATCGGACTTGCAGTTACTAGAGCCTTTAGTAAAAGGTCTGCTCATTTTCCAATCAAGTGCAATTGGCTGGATGAATCGAAAAGTTTTAATGAATTGAATGTTGTTATGTTGCATATTACTTTAGCATAACATAACTTTAACATTGTATATTGTTATCATGTCAATAAAATATGACAACTTTACGCACCTTATTTACTAAATTAACATTACTAATTCCTATTTCATCATCATAGCCACCAAAAGTTCACTGCTGGATATAGGCCTCCCCGGGAAAGTGGAAATTCTGCCCATAGTTGCGGTTTCGATACCTTAGTCGCCTATTGCGACACCTGGTACAGGGGTAGGGACTTTTTTGCTCTGCCGATACCTTACGGCTTATTCCTCAATCCCTACTTAATATTTAGTAAAGGCGTACCAGTTAATAACATTTCATAAATTTCAGTTTTAATTTTCTCAGCAACAATGGGGTGAAACCGCGGTAAACAGCTAGTCTTTTACAATAATCTTAGAAACCGCAACATGTTAATGTCCTAAAATACAATCTGATAAAATCTAGTCAGTAGTAGTCTTTAAATACAACGTGAGAGCACTGAGAGTTTGTAAGAAAAGGAGCAAATAATAACACCCTATATCTTTTTTATTTTATATGGTAGTAATAGCGGTAATGTAAGTAGGCAGTGTAGTAATTGTTGCTGTAACGTCAGGCCCAATTTTGTATGGACGTTCGCCCATATCCTTTTATTTTGTAATACAGTGTCACATTGTAATAATTTTATGCATTAAATCCAATCATAAATATCTTGCTGATATAACCATCATTACGAATGTTTATTATATAGATATATTTAAAAATTCTTCATGTTCTTCTGAATATTATGATAATTTTCAATATGGTAGGAAAATATATAACTCACGTGGACATTTAAAGGAATGTCAAACAACTTTAGAGACTAGGATATGACAACCGGTATATTTGTCCTAGTCCTAGGTAGATGACGTTTCAGAAGAGAAAATATATCGTTGAAAATTTATAACCCTGTGACGTTATTGGATTTTTAAGGCGTTTACGAGCATGTGATTAGATTGTTAATACGAGTATATTAAGTCTACTTTGGATTATTTTTAAACATACCTACTAAATATTTTACATTTTGTCGAATAGCTATTATCTAAATAATTGTACGCATACTCTCTAACGAAAATATTGATAGAAGCCCCAAACAAAAGTTGCAGCTGTTATTTTATGCCGGTTATATTTTTGCAAGTAAATTTGTTGAGAACGCTACGGTAAAACAAATTTCCTGTTACAGTTTCCGCTTTTCGTTGTGAATAATTAAAAATAGGGGACTACAGTGCGCAGCTGTGGCTGAACAAATCAGCATTCGCGATATCCTGACGATTAATAACCTGGCAACACACACTTTTACTAAATATATACTAATTACTTAATTTTCTTGTATTTACAAAGGTTGAAATAACAACCAAGTAAAATACCAAGTTTCGCATATAAAGGCATCGATAACGTTGTAATAATTTGTTACCTCTTTAATTACCTATCATTAATTATAATGACAGATAACAAACAAACGTATTTTTAAATTATTCTAAGGGTTTATTTTCTTAATTTTAAATATAATGCTTTACCTTACAAAGGTATTATGTAAATAATAATAAACAGGCGCGGATCCAGCCCTCAGATAAGGTTGTAATCACAGCCAACTGGGAGTCATCCAAGTGCTAGTTTTTTTATTGTATATCCTAATGTTGGGCTACTTGGATGTCAATTCCAACGCCACTTGAGGGATATGCGAGACCGTTTATCGATGATAAGAGGTCGAAGCGTTCAAAAGATTATCAAGGTTGTGGTCATGCTCATCATGCCTAAAACGTTGGACCTGCTCTCGATAACAAAATATGATGCCTTATTGACATCTGTCGTTTTAATCAAGGATACTGGTTCCATTTAATATATATGTCATCAAAAAGAATCTTTTGTCGCCAATGCGTTGCTTATGTACGACAATAAAAGATGAAGACTCAAGAAGAATTCATGTCAAAATGCCTGGTTTAGACCGATGTCAAAATTACGCATTTTGTCATGAATTTTTATTAATCTTATAATTTTTTTCTTTATAATTTTTATAAAGTATTTTGTCACCAAAACAGTGAGGTGATTTAGTTACAAAATTAAACAACTTCCACTAAAGATAACTCGTGGAGCTTCACTCTCTTTGATTTTTTATTCCAGTAACTCTAAAACTTAAATCTATTCCTACCTGATTTTTAAATATTAGCTTTCAAGCGTCTAATCACCAGAGAAATGATTGTTATAGTCAATTTTGTAACTGCAAACATATGTAAATAAAGTTATTTATAATAGTATAAATATTAAATAAAAAGTATTTGCCTTTACGGATAACTATTCATAAATAATTTCACAGTATTTTGCCTTATATTTATTAGCCTTGACGAGCTCGTCGTTCAATTTCATGGCAGAGATGTCCAAGGTGAAGCGCAAGGGCATCGTATTTCTCTGGGAGCAATTTCAAATCTAATTTTAGGAGTCAATATTTATATTCGCCGAAATCAGGCGAACAAAGGCAAATCTGTATAAGAAAATGAAATGCACGGAGCGAATGCCTGCTAGTACACTGGTAATATATTACTAGCTTCCGTTCGCGATGTTGACCTATAGACTTCGCATGTATCGACATTATGCCACGTCCCGTGGGAACTCCCCGGCATCAAAAATAAAGCATGTCTAAGGTTCAAGTTGTCCACATGCCAAATTTCATCAAAATCACACAGGCTACTCACTGACAGGCAAAAGTCAACAATTTTATTATTAATAAGAAATGCATATTTTATAATCCTCTTATAATAATAATAATTAAACACGTTTCAAACTATGTCAACCTTTTAATTATTAGATCCAATAATTTTTTATACGTATCGTATGTGGATCATCAAATTCTTTTAAATAGTAAAAATTAATTAGACGTATAGGCAATACAAGTAGTATCTAATTTACTACGTTTTTATCATACAAACGTTTACACATTATTTAATTGGATACATTTTCCATGTCTACGCAAATTGTATACTTCGATGATTAAAGCTTTAGTAATATTTCGAAATCTCAATTGCGGATTCGATGGATTCGAGTTTTAAATGGGCTGTGTGAATATAAAATCGTTAAGAGATATATTTTATTAATAAAGGCATATATCCAGTTTTAATTCGTTATTATAGAATACGAGCTATGATTCCGAATGACATATCAACGACAAATCGTTTACGTATGTAATAAAATTTAAGTCACGTGTTTACATTAAGTAATTATATAAATTGAAAGTTGTCTAAATATTTTTTTTTTGGATCTAGAGAAATCAGTAGTACAAACAAATAATATATGGTGATGAATATGTAACTTGAACATAACAACTCTAGTCAGAAAAACTTGATACTTCCACCACAAACATATTAAAAATTATACTTATACAATATAAAACGCATTATAAGTGCGGCAATACAATTCACGAAATTTCTAGACGCACAATTTTTTTTAAATAAACGAGCATACTATCCATGTGATAGTTAACGTCACCACAGTCAATAGATATCACACTCGTGCTAGTTCAAAGGTATTACTAGCGCGTCATCATCATCATCAAACCAGCTATTGAAAGTCCACTGCTGGACATAGGCCTCTCCAAGAAATTTATTGCCCATAATTGCCGCGCTAGGCAGGCGCGTTGGCAATTGCAGAGCGCTGCATTTGCGACGGTTGCTGCGGCACATCCCTACCCTGTGCATTTGAGCTGCTCTGATCCGGATAGATATATCGCCATCTGTCGTTTCTGGTACCTTAGTCACCTCTTACGACAACTAGTACAGGGGGAGGTACTATTCTACTCTGCTGCTACCTCACGGTGAGTAACCAAACTTATTACTTTATTATATCATAGTACATTAACCAGTAATTTTACTGCCTATCTCATCCTTCAAAAAACAATGCTGTTTGTCAGTGGAAATAGAATAAATACGGGTTAAATTAATATAAAATAACAGCTTCGGAAATGTTAAACGATTAAACGTATAGTTTAAATATTACATACTATGAATAATGCATATTATGCATAGGCTGAGGCTGCCGATCGGAGACTTTTTACTATTAATCTTCCGTGGTACAAAAAATATATTTTATGACATACATACGTAGTCGAGAGGAAGTCGCCCGTATAGGCAAGTGTTTATTACGCCGCCGGATTTCGTTTAAATCCCGATACTTCCCAAACCAATTACTTGTCTTTTCATGTTTTGTTTGTGTTTGGATTTTGTTACGTTTGCTTTGCGGATAAGGCGAAAATTTGCGTTATTTCGAAGTAGGGGCACAGGCGGTGATATTAACGATGTAGGCGAAGTAAACATGACTTCTTCTTAAAGCACGGAAGTATTGCTTCTAGTAAAAAATATGTGTTTTAAATACATAATGTTAATGTCTTATAATATATATAATGGGTTCTTATTTAATGCTTCCTAATACAATAGAACCTCTGTGATGATTCCGGCCATGTAGCCTGGGCAGAGTACAATAGAGTCTTCCCGTGCATCAGGTGTCGTAAGAGGCGACTGAGGTTCCGAACACAATAGATGGCGGTATATCCATCCGAAGCGGTGTAGCTCAATCTAACATGGCAGAGATGGGTAGAAGCATTACCGACGCGAAGTTACGCTCTGCGATTGCCACCATACTCGCCTAGTACAGCAAATTCCCCCGTTTTGGGGAGGTCCATGTCCAGCTGCGGAGGTTATACGGCTGATGTGATGATGAATCCGGAAAATTAAAATATCAGCGTAGAACGTTTGTTAGACATTGGCATCTAAGATTATGTATCTATAATTTAGAAGGTGTTTATATCTATATATACCACGGTGGTTACTGGGGCAATCGTATAGCATAGCTTCGTGACGCGTATCCAGTTACCCATTCCTACCCAGAATCATTTGTTGGTTCACATAAAAACTGGCGGATCATTACGGCACTTGTTTTTAATATTTCGTCTTTCAATAGACGCCTGTCTTAGGGTACCGGCAGAGCTGAATAGTACCTCCCCCTGTACTAGATGTCGTAAAAAGTGACTGATGTGCCCAAACCGGTAAATTATGTACATCCACCCTAAAAAGTGTAGCTCAAATGTAACAGCAGCATTACCGTCGCGAAGCCACGCTCTGCGGTTGCCACCACAACTGACCAGCGTGGCAATTATGAGCAAACTCTCTTTCTTGAGGAGGCTTATGTCTAGCAGTGGACATAAGCCTCCTTAAGAAAGGGAATCGAGAATGGTAAGACGTTCGTTTTTGTTGTCGTGAAAATTTACATATTTTATTAATAATGAACAAAAGGCAGATTTGGTTAATAATATAGTCAGCTAAACGCCTCCAGAGATTATCTCATTTTGGTTGCGTTAGGTGCAATGCCCTCTCTCAGCAATAAGCCAATCCGAACGAAGTTTCGTACAGTTATTGTCTCTTTCGGTTCTACCCAAACGTAATAAGACGTTTGAAGAAGCGGCCTGTAAAAATATTTTTAAATCACAACAGAAATGCGCGATGAGAAACTTATTTATTTCCGGTAATACAAACAGATGAATACTTCCTTCTAACAGGGAAAATTGAAGAGAAATTCTTTGTTGTTTGTCACGGAAAGGACAAAAAAGGACATACAAATTGACTTCATTTTACTTTTGTTACCTTTACCTGTTGCGTAGAAAACTGCACAAAGATCTTGTTCTCGAAATAGTAATACTTCGTTATTGCTGTCTCAGTTATAATAATAAAATATATAAAATATATACAGAAATATAACCGTGTAATAGAAGTTTATTTTATAGAGTTTCAAAAAGGTATCTATTTCATGTTTATACTAATGCTGTGCCTGTAATTGTAATATGTCTAATGCTATGTCTGTAAATGTTATGTGTCTGCCTGTGATATAAAAATAACAGCTTTTCGCTTCAATAGGCATATAAAAATAACATGAGGTAGACATCTTACAATGGTCGAGTGCACTGATACCTCACTCTCAACTACTTCCACCGCCAAATAGAAATATGTGCATTGCTGTGTTCCGGATAAATGTGAAATAGTCCAGTTCACAGGGTTGGTGATACGCTAGTAATGTCATTGTGATATTTTCAGAGTTTCTATAGGCGGCGTCACGTTTACGATTAAGCGGACCGTATGCTTGTTTGCTGACTTCATAACAAAGAAAAAGCGTATTGTATTATCGTCTGTTTGTTCGAATAAGACTCTAAAACAGCTGGACCTACATTAATACCACTTTCCCTGGCGGGTAATTTATGTCACAAAAAGTAACATAGGTTTCTTTATAGCTTAAAACTACTGCTGAAAACAGAAACTACTGGGTAAAACCTAGGAGCGTTGTTTGATAAGACTAGCTTATATAAAAACGACAGCAAGCATTTGGTCTCTAATTTAGAATTCACTCAAGTAAACTTAATTCTTACTAGAGGAATGCGTTATTGCCACTATATGAAGTATGTGTAATGTCCGGAGGGATTCCGGTGACCATAAACGGTGGCCCTTGTCTAAATATAAGAATTAAGTTCATTACAAATCTGGCGTTCAAAATGTACTTTACTAAATGTGTGTGCTGTATCCTAAAAGATAAATATTTGTGAATGAAACGTAGATATCCAAATTAGAAGGTTATTCCGAATTAAGAAGACTTTTAGTTAAGACAGAACCTATGTGGTCAAATGATATAACAATGGAAGACTGAGTTGAAGTGGAAACTAAAAAAATTACTTAGAAAGTTGTCATCACGTTCATGACGTAGTTGTATAAATAGTTATTAAAACTAAACGTACGTAAAAATTATATTCTCTTATATGCATTTTGGTTCTAAAACGAACGGTAATAAAACTGAAAAACTGCAAATATGTTTAATATTAAAATTTAAAAATAGGATAAGTTAGTGAGGTCCAAAATAACATGCTGCCACGGCTGATTTAGTTTGCTACGAAGTTAGAAAACAAATAAACCAACTTTGCACGTGGTTAAAATACCCTGTGGCAGTGAAACTTGCTGCGAATGTACCGCGCAACGCCGTACCGCGGGCCTATTCCAATATTAGACTTCACTCAGTTCTGTTATCACGGCGTATTTGGTCACATAGGGAGGTTAACGGCTATGTGAATTCAGACATAATTGGATAACACCCTCAGTAGTTTACCTTAAGTTTGTTCTTTAGATGATACTGTAGTTTAAACTTATGTACTTAATCGATTTTGAAAGTGACCTGTATTGCGTGGTTCTGGGATGTTGAGGTAAAACAACATGTATTGGAGACATACTGTTGAAACGTTTTCAATAAAAATATTAAGAATTTGTTAATGATAATACTCGATACATATGTATCAGAGTATTCTGTCATATATAAAATAAGAAATAACATATCAAGAGCTAATTGAAATAGTCACAAATATTATTATATTTAGTTAAAAAATCTAAAATTGACAGAATAGATATTGGAACTTGCTCTAGAACTAGAACGGGCAAGTTCTAGTTCTGAGCCAAGACAATAACTGGTGTTATACAAAAAATATATAAGCATGGTATCTATACTCATATTCTAATTATTTTACAATAGTATTTCCAAAGAAATCAAACGGACAACAAAGCGGTAGATTTCCTTTTACCGGTGAAATAGGTATACAAAAGTGGGATCGTTGTGGAAAGATCACACAGTAGGCAGGATATTTCCGCAGACATGCGTAGCAAACGGTGCATGAAATCACATCTCAACCGAGTCGTAAGCCACGACAAAGGAATATTGTTCCCGCCCGGACTGATTGCCTCCAGTCCTCAGTCGTTATGACTCCTTAAACAGGCACGCTCTGCTCGATAGCGACTTTGCAGTCTTTTGTTTTTTATTTATTATTTTTATTAAATGGCTGCTCATTTGTAAAATGCGAGCCAAGTCAGGTTTATCATGCACAAAGTATTTATTCCGTGCATATGATTTGTAATATTATCATGTTTAGGATCACATGCTGTACGTATGTCGTATTACTCCATGTTGTTTAATTTTTCTGTACAGTATTATGTTATCGTCGACACGTCGGTGATGTGTTTAAATAACAATGTTTCTTGCAAGACATTAAAAATAAATACTTTTCTCAAATTAAATTAAAGTGTAAATTTTGATGAGTCTTAATACTTACTGCAGTCCTTTAAAATGGCAGCTGTCAAACTAATGAAAATTAAAATTTTAATAGACTTTATTTTAGGACCTCAGAAGGTCTTAGTTGATTTAAATATATCTTTTATGTAAAAGCTTTGTAATATAAACAATATTAATAGCAACATAAGGCATTATATTCAAGCTATGTTTAAAGGTTTATGACACTCATTCCGCTAGTGACTTCATCTGCGTGGGTATCCATTTTGCTATACATATCTTATATCAATAAAAGAACAACACAAAATATAGGTATTGATTACACAGAACATAAAACTGTACAGAAAAATTAAACAACATGGTATATCTAATTACGATGGTTTTTTTCCTTAAATAAATTAACTGTATTACTGTTTGTTGTTGTCAGGAGTAGGTTCTTATGAAATAAAAAACCAGAAATGTTGCTTAGAAATTTATCTAACTTAAGAAAATTTATGCTTTTATTAGTTTTTGTGATGAACCGAAAACCTTAGCATATTTTAAAATATAAACTTTTTACATAACTCATTTGATAAAATTCGCGCTTCAAATATAGTTTCTATTAATTATACCAATTTGAACCCAATATAAAGACACATGTACATAAAAAGTTCTGTTATGATGAGCTAGTAAGTTTTAATATTAATTGATCTTATATGGCTTTTGAATGACATAAATTTATTACACACATACCAGTTTCACCAGACGCCGTTACCGCCGCACCCTGTATCTGCATGAAATATGCCATCAATAAATATTGAATACATCCTGTGAACAATTGATTACCCCGCCAGGTTTTATGGCGGTGTTCGAAATTTTCCGGTAGTTTCATTCATAACTAGTTAAGTGAAAGCTCACCGCGGCAACGTGACAAATTATTTTGTTTTCGTAATGCACAATTACTCAATAACAATTATTAAAGTTAATATTTGTAAATACAAACAGTAAAGTCGAATATATGATACTTATTCATTTCATAAATCTGTTTATCGCATTTCTTTATCTAGATTGAATCTATAATACGTATAAAAAAAATTTGTTTTTATACTACATATATAAAAAATACAAAATACATCAAATAGTACTAATATGGAGTCGTCAATGATAGAGAAAAGAAAAACTAAAATAATAACAACACAAATAGTAATAATATTAATAGGGCAGATAACTATTATTAAATATTAGATGCCCAAACAATTATTTCAATATATAATTAGATATTAGGTACATCATATTTTGGTAAAACATATTTTCAAATGTTATATAGTTTCTATAATCTCCATTTTAATTGTTCTTTTACTATCTACTAAAATGTCAACATCATTAAACAATTTGTTGCATGTGCGTATATTACTGAGTGCACTGTATTTACAACACGAAATAGTACTGAGTTTCTCAGATACTTTGACTTATGCTGTAAAACCTGTAACAAGGATCAAAATGTATGGCTAGTTCGATATTTAGGAGTCCAAAAGGTTATTTTTCTTATTATATTAAAGGCCACAATTTCCTTGATTACACAAGAAAAGCTTTGTAAATAAAGTTTTCATAAAAAGATGAATAGAGTTCTAATACTAATCTTAAGCGAATCACGGTTTCCAAACTCATCATTCATCATCTCCACGAAACCCAACACACTCCATAAAACTGCATCAACACCACAACTTTGAGTTGATGCAGTTTTATCTAGTGTTTTGAGATTTCATATAAATATTGTATATATAAATGTTTAACATAACTCAACAATTTATAATATTTTCAAGCTAATTTTAGTTAGCTTGGAACCTGGAAGCTAAGAGCGCAAGGATTATTAATAATATAAAAAATAGGATATATTAATCAAATAATTATGATTGGAATGCACTAATTGAAAAAAAATAAGTGATAGAAATATTTCCCTTATCGCTGCGCTAAAGTGTTGATGTAAGTCAATTGTATATACAATATTTATTAATTATCTGTCTTTGACAAGCTAATTTGATGTAGGCGAGTATGTAATTAGCCCAGTTCTTTATATTTTGTTTGCTTTTTTTTATGATATAATATTTTGTACCGTAATTGTTGTTGCCGTATGACAATTTTCCTTTGATTACGAATAGTATCTTAAAATGGGATGTGGCTAGATCGTCCACACGGACGTATAATTTCAGTGATCACATATTTTTTTCTATAAGAACTGATTATTTGAGCCTAAAGGCGGTAAAAGAAAGTGGTACGATTCAATTTCCTATGTAGTATTATGTTTATGTAAGTAGCTAGTTGCATCATTCGTTGTTGGTATCATTATCATCATCATCATCACCGTTACAGCCATTGGAAGTCCACTGGATATAGGCCTCACTAAGAAAGGGGGAATTTTGCCCATAATTGCCGCGCTGGGCAACCGTGTTAGCAACCGCAGAACGCAACTTTCGTGTTAGTGTTGCTGCTGCCAATCCTGCACCCTGGGCATTTGAGCTACGCTGTCTCGGATGGATATACCAACATCTTTCGGTTCTGGTACCTTAGTCGCCTTTTGCGACACCTGGTACAAAGGGAGGTACTATTCTACTCTGCCGGTATCTCACGGCCGTTGATATATTCCCCTATAATATAATTGGCTCCCGCTACATATGGTACCGAATATAAGCACTTATTTACGTCAAAATGTTTGAACATTTATTTTGGCGGAAACGGTGTAAATATTTTCGAGACTGAAGTATTTCGTCTAAGCGTCGACGTCTCGGCAAGTTTATGACGCCGACTAAAGCCGCAGATGAGGCTTGTTCACGCCACTCTTTTTCCGGCACTTTCATCGTCTACCGACTGCTTGATTGATTGTACTTTAGTCGTGTATTTCACAAAAGAAAAATATATCAAACCTTCAGCACGATGTTGTTTCCTATATTATATAATTAATTTGCACGTTGTATCTACGTGTTAAATTTGCTATCTTTCTTTATATTACAAAGATGACGTTTGAAATGAATGTTAACACTATCTTTTTTAAGACAAAAACGGTGTAGTTAATTAGGGAATTGAAGAACTTTTTATGTTATTTGCGTAATCTGGAGTTATTGATTCGTAGACTTTTTTCCTGATCTGTTACTATTTAAAATTCTTATAATTATTTATATCCAATATATAAGACATTTGGTGGTATGTTCACATATAACGGAACTTTGGAATAATTTACGATGAACGAATCGAGCGGTGTTTGAATATATATAATAATACAACAATACAATTATTAATAAGTGAATCGTTGTTGTTTATTACGACTTTCGGAGTAAAAGCGTCACATTTATATAACACTTAAAAATATTAATTTTAAAAATCCCTTTAATTTGTAAACAAACATATCAGCACTTGATAAGAGTGAGTGTATAATTAACGCGAAACTTGCGGGTTTGCTACTAAAAGCAAACCTAACAGATTTTAATAAAACTTACTCTAGCAATTTGTATGAATTCAATTAAAATGAAATTTTTTATTAACCGTTAGAATAACATACGAACTGTAAGTCAAAGTAAAGTGTTGGTTGGTCAGTAGTGGCTATTTATTATACTAAAACATAAAAGTTATTTAAGACTAATAAATAAACTATAAAAACCGCGATTTGATACAAATGATTATTTAATTGATAAGCAAGAATGCTACATTAGAGATACAAGTTATCAATTCCCTCGGGATTTTAAGTTCCGATAGAAATCGTGTATCCAGAAATAAGTCACGATACCACGCAAATGAAGCCATATTGTTTGTGTAGGAACATTTGTATTTACTTACAATCAATTAATTTGGTTAAAGAAATTGATTAACAGTATGGAATGCTATTAACGTATGTTAATTGTGGTTGCAAACGTACTGATGTTATATGGACGTAACATGAAACCCCAATGGCGTATTGTGTTATACCGATATAGTTACGGGTTTATACGCGTCTATATTATATACAACAATAATAACAGCACAAAACAAAACTAACACTTGAATTGAACACAATTGCCGCAATTGAATCAAAACGTCTTACATAAAAGAGATGTAGACCACATCTTTCTAACGAATTAAAAATAACAACTTTCTTACTAATTAAACGGAATGGAAATTTTTTGTTCCACTTTTAGGCTACCTTGCGTTTTCATGATCGATAACTCCTGTGAAACTTTTTATTTTATTGGAACAGGTCGAAAAATAAGCCTAGAGTAGTATTACAAGGATATCACTAACGTGTTGCAAACATTGTGACTAGTAAATAAATAAATAAATTAAATTACTCAGTAATTTTACTATTTCAGGAGGCCTAGGTCCAGCAGTGGACGTTTTACGGCTGCTATGATGATGATGATGATAATTCAATTTATACTGACTGTCAGGAAATAAAGTGTATTATTATAAACTAGCTTTCCAGTCACGATTTCGTCCGCGTGAATATAGCTTTATAACATAGGTATACGACGATATCTTTTCTGGGACAAATGATAGCCTTTTGCTAAAATCAGTTCTCCGGTTAAGCGGTGAAAAGCGTTAAAACGGCATTCACATTTATGGTGTACTATATTTTCTTGTTGTAAAATATAAGCTGTTTTTGATGGACCCGGTGGCACATATGGTAATGATCTTTTGCGCCAAAAGCGGTGAGTTTGATTTCTACCCAGGACAAACATTTATATGATAATTATTTGTATTGGTTCTGTGTTTGGGTGTTAAATATATATTTAAGTATTATATCTGTTATGTCTATATCTATATTATGTCTGTCCATAACACAAGTGCTTTAAGCGACTTATCTTAGAGTCAGGTCAATACATATATGAGATGTTGGGTGAATAAAAAAATATATAAATATCTGTACAATGATGAAAAGTGTGCAGTCGTGCCTGCCATACACCAAACATACGCCAACTGTACATCTATAACAATGTGGATTCTTAAAATAACATATCGCTCAAGATATTTGAGAAGATAGTAGAGAACGCAGTCATCTGAAGTTACAAAATCACATCGTCAGAAAGTGAACAACGCTCAGACATTAGACAAATGCAAATTCGCTGTTTGAAGCTCAGAAGCGGACTACTCGCTTTAGTGACGTCAGCAGTTGGTTAGAATCAGTTGATTGAACTTGTCTCTAGTTTAAAGTACGCCACCGGCTGTTTAAAGCAAACCATATTCGCTTTGACACAAAGTTTAGAGGACACACGAGTGTTCAATGTTTTGGCAATAGAAACAGTTCCACTGAATTCACCAAATGGAGGAGCAGATATATTGCGATAGGTTTTGAAAAGATAACTTAATAATAAGGTATACCTAGTAATCAACATTTATCTTTTATATTAAAGTACACATATTTAATTAAAAAACAGTTTAAATTCGTGTTTGTATCTCGAATGTTTCAGCTAATTTTCCCATTATACCATGGTAATTACTGCGGAAAACAGGCATATTAAGTTGAGCGTGTATCACTTTAAAAGAGCTTGCAATAAATGTTGGTCGGTTTGTGGTGATAATATTTAAAAGCATGTCTGTGGAACGTACAAAGTTTCGTGGTTGCCGTAATATAATATATAATACAAAAAATATAAACTGCGAATATAAAATCTTTTGTTTTCATATCATTCGAAATTCAAAACAAGACTAGATTAGACTAGACGTAGTCTAGAGTATGAGAGGGTGCGAGCAATTTGTTATGGATTGATATTTGCCTGTCTCAATACGGCTTATATTTGTTTTATGAAATGATCATTGGATATTAACGGTTTCAGTTTTTAATCCCAAGGAATAATAAAAGCCAACTTTATAAGTGAAACTTGCCTACAAGTTAATATTAGAGTTATCACCAGAACAATTTTTGACTTTGCAGGCCCCGCATGGTCCGGAATTGCCAAAACCTACGCATGACAAATTCCAATGTGTTCTTCCAGCACAAAATTGTAGGAATTATTATAATTACGGATGTTATGATTTTTGTTTTGTAAATTTTGATATTTTTTATAGATTCTAAAATAATAATATTTGATTGTTCAAAAATAAGACGAAAAAAGCAACGCAAGTTTTCGGCGTAAGATAACCTATTTATATATGAAAATATCTGCTAATAGTTGAACCAAGCTGGTTGTATGAAGCCTGTTAATGAATATAACCAGCTCCAAGTGCAAGATAGCCGGCGTTGGTGTAGGGCAATATTGTGTTAATGGTTATGACTGCGCCAGGCTTTGACTACGATACGAGATGTGCTCAAATTTTGGGAAAATCTTAATTGCCTATTCACCAAATTGCAGGTTAACTCGGTTCTATTTTGCATTTAAATCTTGAATCACAGCTGTCTTTGCTATTAGATGTTAGTTTTTATTTATCGCACCGCTACTTGAAATTCATTCTCATTCTGTTATTTCTTTTGGTATTAAAGACTTCATAACATTCACTCTTGTGAACTTACAAGGATTTTTCGGAAGGAAAGTTACAGTATTTACGAAATGCTGCACAAGTTGCAATTGGCAAGGAGCAAAACAAAACACGTGCCGCAAACTGCCAAAGTTGAACCAAGGGTTCATAAGATTTGAACCATCTGATCGCATGAACTACTATTTTCGTGCTAAATTGTGTGAGCGTTGGAAATTTCTACACAACATACTGCTGAAACGTTAGTGAAATATCCTATTAATCCTTAAATAAAATAAATCCACAACATTTCATACATTGACCTGATCTCGTGATAAGTCACTTAAAGCATTATTTTGATTACATATTTGATACCATATCAAGTATGTAAACTAGTTCAACAACTGACGGAAAATCGATAAGAAAAGACCAGTCTATTTAAGCCGCATTACAGAGTATATTAAGACCATACCACTTACGACACAGTCTTTTTTTCCTTATAGGTAAATATCAGATGTTAAACACGTATAAATTTGCCGCTTGTTATTAACTTCTCACTTTATTTTTTAACAAAACTCACCAAACAAAAGCATATTGCTCGCTGGCATCAAATAAGTCAACAACAACTAAAAACGGTAAATAAAACAACCGCCATCGCATTATGAGAACAGGCTCCTTTAAAAAGTAAATATAAAAATGCTCCTTTATAACCCTAGTAATTCCCCTTTAGTTCACCAGATAGGTCTATAAAGGTTTGACTCAAAATTCTCCTTCGAATTTTGATGTGAAGATAAAATAAAAATTGTCACT
Organism: Heortia vitessoides; assembly: GCA_020976665.1. NCBI lineage: Eukaryota > Metazoa > Arthropoda > Insecta > Lepidoptera > Crambidae > Heortia > Heortia vitessoides. The sequence continues at coordinate 10,202,187 of JACJUM010002878.1, read as the reverse complement.
TATTTGGATACTTTGAGATTGTTGTGTGGTTAACTTTGTTATATAGGAAGTTATTTCGGGCAAAATATGTTAGTATGCATCTACAATCTACATCATGGTACATTTTAATATGAACGAATTTCGCTGAGGATTAATATTTTTCATTTATCGAATTTCTCTATATTTTCAAAATAATTATGATCTCTATATTTATATTTTTTATAATTTCACCATAGTGAATTAATATAATAACATGTTAATTAAAGATTTATATCATAAATCATTATCTTAAATTTTCTAATACATATACATACATATTATACGCACTTAAAATATTTTAAATTATTATCGTTAAAATACCACTACTTGAATACTCTTCTAGAGCTAATAACTAGGTAAGTGAAGATAGAGAATAAGGTAAGATTTATTAGCGCGGAGACAGGAAGGGTCCGGGGAATTCAGTTAGCTGCCAAGTTAGCTGCTGCTTCCGGGTAAGGTTCTACGGTTAGATAATTTTAATAATTAACTAGCTTTTGTCCGCGATCTCGTTAGCGAGTTTCTATTTTAAAGTTATCTGGAATGTTTTAATCATGATGGGATTTAGATTTTATTTTTCAAACCTACTCTGATGAAAGAGAATCAGTTTATCTGGTATCTCGAACGAAGATTTAAATCGTGCACAAGAGGGACTGGACTTCGGATTACGCGGTACTAGTTGGTACTTAGTATTCAGCTTAGATCGTCTGTCCACCTAGTGGGTGGATCTGATTAAAACTGCAGGATCGCGCTGGACACAGGCCGCACACTATTGATCCTATTAGAAATCACTTAGAGAGGCCTATGTCTAGCAGTGGACGTTTTGCGGCTGATGTGATTGATGATGATTCAGCTTTCGCTCACCGGTAAGACTTGTCCCCAACAGAGTCGCAAGGAGCCGCAAGGACAGCAGTTCCATTCCAAGCATTATTATAAATGCGAATGTATGCTTGTTACCTTTTTGCTTTACCTTTTTGCTTTACAAAAAATCAATAAAAGGCGCTGTGAATATGTGATATTGTGAAGCATCTTCATGAAATTTCACAATTGCTTTTCCTCACTAAAATACATTTTTAGTAATGAAAGGTAAGTACCCTAAGGTTGGTGATGGGTATGTTATGTAATGGTAATAGATCGTAGGCAGCACCAGACCGATATTTAAATACTCATCATTATGATAACAACCATTAAACGTCTATTATTTCTCATAATGCTCCCTATGTAACGTTTGACGAAAAAAGGGGAATTTTGCTCATAATTGCGGCTGGGCACTCGTTATGGCAATCGCAGAGCGTAGCTTCGTGACGGGGGTATGATACTGCCCATCCTACTACTACCCTATTTTGGATGAATATACCATCAACTACTGGTACCTCAATCGTCTATTACGAGACCTGGTACAATAGGAAGTACTATTCTACTCAAGTGGTACACCACAATGGACATCAATACCTATATATATATTATTATAAACAATTATAAAACTATAACTATAAGCAAACAGTTTATCTCAGGAAAATTTAATTTGGCAAGCAAGCCTCGTGGCGTGGACGGAAGCAGGCAGCCGGCGGATGTAGACTGGTGCGGGGACTACATCCGTTTCCGCTGCCGCTACCTGCCGCCCGCCTCACCCGCCTAGTCCAATTACACGCCTGGAAATGTCCTGCATTTGATTATAGTGTAGGACGTACACAAAAAAGAAACGACGTGTTTAATAAATATATATAAACTGACAATTCTAACTCGGATAGTATCGTATTGAATTATGGAGGTCTAAAAGCCAAGTAAAAATAAATAAATTGAATATTATTATTACTTTAGTTTTATAATAAGTGTTAATGATTATAATTCACAAAACATATTATAAATTGTCCTAACTTTACAATAAATTGATTAAAGCACTTGTGCGATCTGTGACAAAAGTGGAATCTATTTATATATATAAAAAGGAGCAGGGTCTGTTTGTAAAATTAAAATAACCGCTTTCTACTACATGCATATGAATGTATATTTTTGTCTATCTGTCTGCCTGTTTGTTTGTTTGTTCCGGCTAATATCTAGAACAGCTGGACTGATTTGGACGGGATACGGGACGTGAGACTTTAAGTGGCAGATATTTGATAAAATAAGGAGTAACTATGGCATACATACATACATCACACTATGAATAATTGGAGCGGAGAATCAATAAAAAATGGGATGAAAACTGCCGAAAAAAATACGTTTTGAGGAAAATATACTGCCCAAAATCACTAGTTACAAATATAATACTTAAATACATATTTAACGTGCATTTTACATGAGGTGGACGTTATACCAAGGTCATCTGCATTAGTACTTCACTCTCAATTATTTCTACCGCCAATTAGCAATGTTCGCGTTGCTGTATTCAGGTTTGAAAGTTCCGGTGTATATTGAACATGATGGAAGACGCATACAGCTGTGACACAATTTAATTTTAGCACAGCTGCTTGCATCACTTCTTGCTTGACTGTGTTATATAATATTGTTTTATATGCATAAAAATGAATTTGTTATATCTGTTCCTTGCATTATGGAAAAAGATATATTATTATTTGTTCTGTAATAAGGTTTTTTGGCTGCAATATCACGCGGATTGTATGCTTGTTTGTTCTTTTTTTTATTAGACTCAATAAAAAAATAACCTTTTCATGTGAACTTTAGCTGAACTTAGTATATGTATGTATATCAATATATTGAATAAATGGATTTTAATATACAAAATTGATAACACTGAACGAACACCACGAAAGGTTATACTTACACGTAAATGTGTATTTGCACGGATTATGTTTTTGATACACATACCATAACCATGAGGTACCAGCAGAAAAGAGTAGTACCTCCCCCTGTACCAGGTGTTGTAAAAGGTGACTATATACGGGCGGTATATACATCCGATACAGTGCAGCAATATCCTCATTGTGAAATCTGCGATCTGCGATTGCCAACACACTTGCGCAGCGCGGCAGTTATTGGCAAAATTTCCCCTTTTTAGAAGGCCTATGTCTAGCAGTGCACTTCCAATGGCTGTTATGATGATGATGAGGTTCTAGATGATCGACTATTTAATAACATATGGATACGTCCAATGTCCGTTGGTTCTGTTTTATTTAAAACTAGACCTTGTGAATAATTATTCGGGTTCAATGAAGCTACCGAGTAAATGACTGACATTGGAATATGTTGGTAAAGGGCAGTAAGAAATTAACCTAATTCTAAAAATAATGAATGAAATAAAACATGATATTTAATTTCTAACTAATTAAAATACTTTTCTATATGAATTTTCGGTCTTGATTAAATAATTAAAAACAACTAAACGTACTTCTATGTCTATATTTCGAATACAGTGTGCAAATGCTAAAAAATATTTAAATGATGCAAAATGACTGTGTTGACTTATGGTTCTGTTATGTTACTAATAAAATAAATAAAATATAGGTGCTTTAATATGTTCACATAACTACTATACATAAGCTTTAAGTAGCCTTGTTATTAAAAAGCTTGAACGTAGTTTTTATCACCCCGTTAACAAATACATATTAAGTATAACTTTAAAGTTTTATGTTTATAGCAACCATTTGCCCGCCTTGAACCGTAAAGTAAACCGTGAGGTAATAATCACAACCAACCTAGCAAATCTAAAGTGGTATACAAAAAATATGCCAGTATCTAGTATTACGGATATTAGGCAACTGGAGAAATTATATATATATATATATAAATATATAATACTTAGATACATATAAATAAAAACCAGACACAGAACAAATTGAAATACTCAACATACAAATATTTGCTCCAGGTGCCTGGCGGGTATATTCTCTATGGAAATTTGGATGTTTTTAAATTTGAATAGCCTCGCGAAGTAGCCGTGGATTTAAATGGTATACATTCGTCAGTAATTGAGGTTTGTCAAATCTGATTTAGTAGTTGGGTTTGTCTACTACATTCTCACAGACTGCAGATTTTTCCAGTCTTCTATTTGTAGTAAATGTTAGAAAATAATATAAGAAATATGCTGGTTTTAATAGAGACTTAAAGGCGTGGTTAACTCTACGTCTGTGTATTCTAATTCGTCTGTTCTTAATTTGAACAAACCCTGTATTATTATATATTTTAGAGATAAATTTCAAAGACAGCGCTGTAGTAAGTTTTTCAAGAATAAACTCACACAAACATTTATATTTAGAAAATGTATTTGCCTCGTACACTTGGATAATTCAACAGAAAGACAAAACGGTTGGATGGACGACAAAAAATATAATCACGAATTGTGTTACCCCGAATACTTCCGCATGTATACGTTAGAGATTTCTGCGTTAGCGTTGGCTTTCCGAGCCTCATCGGGATGTGCCGGCTTAATAACATTTTAATAATGGATGTCGCTCCACAAGGTGTCAGATTTGGGGGATTTCATTTGCTATTGCATTTATGCATGACCCGAATCACAAATATGGTGTCCGTTTTGTATTACTTAACCTCAAATTTTGCTATCGTCTAGTGTTAAAATAATAATTACGGATATGTATATAATATAATATAATATAATTATACACAGACTTTAATAGTACGGCTGCCGTCGTTTTAGGCTATCAGTGTAATCTATTGTTTCTTTTTTTGTTTATATTATGTACTTTGGTTAAGAGATTGTGTAAATTTTGCAGTAGATTAATAAATTATTATATTATATCATTATTTATTATGTATATGCTTATGATGTTCGATGTGTGATATAAAGAAGTAAACTTTTTAATTCTGAAGGACTCATCCTCTTTTTCATTTTAAAAATCGTCAAAACCTGTTCAATGTATTAACATCAAAAGATACTTAATTAACAATGACAACTAAGTATATACAGTTGTACGCATGGACATAGCACCATACTTTAATTACGGTTATGGAAGACTGAAGTCTACATTCGGCCTATAAACTGCCTGTATTTTAGATATCCAGATGAATCTTTTCGAAAGAGGACTCTTCCATTATAACACATATTTTAAACATAATTTCTTAAGGAGCCTTAACATTATAGAATGAGTTAGTAATCGCTCAAGAACATTATAGAATAAGTTAGTAATCGCTCAAGAATATTATAGAATAAGTTAGTAATCGCTCAAGAAAACCTCAGGTTATGGTTACATTGCGTTTTAGCTGTAAGGTTTTCGAATAAAGTAAGATCAAATAAACTTCTTTTTCCACGATGTTTCACGCGTATAAATGAAAAAGATATGTGACTTGGTGACATTGTGTGCGCACGGTCGATAAAGTAAATTAATAAAGATTTAACGCTACTATTCTTCGTAATAACGTGAAGAAGTGGTTGACACAGTGAGCCTGATAATATACCATGCAGAGTGGCAAAATGAAAAGAAATTTCAAAAGCATTTAGGTTTATTAGGCGTGATTATTATATATTTTCATACCTACATATTTAGTATTGTATACCTTAATATGTTCATATGGTTGTATATTAAACATAAACACACCTCGACGGAATGTGAGAGGAAAGAGTACCTTTAGTCAATTGTTTAGACAAAGTCTTGCAAATGTTTACATATATATGTATATGCGTATTACAACTTTAGCAGTTCCCAGTTATACCATGTTTATGTGACTGATAAACAAACTAAAATCATACTAACCTTTGATATTATTTAATTTTTATAAATTAAAAAATACTAACAAGACTATGGGTTAAAATATTTAAAATCGCGGAGGAAGGCAGTAAGATAATAAACAATGCTGTTTATTGACTTAAGTATTGATCCCGATTTTTTAAAGTAAGATAAATTAATATGCTCCACACAGCGATCAAACTTACAAGGAATACAGTACCAGGAAACTTCGTACGCTAAAGTTTCGTTACAAGTCGAGTAACCACTTATTTTCTCTAACACACTGCCAACTTAAACTTAACTATTAAATTTCCGTAGAAGGTATCTAGTTAAAGTTTTTGCCTTTTTTGATGTTTCCAAAACATGGCAATGTTAAATTGTTCAGTGATTCCATGCACACCCGCATGCGAAAATATAGATAGAGAATTTCCAGGCTATTCTTTTGGCAGTTGCATTGAAAAATGCTCATCCAAAAAGCTGGACAAAACTCTGAACTTTGTGCAAACGTGCAATTTTTATATAAAAAAAGTGGGCGGCACATTTTTTTAACACAGCAAAATCATATTTTAAATGTGTTTTCGCTGCGTTAACGGCAAATCAATATTATCGCTATTATGCTGCGGGTTTTCTTCATAACTAATAAAAAAGGAAAGATTTGAGTGTGATGTGTGTGTGAGAGTGAGTTAGTTAGTAATGTATAAACTCAAAAAAAATTACATGTTTACTGAATTTAAACATTATTTTACAAGACAATTTTCAAGTCGGCTTTATTAACTAGATAAACGCAAAATGTGTTTGGTACGCTTTGCGTATTTCATCATCAAAATCTTTACAACCATAGGAAGTCCACTACTGATAATCCCAGAGCGCAGCTTTCCGGTAGGGATGTTGCTGCACATCTCCACCCTGTGTATTTGAGTTACACTGTCTCGGATGGAAATACCATTATCTGTAGATTTTGGTATCTCAGTCGGCTCTTACGATAATTGCTTCAGACTCAGGTACTATTCTACTCAACCGGTACCTCACGGCAGAGTACCTGCGAAAAAGGGCATATTTACTGCAGGCCAAACGGATAAAGCTAGATTAGTTGCGGATGGGAAGTTTTATAGATTGGTTTCTTATTTTGTGTTTCTTAGTCTTAATTTTAATGCCGTTTATTCTATTTTTACCATTAGTATTATATTAAATGTAGCTTCATCCACATTTCTTCAAGAGCACGTGTGATCCAATTTTAATGTCACTCATATTTAGTATAAAGTTTCTCGTTGCATTGACTCTTTTATTAGGAATACGAAAACGAATGCGGTGGGCAGCTGTAACAACTAAACTATAACGGTTGATATCGATTTTACATAATACCTCAAATAGTGGATATAGCCAATAGAGTCAGATCTGCAGTTTCTGCATTATATTTTATACAATGCAGAAGGTGCAAAAAATAAACTATACGAGCTGTTTAACATCAGTTAATAACTGACAGCTCGTTTAGTTTCTTTTATTTACTTCCACAGTATTATGTCTTATAGTATAATACGTTGTTTGAACTGCAAAAGAGAGTTGTTCGTACGATTTATAAAATATCACAAACAAAATTGAAAGAAATCAATATAATGACTATATATTATTATGCTTAGACGGGACTTAAATTTGCATCTTTACCATCCATACCAGAAGGATACAGCTTTACCTTTGAATAAATTAAAAAAAATATGTTAAAATAAGCTTATCTCTAAACTTACTATAGTGCTAAAGATTATGTCTATGATAAAACTGCTTGGGATTAAATTGCTTTAACCACTTGTTTTAGCGCTGACGCTGGGTGTTTCATTTGTGCCAACATAGGTGGTGTTCGTGGAACTTTTATCACCTCCAGTTTTTCTTCCAGGTTCCTTTCTGGTGGTTCGCGTAATAAACCTGCAGTAAACTTAGTTTTAATACTCGTCTTGTGCCGGCAGACTAGTTTGAGGTGGGGCTAATTAAATTACCTACGTGTTATATGTCTCTTATGATTCATTGGGTCATCAGGGTCATTTGTATTACCTATAATGCATGTTACCATTTTTTGTTAGAAATAATAAAGTTATTATTATTACTTTGTTATCATTATTTTCGTGACGATTTCAAAGTGCTTGTAATAAGCCTGTTGGAATAAATTATAATTAATTTGGACTTTGAAAAAAAAATTAGGGACAAACCAAAATATCGATTAGCGTGTGTAATATCATCATCATCATAGCATGCGTAAAAAAACCACTGCTATTAGGCCTCATCAAGAAAGGGGGATTTGCCTATTATTGCTGCGCTAGAAAAACGTGGTTTAATAAGAAAAAAATATAGTTAATTCAGGGTGCATTTACATATTTAGTAAGTCATACTTACTTTACTTTTCATCAACAGCTGTTTTGTGACAAAAACCAGCGATTTCAGATTACCTTATTAATGTGTTTAAAAAACCTTATCGCGATGAGTTAATGAGTAACGGTAAAGATATAGCGAGATGTTCTTTATGCAAATAGAAACCAGATGGCTGAAAGCCAAAACTTTATGCTCCAGCAACTACAGTCCCAAAGGAACCCGTGGAAACAGAATTAACGGACCCTGTCTGGTGTTTAAACTGAGTGTTTGACTTTGGACAAACCATTCTGACATTTCTCGCCAATGTAAACTTCATAATAAAACTACCCAAATGCGTACTTAAAAGAGAAACGCAAACGAAAAGAGCTCCATGGAACCTAATTAGTCATGGTATGAGTTGAAATTGTCTGTGAAATTTTGAGACATCTGTTATTAGGACAATAGAATATCTTAATATTTAAAAAGTCATATACATACTGTACATATCTGACGGATACGATAGCGCAGATGGTAGTGGTCCTGTGTTGTGCGTCAAAGTTCGTGGGTTTGATTCCCTCCCAGGATATATATTTATATGATGATATTTATGTATGTGCTGTGTCTGGGTGTAAAATATTTGTATTATAGTAGTATATTTGTGATTCTTCTGTTGTCTGATGCCCGTAACACAAGTGCTTTAAGCGACTCATCACAAAATCAGGTCAATGTATGAAATGTTGTAGGAATTTAATTTATATACATATAATGCACATATCACGAGAGCACTATGTTAAATACATCATTATATATAAAAATGTATGAAATGTATAAAAAATGTATATATGTATATACATCATTATGTCGTTATGTCACGTTGATAGTCCGTAATTTTAATTGATATTTTCTTACTTTAAACAATTTTATCCAAGACGTAACAGATAGGATAGTTTACAGCTTAATTAATAGGCATATTTTTTCATGATGAATAGATAGATAGTCAAGACAGGACAACGTCAGGTGAGCAAATTATCTGTATTCCATATCATCTTGACCCAAAGAAAATGGTCCTACATCATTCCCTTATGTTATAACCATACGGTAAATCTGAGAGAGTTGATATATTCTGTACGAAAGTTTTTTTAGTACACCTGCATTTTGAGTTGCAATGCTGGTCAGAAAACATCGAGGTGACAAATTTACATTGAATTCCTTTTTACGCTTAATGACTTTTCAGTAAAAGAGTGCATTTAGAGTAACCAATAAGGAGGTCAGTTAATTTAAATGCTCCAAGGAATGGCTGGGTGCCAAAACTTTGCGGATGGAAAACCACAATGATGCCTGGACTTGCTAAGGTAAATATAGTCCACATTTATTATTCGTTATTTAAGCTACCTTTTCTCAACTAAGATATATGTTATTTTTTAAATCATGTGATTTTGTTTAATAATTAATTATTAATAACTAATAATTTTTGTAAGTGGCCTTGTTGTACTGTACGATTAAAATACGATTTTTTGAAAATTATGCAAGAAAAAGAAAAAGCAGTCTGGTTAGAACGGGAAAATGTATTTATTAATAATTATGGAAACATTTTATTATGATAGTCAGAGCATGATGAAGTTCGCTATTAAGCCACGATGAGCTATCCCTAGAGACCACTAATCCGGAAGTGTCAGAGAGGATCGGAATTTGTGACCAGTCGGCTAATTGCTACACAATCATCCTCACGAAGATAAGCTTCTCTCTGAGGGAGTAAGGATAACGAGAAATAGCGTAAAGCTAAGACTAGACTTAAAAGTACTTATTGTCTTGTTTTTTTGTTTAAAACCGCATAAGTACTTATATATACTGCAACTTGAACCTTATATTAATTTAGATTTAGTTGGATCAGATTCCCAAAACTTTGAATAATCCTAAATAGGAACTGCAACTTATTATATCAAGAAAGTTATTTTTTAACGGGACGGCATTTCCTTTTACAGGATTTGCCTACATGTTTGACCTATTTATTGTGCATGTGTACGTATTTTACATCAGCATACGGCTAATGTGTTACTGTCTGTATAATCAATAACATAATTTTGAATAAGGTTTAATATATATTATATTCGTCAGAACCTTTTTATTATATATACATAGCTGTAACGTACCAGACATAGCATTCAAATTATTTTAAAATTACATATTTAGAAAACGTGTCTTTAAAAATTATTATCTATTTTATTTCTATTTAATTTTATAACTATAATACCTCTTATTACTTATATAAGCCAAAAAGCCGCCAAGTAAAGGGCGCCTTTAAAATCCTCTACCTGCACACATGTAATCAGGTCTGCTGTGTGTCTGTATATATGGTATGGGAACTTATTTTTGAACCACTTAAGAAATAGGTTAAGTTTAGAGTTCATTTATTTATAACGCGATAAAAGAATATACGCGATATAAGAATATTTTAATAATAACTTTGAGATTAAACATGCAACAATATTTATAATAATATAAATATTTTAGACGGGGTTTCCCGGCCATAAGATTTTTTTAAATTGCTGTCTTCTTTCTGTTGGGACACCTAAAAAACCTGTAAATAAACGTGTTAGTATTCTATTGCGATCCTAGCAGGTTTGGACTCAGAGAAGTGATATCACTAAATACTATACCATTGGTCAAGACCAACAATCATGGAAGTTTAGGAATATTAGTATATTTTTTTTATATTTGCAGAGATATAAAAAATATTTCGTGAAGAAGTTATGATTGGCTGACAGTTTTTGTAATTCTCCTGCCTCGTTAAAAAATAAAAATGAACGATGCAGTGCAGATATACAGAATATGGAAGTACTAAGTGTGCACACTTGGAACAAGGCCAGGGTAAAAGTTTAGTAGTTCACTGTTAAGGAAATTGTTCTACGAGTTGAATAACTACTTTAATTCTGTTGCTTAAAATTTGAACCGGTGAATAGGTGGGCTTTTAAAAACTTTTGTTAACTAAAATTTAAAATTATTTTAACCATAAGTATGGCTGAAAGTATACCAAATTCTGGCTGAACTTTAGTAAAATGTAATTGTTTTATATTAGTATTTAAGACATTTAAGCTCTTATTAATTTACACTGTCCAGTAACAGGAATTTAGCATACTATCCAAACTAAAATACATGTTCTATTTTAGGCGGTTAGTAAGTGTGCGGGTCTCGCTTGACTTTTTCAGGCTAATTTTGATAAAATAGAAAGTTCCTATTTTATCAAAAAGTTTCATAGCGTAAGTTAAAAGTTATAAAGTTAGCTAATGGTAGTTGGGCCGTGATTGGGAATTATTTTTACTAGACCTTTTTTCAAGCTCAAATAAACTCTTACGTGTCTTAATGATAAACAGATTCAGGTTCTTCGGTATCAGGATCGTTCATGAAACGGTATGAGATAATTTTAGAGATTTTAAACATTAAGTCAATTCAAGATGATTTTTTTATTATGTATTATCTTCAATATTTAATTCAGCAATTTTCGGTCCATTGAACCACTAATAATAAAATAATATAAATATTTTTTTTTATCGATTGCTTCCAACTTGTACAATTTGGCATTCGAGGGTATGTACGTGAACCTACAACACTGGCATGGCATGATTCTTCTTCTTCGCAGAAGGTCTTGATAGCAAAATGATATTGCAATCCTCCGGCGAAATATGCAGGTTCAAGTCTCACTTGAATGCTGAGATAAATTGTTTTTTTTATTAAATATCTATATACGAAATATATCTATATATATATATATGAAATCACTTGGTATGACGACAAAAATAATAATTTACAATTGTAATAGAAATTAAATATATATAAGACTCGAATCGTATTACTATTACCTCTAGAATTAAAGAATGAAACTAGAATTATCCATTTTTGTCTTCATAATGTTGGCACTTAAATACTACAACATATTTTGTTTAATTGAAACCGTTTATAATTAACAATTCAATTGTTTTGCCCAACTCCTACGGTATTTGCTTAACAAGCCTTTTGTCAGATTGAATACAATGCCCAAATTTCAAAAGCATAAGGGGCGGTTAGCCTCGGAAAGACTTATAGATAGACCCAGTCAAAGGCAACCAGATGTAAATGTTACGAGCGTGTTTCCGAGGTGCTTTCCGCAAGGAGGAATTTGTCGGAAGTAGTTTAGTTCAGGCCAACGGAAGTTGTGGCGGCGCTAATATGGCGTCATTTCCGCTAACAAGCTGTTGTTTACCTGTTTGCACTAGCTTCGTAATTGGCTGTAAGCTTTGTCGTTATTGACGTATGAATTACTATTATATTTTATTTTCGATGATTAGTCAGTAATATTATGCATTTAATATATACATATTTTTTAAAATGAAAAATCTTCTAAATTATTAGGAATCAGATCTAGTTGATAAGTTGCGTTAACAGTTTTGCTACTTTTACCAAATCATTTCTCTTATATTTATTTGGTTTTTGGTTTAGATCGAACCCACTACAGTTGGCACATAAGATAAGGGACACTACCAAAAGCGCCATTGGCGTCGTCAAAATTGACTTTGTTTTTTGTTTTATATTTGTTTGGGCGATGCAGTAAAATCTAGTTAAGTAAGTTTTAAATATAAAAAATAAAATAAAATTTATTTCTTACCACAAATAATAATTTTTCCAATTAATAATTGGAGTGTTGTGAATAAATAGTCAATAATGTTAATTATTCAACACAACCAAAACTTTTCTATCAGTTCTGTGTTTATTCAAAAATTGGACCGCAGTAATTTGATTTAAATATAATTTTAACATTAATGTCCAAACTGAAAATAATGTTTTACAAAAAGCATTTAAAAGAATCGTGTGTGTTAGTGCGTGTGTGTATTTGTATATGTGTGTGTATGTGTTTGTGAAATCGAAAAATTATTATTTTTTTCTTTCAATAATATTTCTGTATTTGAGTATGACAATGAACGAAAATACTCATTGATTCTGCTGCCACACGAAAATCTATTCATCAAACTAATATGAAGCTTTTCGCGAATTGTAAATGATAAATGTGCGGTTCCAAAACTATAAAAGTTGTCATACATGGTACTGATTGGTTAACAAGATGATTATGACGACAGCTTCTGTAAGGATCGACATAGTTACAGATGTGTTGTCTAAAGGCAATGTGTTAGACAAATAATTGTCAAACAGTTCGTACTTCACTCAGTCTGTACAGAACTACGGTAGGGTAAATAAATGGCTTAAAATGAATAACCTCAAGCACTGCTCATTACGCTCTCTCTAGTTTAAAAGGTCGTGTTTTAGCAGCTCCGCTCCAAACCCCAATTCCATAGGTGATAAGTCATTGACCCAGATCATAATAAGCGCTTCTGAGAACTTTTGCATCTGCCACATGTCGTAATTTTTTTAACACAAAAATCAATTTACGTACTGTGCCACGAAGAAAGCGAATATGTAACGCGAAAGATAGGCATCTATCGAATATAACATCAAGGTACAACTACAACAAACAAGGTATCCCCACTCACCCTTTCAAGAACAGTGCAAACATTTCTATATCTCTTATAAGTAGTGTTTACTACTTCATTTTCAGGCCCCTTACTTTTTTAAATATAAGTTGTCTTTGTTTCTTAAGCATCTCAAAAGACCTGGAGTCATCCATGCTTTTACCATTCTACGTCGTCTCGTGAACTGACGTGTCGTAGTACTATCTGAATTTTTTTTTCTGATAGAGTTTAAGAAGAAGTTAGTTAGAGTTAAGTAACTGGGACGAGATTGTGCTCTTGTTATATTTGTTTCTTATTTTGCGTATTTTCGCGTAGAAGCGATAGATCATTCAAATGTTGTCAAAATATGAGTTTGAGTGTGTTTTGTGTGTGAGTATATATAAGTTTATATGAGTTTTGTGAGCATGGATTGTATTTTATTATTTGAATAAAACAATTCAAATATGAAAGCAAAATACATGCAACTTAAAACAAAAAAAATAAACTAAAAGCGAAACAAGTTGGTGGCAGATGCCGTCATCGTCAGATTGGTGGGTCCTAAGTAATAATTATGGCGGGTTATACAACTCCTTCCTTCGATGTGTAGGTAGCTTGACCAAATCAGTTGTTTGTTACTAAAGTGAACTAGCAAAAAGCGGCAACAAGCACGTTACTTATTCATTTTTATAAAATGTTTCCATTTTTGTTAACCTTTAATTGTAACAACTGACAGATATATATTTAATATGTCATTGAACATTGAAAACGAAATTTTCAGCGCAAAGATGCATGCATACAAGGTATGCCAGTAATATTTTCCATACTCCCGTCTTAAATGCCTTAGTGCGAACGCTCGGCGTTTTGAACGAAACAAGCGTATGTACGTGGTATGCGGCCAAATACCTCTAATGCTATACAGTTTGCACAATGTGCGTTTGCCCCCCCTGGCGTTAACTTTTAAGCTGTTTGCTGAAAATTATATAATCCACTTATTTAACTTATATTTTATTTAGGTCACGACAAACTGCAGATATTATGTAATTTTTTTTATCACTTTTTAAAATATTGATTAAATTGTATTGTATAATGAAGGTCTTAACGGCAAAGTAGAATAGTACCTCTTCCTGTACCGGGTATCATTATAGGCTATTGAGGTACCGGAGCCGACAGAAAACGGTATATCTATTTGAAACCGTATATCTCAAATGACACAGGGCGGTGATGGGCAGGAGCCTTCCTATCGCGAAAGTTACGCTCGTCACCGTGCTGCTATTGAGTGCGATGTTGTGGGCTGGCTGTATTTTCCCTATCGAGTTTGATGAGCGCATTCTTATAGACACTTAAATAAGACTCTCCCTATTTGAATCTCTGAAACTGAAAGCGAAGTGATGTATGATAGTGTAATCTATAATTTTTAATAATTCCAATTTCGTTTGCTTTCGTACTTATAACGGTTATTTTGGGTTTATAAGGTTGGAATTTGAGAATATGTGAGAAAGGTAATCTAATCTAAATCCAATGAAGTGTTGCATAATATAATTCAATACTGAGTAAGTACATCTGATAAAATGTTACCCGTCAAAAATGCAAACAACGTAATCAAAATTTATAACCTAGAGGTATTTATTATTTTAATTTTCAATTTAAAGGGACGATGTTTATTAATTACCGGCTGATTCGGCAAAATATGTTTCACCACAGAATTATCAATCAATATGTAATTGCTTAAACCAGAATTAACGTTTGATTATTGAGTTAAAATTAATATTTAAAAATTAATAGTTTTGCAAAATAAATCGTCAATTCGTTCATTAATGGATTACTTATAATACCTATAAAATCAGTTGCTTAAAAGTATCCGCTAGATAGGCTACCAAGCGGTATAGGCGATAACGAGACGCTGAGTTTGATTGAATTCTTCTAAAGCACGTTTGGAATTCAAACTACACTCATTCCAGATTATGGTTTACTCATTACCAAAACTTTTCCATTGCTGAGTGAAGTCAGTTATTATAGCCATTTTAAGGTTCTGGTCCATTGAAAGGGCTTTTCGGGATTCGCAATCTCAACGCGGTCTTTATCCCAGATGTATAAATTTGAAATTTTGCACGATATTTTATTTCGTACCACTGGACGCAAAAAAAAATGTAAGTGTGTAATCTCATCGTATCCTCGTTTGTTTTCATTTAAGTATGCTATAGCTTAAACGGTCAAAATGATTGGATCTTAATCAGAATAATTTTCACGTTCCTATTCTTAAAAGAATTGTTTGCTCCACAATTTGGCGTTAACTTTCCTAGCACGACTAACAAGTAGTCGGGCATAAAGTAAACCCGAAAGATTAGAATTCCCTGAACTGACATACGAGTAAGTTAGAGGTAAAATGTCATCTTTGGTCTTGTTAAACAGTTCACGTACAAGTAATGGGAATAGTGTCGTCGATCGTTATGTGCCTTAAAATCATTTTTCAGTAATGATTCTACAATTACTGACAGTTCTATGTCCGGTTCCAAATGAATCATTAAGAACCGCCGACGTCCCGTGGCTGATATGATGACAATAAAAAATATTTGAAATGAACACATTAATATGAAAGATATAACGTCAGATATCTATTTATCTCATTTATTTGTACAAATACATGGGAAATCTCTATTCCTAAAATTTTCTGCTCCTCATATTGAGAATTCATTCATTTACATATTTACGCCCGTGCTTTTACCGTATGTGTGCTAAATTTAAACTGAGTCTGTGACTGACAGGTTTACGAATGGTTTCTATTAATGAATGATCTATTTATTTCATTCGGATCCCATAATATTAGAGAGACAACTTTATGTAAGATGATTAATTTCGTATCGAACTTCACTGAAGTATTATGTTTACAATTCGATTGTGCATTTTATGTGTTACTGGTTCTTTTATCTCTTACATGTTAAGATTATCTTACCTCTTATCAAAACCTTCAACTTGACAATTACATATGTTGCGAAAGAGAAATCAACCTAATCGACCATACCGTTCTCAAGTGCTGTTAGGTCATATACATACACGGTAGTGATTGATTTTTACCTTTAATCTATAGAAAGTGTAAAATATAATATATGTCAAATGTACTTTGAACTTTTGTTAAAAATAATAATTTAAATCATCAAAATAAAATCCGTCATATCAAATAGATACTATTTAAGAAACAAATGAAAAAGTTGACCACTAAAAGCATAAACTGATTTATCCAAAAAAATATGGACCACATTAGAATGAACAGGCAATATGTACACTTCAACTTTTATATTATAACACAATAAGGCTATAAATAATAATAAAAAAAAAATAAAATCAAACCGGGTCCGATAGCGCATTCAGTTCTGTTCCTATGAAAAAGTATGTTTGCTCTTTGTCTGTATTTAAGTATTTATGTTAGTGATTCCACTGTTGTTTCATTCGTCCGTTACACACGTGCTTTAGGTGGCAGTTACGCTCGTTCCAGACTAGAGTTAAAAACTACTTTATGGTAGGGCAGACGTATACCACGTCATCTTATCTAAGTCAGTAACTGGTAATTTTGATGCCGTTACTGTTACTTTCTTTCTACTCTTACATTCACTAGCAATAACTAAACCATTAACCCATTTCTTTTTTATTCACATAAATTAATGATAAATATGAAATCCATCCAAACTCATGATACAAACGAACAATATACGCCTTAATTTACATAACAATCCTGCCTATATTCAGTTAAACACATCATGTAACATAATAATCAGTGTTGTGTACAATTTAGTAATGTAGCGATCGACATGATTTTTTGCATGGGGGTGATTTAGGAGTCACAAAATATCATAGGTACGCTTTTTTGTCCTGTAAGATAGATTAATTCCTTTTTTTTAAAGTGTAACATAATTCATAAATATATACAACCAGCGCTTGCGGTTGAATTAGCATATCAGCCGTAGAAAGTCCACTGTTGGACAAAAGTCAAGAACCCCCCAAAAAAGGGGATATTTTTGGCGATAACTGCCGCGCTGGTGGAGTCAATCACGGAAAGTATCTTTGCGATTGGGATGGGGTTTTCTGACCAACCCCACCTTGTATTTGACCTGCGCTGTTTGTTATTTGCTGATAATATGACTTTTTAGCCCTGGGGTGCCGGTAGGCATAGCAGAATACCTTCCTCTGTACCAGGTATCGTAAGAGGTGACCGAGGTACTAAAACCGGCTGATGGCGGTATATCCATCCGAAAAAGTGTAGCTGAAATTCACTGGGCGGGGATTATGGGCAATATCCCCCTATCATGGGGAGACCTATGTGTAACAGTGGACTTACAATGGCTGATATGATGATGATAACTTCAAAACTCAACCTTCAATTCAGTCAAATAACATTGCCTCTAGTGCTCGTTATTAGCTAGAAACACGCTACTCTCACATTTGGTGCCATGTCGCGACAGACGTGTATTGGTTTCATAGTTAGTATGATCAGAAACACATTATTAGTGTATTTTGACGAAACACTTTGTTTGTAAACCGATGTGCTTCCTTATTAAACAGGGTGTTTCTGGCTTTAATTGCAAAACAATCAGTGTAAGGTTTGCCCAAAATAGTCCATACATAGTCCATATGTAATATATAGTCCGTTTTAATAAATTTACATAACATCTGTGACGTTGCGTGTATTGTTAAAATGTATGTATGTTTTTATATATAATCATACAAAACACGCAATAACATTAACAATAACTTAAATAAATACATTACATTATATAGTATTATATTTATTCAAGTATTTTTAATAATATTCACGCAAAATATTTATATAATCTGTGTCACAGTTTTAAAAATTTGCTTTTTCAAGCAACGGAAAAGGGAACTTTCTTTATCTCTTGTGCACATAACGCTTTTACTTTTTTCCCGCGTCCGAACACATATCTCAAAACCATATAGTGTGACCATTTTATGAACATCTCTGCTATATTATATAATATAAATAGTTCTATGTATCCATTGTACAAAATATTGCTAGATCATAATATTGTTTTCTTGTATTTACATGTGTAAAAAACAGATAAATAGTTGTAAGTATATTTTTATAGTTAACTTTGATTTTATATGCACAAATTTATTTATACTTTTTGAGTACACTACGGTTGACGATTCCACGGACCTGGTCGGTTGTCCGATTAGGTGCAGAGGCGAAATGCGACGTGGCGCGTCCCCAATAGGCGGATAGGGATAGTGGCATCAAGAGGCTCTTGTCTTTATTTCGACTTTGTCAATACATTGTGCAAGGATTCAGGTTGATTGTGTGTGAATGCTGTGATTTTAACTATTTATGCTGTTAATCATCTTCCACGGGGAGACTGTTCACCTTTTTGCTTTTACTAATGCTGCTCATTCTCAAAAGGTAAAACTTTTGGATGACTTGAACTTAGGAATGACTGGTAATTTAACCTGCTTCAGGGTAACCGGGTATGGTCGCCAGGAGTTACAGCACGAGGTTTGTTGTATTTTTTCACAGCGTGCGGCTTCTTTCTTGGTGGTGGCACGGGTGCCTCTGAATTGTACCCGAAGGGTTACAGTTGCTGAGCACCCTGAGGATTGGTAGGAATTACCGGAGAAAAATTTCTCTCCTGGATCCCAGATCACTCAGGTGCTACCGATGTCTTGAAGTGGGCCTATTGCAGATTATTACAACGTGAACAGAGTACGTAGCAACATTTGCTACGGCTACGGGAAGTCCGGCCATCAAGATCGGTGGTGCTGTGAGGAGCCTAAGTGTCTTCTTTGAGCTGAAGCGGGAAAACTCGCTACACGCAGGCAGGGCTCTTTGAGCAAGCTGGCTGTTCTAGCAAGCCCAAAAGCGATCGTTAGATTCGCGTCGAATTCCTCTAAGCCGATAAGGCTTGAGCGGCAGTCGCGAAGCCCTCTGAGGAGGTTCTGAGGAGTATATGGATCAAAACCCGGGGGGTTTTCCGCTCGTCTCAGATCGGGAAAGATGGCGCGCGCACGTGATCAGTACAATACTCTAAGGGCGTTTTGCCGCTCCTAAGCGTGACCCAGACGTGACCCACTGAGACCCGTGCGTGCTGGTTGCGTGAGAATCCCAGAGTTTATAGTGGCGAACCCCATATAACACGTCGATTTCCCCCGGGACGACAGGAATAGGTGAGCCATTTTTCCCTGAGGAGAAAAAATGATATCCCTGAATGTTATTTTGTAAGAGGAGGGATCTAAGGCTGAGAATTACATAAATCTTTACTTAGAAAATTAAATTTAGCCAAGAAGAATGATCTGTCAGATACCGGCAGAGTAGAATAGTATCTCCTCTGTACCAGGTGTCGTAATAGGCGATTAAGGCTCTAAAATCGACATATGGCGGTATATCCACTTGAAACACTATAGCTCTAATGCACAGAGCGGGGATGGGCAGTAGCATGCCCGTCGCAATAGCTGCGCTCTACGACTGCCAACACGTTTGCCCAGTGCGGCTATTATGGGAAAAATTCTCCCTTATTTGGAGAGGCCTATGTACAGCAGTGGACTTTCAATGACTGATACGAAAAAAAAAAGAAGTATGAATTCTTCTTCTCCTTTTTCATTATTATATTTTCTAGAAAAAATTGTATATGTATTTATGTTAATCTATTTAGTAAGATTTTTGATTTTGGTTTGGTTTACTGTTTTGAATGTAGTAAGACATGGCTATAGTTTGATATCTAATTTCTTTCTAGCAGTCAAGTCATCATATTGTATTGTTCCTAGTTCCATGCAAAGAGGTTTTATATAATTACTTGGTAGAAACATCGAATGGTATGTATTTGAATAATTACCTAGTCTATCGTCAACTATTATTTCATTATTCCGTCCTTAATTATAATAAGCAGCTACCAATATACTGCAAGAAGGTGAAGAATAACTTGATGAACTACATAAAACATGAAAGAAATATATAGATATTGAATTTCTAACGATCTATTTGAAACTTAATAAAACTACATACATCTTACTTCTATATACATCTTAATAAAACGTTTCTTTTTATAGAATTTAATAGAACATTCTGACACTTAATACCTTTTAAAAGATTACTCCTGATTGTACGTATTTTTTCATGTGTAAAACATTCTTGTTTTTATTGTATTGTACTTTTTTATACTCGTAAGTCGGAAGTTTTGTTTTTCTCTTTACATGTAACACGTCTTTACTTACATTTGTTTACGTTGTCCTTGTTAGTTGCTGAGCTAGGATGCTGTAAGACACATCTCATACATTGATCTGTCTCCGAGATAAGTAGCTTATAGTATCTTATCCGTAACACAAGTGGTGTTAAGGATATCAGACAACATAGGAATTACAAATATCCTGAAATACCTACATATATTTAAAACTGAGATATAACAAACCCACATTTTCATCTTATAAATATTATTTTCTGGATGGGGCCCGAACCTACGACCCTTGTTTCATGTTTTATCGAATAGTAACAGACAATTTATTAGTTCCACAAAATAGTTAAGTTCATTTATTTGAATATTCGGAATATCCTTTTGTTGTAAACTGCAGCAAGTGTTTTCAGTTACACCGCATAAATAACTTAAAATATGAAGAGTTGTGGTATTGTAGTATTTTAAGAGCAGGAAATATCTGCTGTACATATTAACGTGGTCCATATGTATCCGAAATATTTAGGTTATTCGTCAAGACAAGTCACTATTCTTCTCTACCTAGAATATAAAAGAGTATTTGATAGTATTGTAAGGATGAATTAATAAATTTTTGTAATAAGACGTACGTGATCATCACAAAAAATATAAAAAATCATATTAAATAAATGTGTTGAATTTTTTATCACATAATATTTTTGTTGTAAGCAATCTTATATTATTTTAGAGATAGACTTCATACAAAGGTTGCTTGCATTAGTACGTCACTCTCATCTATTTTTTCCGCCAAGTAGCATTGTTTTTGCATTGCTGTATTTTGGTTTAAAGGGTGAGATATAAGTAAATTTACTGATTAATGTAACATAATATCTGTAAGTCACAAGGTTGGAAGTGATGGCTTTTGATGCTACGATCTACTATCAGGTCAACATTTGTCGACTTTTCTTGTAAAAGAGAAATAAAATTATCTTCAAATAATTCTATTATAGCACATGTTTATATCTCACAGATAATCTACAGTGTTTTTATTCAATTGTAAATATTATCTGGGGCACAAAAATCGTAGGTTCTATTTATTTAATAATAATAATACTTCTTATTGTACACCAATGAAAATAAATCAAGAACATCACAAAAACATGGAATAGTAGGTACAAAAGTCGGCCTTAACGCTAAATGCAATTTCTTACAGGCCAACTTTATATAATGATTGTTAATTATATAAAGTAAACATAATAATTGATGTTTTTAAATTTTATATTTGTAATAACCCTGTCTGGTGAACACAAGTGCTTTAAGTGATTTACCACGGCTTACAGCTTAAAGATGTTGGGTGAGTTATATATTATATACATGCCTCCTCTCCGACTTACCGACCGAAAAAAATCGAAAAAAGAAATTAGCCGAATTGGTCGATCTGTTCAATAAAGCATACGTAGTATACCTTAAATTTAATTTGTCATCAATAAATAGACTCATGTCATTTTTATTTAATAAATAGACTCATGTATTCAATAAAAATGACTTTTACAATTATTTGACCAATTTTAAGATCGAGGTCACTTTGTGTCTTAACGTAGATACTTTGTTCTTTTTACAACAAATCTTTGTCATTAATTATATTTTTTTATATCAAGCGGCGTCGCATTGTCTTTAGTTTTATAATAATTGCAGTCTTATTGACCTTTCTTTGTTATAAGGTTATAGCAAGAGCAAGCTTTTGTAATTTATAATCATAGTGAAAGGTATACATTAATTTTTAGAAAGAAAGAATTATTGTCTTGTTTGTAAGGTATTATTTCTGTCTGTTTAATCTATATTTCACTCTTACGCAGAACCAATCACAAATTAAACGTACAGGGCACTATAGAAAGTTAATTTATAAATATAAAACTATTAATAGTCATATAGTTAAGGTATTGTTACTCGGACTTGGGAGGAAAAGAATTAAAAAATAAAACAACTATACTTTAGTTGAATATTTTAAATTAACTTGTAAAAAGTATATATGCGATGGAGATACCCTTTTGCAACTTTTATTAAGATTATCTTGTTTCATTTTACTTTTTTCAACCTACTGCAAGTAGGTTGAAAAGAGGACATATGCTACTTTGCCCCAAAAATAATTTACAATTCATTTAGGATGTACGTGTATGTAAAAAAATGGATGGAGCTAAGGGGCTTTTATCGGGCTATCGGGCTAATGCAATAAGAATTTCCCAATCCGATTAAAATTTGTAGATCTCAAGATTGATATTATAAATGTTAAAGTGTGTTTGTTTGATACTTGTTTACGTTTTCTACACAACTGATCTTCTCTGATCTAATTTTACAAGCAGGAATATACTCTTTGAGAGGTGAAAGGTGTTCATATATGGTTAAAATTCTAAACGAAGGTCAAAAAATTCTCTTTCTCGTTTACCTTTATCTATACTGTATACTTGTTTGAAGGGTGACCTGGTTGTGCTGGAAAGGATACTTTAAGCAACTTTACTTAGTATATACCATATAATACTTATAGTGTATACCAAACAAATATTACCAAAAAGAACAGTTTCCAAAATTTTTAATACCGAGTGCGAGTCAAAGTAATCTTAGCTTATATTTCTTTAAATCTTCAATAAAAAACTCGTGAAATACAAACACATAACCTGCTAAATCAGTAGGTAATATAATATAGACAAAAAGATATGGCGGGTTGATCTATTCTGATTACCTTCATTTTCTAAATATACTTTACTATGCTGTACTGTATACTGTATAAAAGCCTAGTGAACTATTTATATCAAAATGTAGTCTGGACGAAATTGCTTGCTTATGAGTTAAGTTCTCCTATTGCCATCATCAAACATCATCAGTAATACCTACGAGTTTATATCTGCCTGGATATTAATAACAATATATATAAAATCGAATCTACTAATTTCTGATATATTAAAATTATTAACCATTATATTTAAACCTTAGATAATTATTAATAAAACAACTATTGATATTTTTGTTTGGGTAATATATGCGTATATTAATACTCTAGTAATACTTGTAAATATGTATATATGTCATTTTCATGACATCTACATCACATCCATCTGTGATGCTCATAGTATAAGCACTGAATGTACTTAACAGATTTCATCGGTGTCCAACTTTCTTCATTTTGTGAACAGTTTCATTAAGAGTTGTGTAATATTGTGATTTTATGCACGCATTATTATTTTTAAGTTCAAGTTTCAGCTATTATGTTTTTGTTGCATTCGTATTGTTAATTTAGGAATAATGAATTTAGTCCAATTCATTGTATATTTATAAGTTGGCTGTTGTTATTCTTTCAAATTAAATAAAAAATAAAAAAAAATATATTAAGACTACGAAGTTTTTTCCTTTACATAACGTCCCATGTCTATTTTGTATGGCACGAAAATAAAATGTTACGACAACGGTAACTTGTGCAAAAATAACAATAACTGTTCTTTATTATTAATATGTTTACATAGGTACTCTACCCTGTTTATTTATGTAGTAAGTGCGTATGTTATGTCTAAATTCACACCATTACGCTTTCAATGAATGAATAATATTGCGATAAACTGCAATTTAGGACGAATGGTACGTGTAGCTAAATTGCATAGGGTTAGGATGCCCCGTGGCGAAAGCTGCGCTTTGCGATTGCCAACACGCTTGTTCAGCGCGGCAATTATGGATAAACTTCCCCCTTTCTTGGCGAAGCCTATGCTCAGCAGTGGATTACCGATGGCTGTAATGATGTTGATGATGACATGGAAGTTATTCAATTTGTGTTTTATTTTCGAGGTTTCAGTGCAACGACACATACAGCCTAAACTTTGTATTAGACATAATAGACATAAAAAAGATCATCCGACCTTGCTATACTTGCTCATGTTTTATTTTTCGTACTATAAGAACTGTCGGTCGTCTGTTTAAAAACCGCTGATAAACGAGATTGTGTCGTTGATAGTAAAATATTTAAAAAAGAATACAAGAAACATTAAAAAGGAAAACGAATTACATTTTACTTTTGCAGCTACAGCTTTTTAGTCTGACTAATGGTTCACCCTCAGTTTAAGTAAAAATACTGTATTTTAAAAATTGACATTTAACATTTCATAGATAATATAATATAATTAAAACATTTAACTAATTAAAAGGAAAACCAAACGTTTACATTTTGAGTATTATGTTTCTTTTTTATTAGCATGCGCTATAAATTAAATATTTAAAGTAACTATTAAGAAATGGGTGTTTGATTTGTTATTTAAGATAAATGTTTAGAACGTAGGTTAACTAGTTCTGCCAGAACTGTTTTGTAATTACTTATATAACAAAACGGTATAATACAATATACATATAATACAATATACATACAACAGTGGGGTGTCGCTTGTAGAATGATTTATTTAGAATATCAAATATAACGTATCTAATATGCGATATCTTTTTGCTGTTTTAGTTAGACAAAAAGTACATCATTTGAATTATTAAATATAAACTAGTACATTTGACGGACCCGATGGCACAGTTACTATTACTCCTATCTTGTGCGCTATTGTTATGGCAATCTCCATCAAGGATAAATATTTGTTTTTTTTGTGTCTGGGTGTTAAAAATATATATTTAAGTATAATATTCGATATATGAACGTAACACAAGTGCTTTAAGCGACTTATCACGTTAGGACAATATGAGATATTGTGGGAATTTATTATTTATTTTTATTATCGTATTTTCATTCTATACAATTCATTATTGACATAATATTATTGCATTACAATTATTGCATAAACGGAATAGTTGTGAAATTCTGCGGTTCGCGGTAAATTCCGACATTTGGGGCACAACTTGTGGCAATTAGGAACTCCGCATCCCGGCTACGCCTCAACTTTAGGGAATGGACCGAAACAATTATGTTTCAAGAGTTCTAGCTTCCTTAGGGAAAAGAAACTTTTCTCTTAAAGTGAACCACTCTAAGAATATAAACTAAAAAAATCAAGCACTAGGACTAGATGAATGAAGACAGGCATGCGTCTTAATTGTTTTTGACACATTGACAATATCTACAATTGTATGGTAAGACTACATAAAGTACATTTTTAATACTTTAATTTTTAAATAAATAATATTAGTTATTATATGTATCGAAACAATATTTGCTTATCAATAAATATGTAATAAGATATACTAAAACAGTAGAAACAATATTTAGGTATTTATTCGCCTGTATGTTGGGATTGAAAGCAGTTATCACTGAATTTTATGTAGTTTGCTCGTGGATTATTTACTAATACAGAGGTCTTCTGCATTGGAACCTTACGCTCACCTATTTCTACCAAAAAGCAATGTCCGCATTGCTGTGTACTGGTTTGAAGGGTGAGAGTAGTGAAATTACTGGGTGAATATGACATTGCATCTTCGGTTCACAAGGTTGGCGGCCCACTAATGATATCTTTGTGATGAAACAAATGTAGGCTGCGTTCACTTTTATCAGCAAGCGGACCGTACTGTTTGCTGACTTCATAACATTAAAAAAAAGTGCATTTATCAGTCTAGTCAATAAACCAATTTATAAATTAAGTTAAGATATATATATATATATATATATATATATATATATATATATATATATAGGATATAATATTATTGATAATAAAACTGCAGTAACTTTGAAACAAAGGTTTGTGCCGACGCCAATATTCATTTAAACATTACCAATTAGTTGATTTTTATTTAATTTTTGACTTATTTTAAATGGCCTATTCGGTTAGAGTATTTTTTGAATTTAAGTTTAAAAAAGATTCTAGTTGCATTTAAAAGCTAAATCTAAAATGGGATAAATGTCTTTAGAGTTGTTATTCTTCTCGTAGATTAAAATAAAAATATACCCTCGATTTTATGCCTTGACATTAATTTAAAATCTGTTTTCCCTGTGACCACTATCGCTTCCGTGCCATTGGTTTCAATTACCCAGGGAAATAAAAAGTTAACAAGAGCCTGGCTTGTTTTCCCGGAGCTACGCAAATTCACCTATAATGAAATTGGTTCGGCTTAGCCGAGAAAAATAGCTTTTTATCGGTAAATAAAGTCCCATTTTAACCTAAAAATTTAAATTACCCTCGAAATGGGATTTTGGCGTGTTGATTCCTAAATCTTGGTGAAAAGTGATTTAATATTAGCATAACTTGGTGAAAATAAAATGGATGTGTACTGAATCACTTATATATATAGTTAATTAGCTATAGTTGCTGGTGGTAATCATATGTAAAATAACAAGTTGTCAAATACAATAAAAGTTACACGGCAAACATATTTAAGTGAATTTTTAAGTTGCATCGTTAAAAAGTAATATTAAACTTATATAACGTGTCTTGTGTACAGATTTTTATTTACTTAAATAACACAATCGATATTTATTTGTAACAAGGCTTCCTCTTTTTTTAGTCAAAGCCTGCATAAACCATTAGAGGAACGCCCGAACAAAAACAAACTGAGTTGAGAAGCCACGAGAATTTGAATTTAATTTGTCACATTTCGCTGGGGAAGTGCGCCGAACTCGCGAATTGTTCTCAGAATGGAATATTAACTTCTTAACATAACTAAATTTGGTTATTCAAAGACACAAGCGCCGTTAAAGCTCAGGTTGGACTTGAGCAAGCAAGCAAGTTTGGGCAAGGTAGGTAGGCACTTGCGGTTAACTAGCGACTTACAACTTTGTACATTTGTTTTAATTTCAATACAATTGAGAATTTCGCAATGCTATAATTGATCTACTTAAACTTGTATATTTTTATTTAAAGATCATAAACTGGTATATGAAATCCATTTGTTGCGTTTTCATGGTAAAACCACGTATTGCTTAATTCTATATAGAATAATCATCAAGTCATGGTAGTATTGTAAAATAGATATGTTTATTGTATGTAGTTAAGTTGAACTAAATTAATGATTTTTGTGTGTAAATTTATAATTAATTATTGATTAAGTCACAAAGTTAACTAGAAAATCCAAAGAAAATCTTAAGTGTACCCTTGATCAAACTAAGAAGCATCTACGTAACGGGAAATGCCCTCTTAGGGGTCAAAGCATTGGAACTGGACTGATGACCTATAGCCTTCGTAAAGCAGAAGCACATATTATACCGCTAGAGAATTAGGGAATTCCTACTCAGAATTGTTATGATTATTTTTGATTTGCAATCAAATAAAATATATGTCCCAAATTTTCACACTTTCTCAATTTCCGACCAACGAGTATTTTAATCCTAGTTTTTGTTCACTAGAAATAATATATAAGGCAGAGCAACGTTTGTCGGGTTTAATAGTATGTTTATGTTATATATTGCCATGACTTCTGAGTTACGATGGCAGAATAGATTATCTGCTCGTTTACTATCAAAAGTATCAACCAGGTGATCAAGCTACTCTATCAGTAGACAGATAATATACTTACTTTTTTATTTGTATGATATCACACAACAATTTAATCGTCGTAAGTCTTAGATTACTAGTCTACATTTAAACAGATTATTTATTTTTAGGTAGTAAGTCAATATTGTTTAATTTCGAATAGCTTAATGCAGTTTTAATAAAAAAAATTACAATGTAGATTCAATACATTACATTTTTCAGCTAAAGCGTAACAAACATCGAGAAGTTAATAGGCATTGACTTCAACTAAGTCCTGACAGACTTTAGTGTCGTTATTCATCGCGTGTTTTATCAATGGTTCATTATTCTTCTAAGTAATACCTAGATCGTTTTCCCACGTCATGCAAAACATGTTTATAACTTCTTATGTACTTTTATGATCATGGCAACAATCAGACTGGCCGTGAATTGTCCACTCATTTCCTGTCAAGAAACATGTAACGTCAGTAAAATGAAACTTTACTTGTATTTTAAAGAAGTTAACAATTTAAAAGAATTACGTACTATCCGCTACCTCGATCGCATAGACAATACTTATATTCTTGATTATGTCTTATAAGCTTATCCTAATGGACTTACAAAGCTAATTTTACAATTATAAAATATTAGCTGATCCGATAGATGTTTTTCTATCTTAAATATATATTAATATCGGATTCTTATGATTTAGACCGATGCATTTGTTTAAAACGATGTTTGCAACACATATTCTCTCAATCGCACTAACTGTCAAACGACTTGGAGTTATATTAACACCATAAAATAACATTAAAAAAGTTGATATGATCGTTAAATTTTCTAAAATTTAGAAATCATAAAAAAACCGTCTCCTTACAAATAAACACAACAAAAAAAGAATTATCCAAATAAGAAGAGTAGTTTCTTCCCTTGTACTTCGTGTCGTAGGAGGCGACTAAGGTACCAGAACCGAGAGATGACGGTATATCCATCCGAGATAGTGTAGCTCAAATGCATAGGGTGGGGATAGGCGGCAGAATTCCTGTCGCGAAAGCTGCGCTCTGCGATTGCCAACACGCTGGCCCAACGCGGCAATTATAAGCAAAACTCCCTCTTTTTAAGGAGGCTTATGTCCAGCAGTGGACTTCAATGGCTGATATGATGGTGATGATAAATTCATATATATTAAGAACTAGATATGTAATCTTAATCTACAATTATAGATTAGGACTATACTAAATCTAGTGACTGAACATTTTCTATTCATTCAAATTTGACACAGTTTTTACGAGATCCGAATAAAATCCGTGGGTTTTGTAAACGCTACACGTTGGCGTAGAATGTCAAACATTAGTTCTAGCTGGTTTAAACCATTTGATATTCGTAAAGTGTGCAGAGCCGACATATTGTAAAAATTAAGTTGAGATATTGAGATGGCACAAAAAACCTATACACAGGCACTTAAGAATCGTCAAAAAAAGGTTTGCTAACTCTAAACATGTTATTATCAATAGCCGTGGAGTGCCGGCGGAGTTGAGGGAGGTCCCTCAGTACCAGGTGTCGTAAGAGGCGATTAAGGTACCGGGGCCGACAGATGGCGGTATATCTATCGGAAACAGCGCAATAGGGATAGGCAGCGGCAACTTCGTCGCGTAGTTACGCTTTGTGATTGCCATCCCGCCTGTCCAGCGGGGCAATTATGGGTAAATATATCTTGGGAGTTCAACAGTGGTTTTTTAATGGCTTATATGAAAATGATAATAAAATATTTTATATCACTAAGTGGGCAAATAAAATATTTGTATAGTAATCGTTGCCAATGTTAATATATGTATATACACAAGTTTATTATCCGGTACATGAATCATCATCATCACTGCTAATTTGCAGTAGATGTCCAAGAAAATCATTTTAATACTGCAGGTTTACATTATATAACACCAGAAAATAGCTTGCAGGAAAATCTAATGTTGTTTAAGGTCCCATGTCAACCTCCATTAACGATCGGCATTAAAAAAAGAGTGAACTATATTAAAACTGTAAGCCGTGATAGAACACTACATTTATAAATATTAAATACGTTTAGTATTTTAAAAATCTTAATACTAATAGAACATAAATATTTTCATATATTTAAATATTTTTTTAATTACCCTTAGAATAATCTGTAGTGGTTATTAAAAAATTAATTAACATACAGATTTAAAAATAGACAAATAGGTCTATAGGACGTACCATGTATTATCATAAAAAAACCTACAAATAAGTATTGCGGTGATAGAGATTCGATATAAATGAAAACCACATACGCGATAAGAATCATAATCTAATAATAATTTGGTTTTTAACTCGCAAAAAAGGCTTATATATGTTATCGTTTTTTCTTAGACAATCTTTTGTCAGAATGTTTAATTTACAGCAGCGCACATGTAAATGTAGTATAATTTAATGTTACGAAAGTTATACGCATTTTTGTTTATTAAAGGATTTATTAAATGGTATAAAATGTGTATATCTATCTATTAGCTCTATCTATTAGCGTTTATCTTTAAGATTGCTTACTTTCAGTTTCCAGTTACCAGTTACAATTATACATGATATGACAAAAAAGAAAATTTTTGATATTTGTTCTGTAATAGAGTCTATAATTATAGCTCTTAAAATTGTGTGGTTTCTAAATAAAGTTAGAAAAATATAACGGCCCAAATGCAGCTTTATTTACTGTTATAATCTTTAGCTTATCTATTTACCTATTTATTATACAGATACTTACATATGAAGACAAAAAAGATAGCTACTTATTTAAGATTGCTTACTTTCAGTTTCCAGTTACCAGTTTCAATTATATATGACATGACAAAAATGAAATTTTTTGATATTTGTTTTGTAATAGAGTCTATAATTATAGCTCTTAAAATTGTGTGGTCTCTAAATAAAGTTAAAAAAATATAACGGCCCAAATGCAGCTTTATTTACTGTTATAAACTTTAGATTATACCTATATCTATTTATACTTTTATTATGAAAATCATCTATAATAAATAAGACCCGTGTCTGTCTCCGATGGTCCACCAATACTGGCTTCATTAACGTTTCATGTAACACGCGGTTCGCCCGCATATGCTCTTGTTTATTTTCGATTTCTCTCACAGTATTCTCATACATATCTTTTTTTATTTGTGTGTGCAGT
Organism: Heortia vitessoides; assembly: GCA_020976665.1. Classification (NCBI taxonomy): domain Eukaryota; kingdom Metazoa; phylum Arthropoda; class Insecta; order Lepidoptera; family Crambidae; genus Heortia; species Heortia vitessoides. Next base: position 10,170,963 of record JACJUM010002878.1, on the reverse strand, counting down.
GAATACCTATGCGGAGAGAACTGGACTAAACTACAAAATGGATGTCAATATACGATCTAATAAGAAAATTTTGACATCGAAGTTTAGCTCAAATATGTGTACACTCATTTATTGAAATAATAAAAGAGAATTTATGTGAAATAGGACAACATATATCTCCCAATCTCCAAATTGTGTTGTGCAGTCGTAAATTAATTAACCAATAAGAAGTATTGAGATCTAAAGTTCTCTGACGTATTTGTTTCTTTCATGAAAATTGTTAATTAGTGAAAATACTATATCACAATAATTACTAAAGTGCGTTAGAGCGAAAGAGTTACAAAGAAGGAATGGGAAAAAGGGGAAGAAGGGGGAGTGTCTTCTACGATTGAATTCCGAAATTCGCATCGTAATATTTGACCTTTTTGATTTCAGTTGATATTAGTAATACATTTTAAATTACGAGGCATTGATATGTCGGTTACAGTTAGTGGTCAGAAAAACCAGACTGAAAATGAGCGTAACTTAATTTTCCTCGAGTGATGTGCAAAATTACCAAGAATCGTTAGCCCAAGAAACTTAAAAGATGAACATTTTTTTGGAAATGTGTAGATGATATATTTTTTTAAATTAATTGGTTATTATATTTATGCATGTCCCCGTACGTTATAACTAAAAAAAAACTACAAAACCTGTTTCTAACTTGTTTCTTCAAAAGCCGACTGACACCGGACGACCAATATGACTCAGCCACAAATACTAGAAAACTATAATTTCTTCGATCTGTATGGTAATTCTGATTTGCATAACACGGCGCATGCAAAATATCAATCAATTCATTTCACAATGGCACGGAAGCCTTCATATTTCTATTTCAATAATGCAAATAGAATGTAATACGATGATTTCTTTATTATGAAAATAAAAACAATCTGCTTTATAATTTAAGGTATAATAAAATCAACATTTGGCCGACATTCTTGGCACAGCATGTGGGTAAAATAAGGAAAAAACTGCCGATTCAAGGTATCATTTGTACTCCTTATTTATTACACTTTCAGTAATATATTGATTTTAAAGTTATATATGTATTCGCATTGCTGTGGTCTGGAAGTGTTAGAAAGGCAGTGAAATTACTGGGTAATGTGACATTATATCTTCAAGTCAAAAGGTTGGCAACGCACTAGTTTTATCCTCGTGATATTGAGAGCGACACTGCAGCCTATAAATGTAAAAGCAGCAGTGATGCTTACTCACGCGGTCTTTAAGCATGTTTGTCGACCTGGTAAGGCAAAAAAGAATTGCGGAAAGATTGCGTATATCCGTCCAAAATAGCATAGCTCAAATGTAATAGTTCGGGTAGGCCAGCGCCATTCTCGTCTGCGTGGTATGCTCAGAGTTTGGCACGCCTGCCAAGGAGTAGTGGAAAAGTCTGGCAATCTGGCATCTCAGGAAATATGAGCAAAGAGCCCCTTTTCTTGGAGAAGCCTTCGTCCAGCAGTGGACGTTCTATGGTTGCTATGTAATGACGATGAGGAAGTAGGTAGTCTAAGATAGCTGGATCAAAGATGACATATTTTTGTTGGGTATTCGTAAAATAAATATACTCGTAAGATAGTTTAATCTCTACAAAATACAGATTAGTATCATCCTCTAATCTAATAGACAAATCCCTAGTCGAAACATGAAATCCGACTCCGAAGTTCCCATATAAAGTTCAAATAAGGATAAAAGATGTAAATGGCATTGCAGTGGCTCTGCAGGCTGAGGTCGTGACCTAGAACAGCAAATGTCGGTGGCCACGTGACGCGGTCGCAGGTGGGCAGTCCGCTATAAAAATCCTGGCATAGTACAATGGATAGTTATACAGTTATGTACAGAAACTAAGGGATGAACCGAACAACTATAATAAAACACAGTATCCAAATAAAAGTTACATGACTTATTGCAATTCCAATGCCAGCGGACTTAAACGCAAACACCTGAAATCTGCACGAGAGATGTGGATTTAAAATGAAGTTAATTATGCACAGAATGAATTGTGTCTGTAATTTCGAAAAAGATGTATATAGTCTAACTATAGATAACTATATCATCGCTGTTTCTTTGTTTGTTATTGCGTACACTTTTGTATAGAATAGTAGAAGATAAAAAAAAGTGTATATTGTAAAAATTTTGTTTATAATGCTTGTACTAAGGTATTTGGCTGACACGTTTAGAGTGATAAACCGAAGCAAATTGAAACGGTTCATCTAATTATTTTCGCTTCATACGTCCACAAAATATTTCGTGTTTATAATATGAGTAGTATTAGCCATAGTTAAGTCATGGTTTTGTTTCAAATACTGTATGTGAGAGCATTGCAAAATTCCAATACAACGAAATCGAGAAACATTAAAAACTAAGCGCGTGGTATTTACTTGCTTTTAATGTCAAGGGATTTAAAAAAAAGTAGAACAAAATAATAAATGTTGTTCACGACTTTCCATGTATATTAAGCGACATTAACTTTGAGGATAACAACGAGCAATATTAAAAGGATTTAATAATTACATTACGAAGTAATAGCGTGAAAGAATGTCATTGTTTGCAACCGTGTCGTAGTTAGAATCTACTTCGAATTTAAATCGATTGATCCGCGAGTTTATCGTATTAGGATTAGTGAAGTATTCCGTACTGGACATCCAGAGATAGAACTCAAAGGTTACATATTGCCACCAGCAAAAATAATTTAATATTCCACAATACGTATTTCATAAAAACAATTGCTGAGGTCATTTCAAATATACAACCTAAAAAAAGTTGGTTTTATTTATACTTTCAAACAGTCGTTAATAAAAATATATTTATCTATATAGTGTCATCATCATCATCATACCAGCCATTAAAAGTCCACTGTTTGATTTTGGCCTCCCCAAAAAAGGGGGTATGTTGCCCATAATTGCCACACTTGGCAAGCGTGTTTCCAATCGCAGAGCGTAGCTTTCGCGACGGGGAAGCTGCTGCCTATCCCCGCCCGGTACATTTGAGCAGACTAGCTAGGATATACCCTACTATTAGTCGTCTCTTACGATACCTGGTACAGGGGGAGGTACTATTCTACTTTGCCAGTACCAGCCCGATTTCGCATTTCCGATTACATTTCCGATTTTAGTAGTGTTGTTATCTTGTGTGCCGAAAGTCGTAGGTTTTCAATTCCACCCGAAATAAACAATTATGTAGTGAAAATTTGTGTTTGTTTTGTATCTGAATGATTATCAGGGTGATCAAAACGTCATTTTAAAATGTGAATACAAGACATATAGTGTTTTTTTTTATGAGTTATTAAGTAATATTTTGAAAAATCCCCGCTTGTCCGATATCCGTAGCACAAGTGCTCTCAACTGCTGTACCGAGGATCAGACCATTCATTTCAGGATTAGAATTAATAATGAATGATTTATTGAATTTTTAAGTATTTCTTCTCGGAATCCTAATCCTAATCTCAGCTCTTTTTATATTAAAATTTGTTAAATAATACTCGCTTCATATATTATATTTGTTACTAGGGATAATATTTTTCTATATTGGCTGTGGAACATTAAAAAGTTAGTAACTTTTACGAGACTATTAAATACCTAACGAGATGCCAGCTGGCTTGCATCTCAACGAGTTGCCAGATGCAGCAAACAGGTATCAGACACCGTAAATAAGTTTTCCTTATACGATTTTAACTTGTTTATATATCCGATGTTAAAGGTAATTGGTACCGATGTAAAGGGGTAATTATTTGAAAAGCGGCAAAAAAAATAATGTAATTTCTATAAAAATAAAAAGTATACGTTAAATTATGAAAATTTTTAAAGTACGAAAATTTAATACGATACGAAAGTATTAAAACATTTGTGTAGGTCTGTGAATTAAATTTCAGAACCTACAAACATATTTTCACGTTTATTCTTATAACAACCAGCTTTATTGCTATTGAAAAAAGTTATCTTAGCTAGTAAGCTGCATAGTGTTGAGGATTAGAATCACCATTTTGAGTGCCTCGTTATACTTGGCTTATATAAATTTTAGGAAAAGTGAGTGATAAATTCAAAACCCGTGCCGCAGAAATCCTATCCGGGACTAACTTGACCGGTATTATAAAGATTACTCGACGAAATAGTGGGGCCTTTCCGTTCAATTTCGCAAATCGCGTTGCGTTCACGGCTCGCCAACTGATGTATCGCTTTCGCCAAGAGTCCGTAGCTCGTTGATGGCAAATTGGATTTTTTCTATAAAGCCTCTCACATTTTATCCCCGAGAGCAACAAGCAGTTTGTAAACGGACAACGCAAACGATGTTACTCAAAATTTACATACGCTTCGGACCCGCCTCTGAAGGTTTTCTATGTCAACAAGTCACTTCAATCTTCCTGTTTATTACCTAGTTTTGCAGCAGGCTATTTAAAGATCTGTAAAATGTAGAAACGGTGGTTTAATTAAGACTATGATTGATTTATTCTATTTCATAAACGTCTACGGTAAACAAAACACGTTTCCTTAGTACTTAAATTAATAAGTCATTAGCAATTAAATAGAAAAATACTGTTATAATGGCTTCAACGAAAATATCCATTTTATTGAATAACTCAGGTACTAAAGTAGCTCTTAGATAATAAACGGGCTCCAAAACATACTATTTTATCTTTATCGGAAAAGATATGCAAAAATATAACAGAGTCACTTATCCGATAAAGTACATCTATAGAGGACATAAATAAAGAGTCATGATTAAAATAATGATATATTTCAGGAACCTATAGATAGAGCATTCAATGACCAGATCCCGTTTTATTATTAATATCTAATATACATATGTTTTATTGAAACTGCCTGCATGTTACTTAGCTAAACTAACTCACCTTAAATGATTGGCTGGCTGTCTGAATACGATTAATTCGAAATCTACTAATCGGGTTTTCATACGACTTTTACCAACGGATAGAGTGAATCACTAGAAAGATTTGGACGTATAATTAATTCATGATCTGTGTAAATTTAGTACAGCTCCAGCAGTCAAATGGTTGAAATTTTATCCGACAGAAAAATAAAGGTTACAGTAAACATGTATAACAAAAGCTACAAACCAACCTATAGAAATATATTTAATTTGCGTAATCATCTCTACGAATTAGCGATTGAAATCAAACTTAGTTGTAACTTCTTGTCAGTTTTGTATAGTACGATCTTTTGCCTTGAGTACCAACTGAGTTGGGTAAATAGCGGAGTTAGTAAATAAATGATCTCGTGTATATTTACATAACATATCTAAAAGTATATCAATGGCAATAAGATACCAATATCAGAAGTCAATATGTTCTATTCATTCAATCTCCGCAATCTGTATTCAATTTCCCATCTTGATAATAATATATTTCATTGAAAATAATATTGTACATATCTATGTTTAGAGACAGTAAACATTTATAATGTTTTAAATGTATTTGATTAGTAAGAGCGCAGACATAAGACAGAGTACGGGGAACATATATTCAACAAAAACTAATTAATGTAAAGAAATAAAAACAGAATACTCTATTTTATTTTAAAATACATATTTTTTCTTAGGCATTTAAGATTAAATTAACATATTTCTATAATAAATTCAACGAGACTAGTCAACTGTCTTCAGGTTTGGTTTCTGTAACCAAATATACTTATAAAATAAAGCGGGTACAATGCCCCCAATTAAGGGGCCGACCCAATACACCCAGTGTACATCCCAATTTCCCGTCCACAGTGCAGGTCCAAATGACCTGGCCGGGTTCATACTTGCACCAGTCAAGGGTCCTCCAACAATAGACAGACCAACTATAGTTAATCCAAACTTTATTGGTATTGAATCAGTATTGTGTTTGTTAATAGGGTCCCACACTGCACAGTTCACGAGTGATAATGCCGCCGACAATAAAATCTCTATACCTAAAGCTTGGTATATATTAATCTCGCTATGGGGAAGCGTTAAACATGTCCCTTCATTAATCACATCGTTTGGTGCTATACCGACCAGAAATCCATACCCAACAACGGCTCCAATTATTTCTGCCAACACATAGGCGATTCCCACAGAAACCGATATTCTGTCCCATATAATCGCTATTATAGCTACAAACGGGTTCATATACGCGCCTGATATGTGACCGAAAATTTGAATGTTGAACATGACTACGAAACCGAATCCAAGCGGAGAATATAAAACTGGATGCGGCGAAAATCCTTTTATCGGTATACATGACATGCAACCAAAACTTATGAGAAGCGTTGTAGACACGAATTCCGAAAGAATTCCTTTCCAATGCGAAGAGCACCATGTAGTCACAGCCAAAGATTTGGTTTCCATTATATTGACGAACACCTCAGATGTTTCTGGGATGGTCATTTTGTATCACTATTTATATATTGATCTGCACTCACAATCACTCACGTCAATTCCAATGGATTAACCACATACACTTTACAGTGCGGTCATTGTACTGTACCGTTAGTTGAACGTTACACAGGACAGGTTGGCATTTGTTTCGTTATCCCACGAAGGCGACTGCCTTGTAGCTCTCTCGCGATCAAAATATTTATATCGAATGATGCATCGCCAGGCTCGACCGCCGCGTCAACGTTATCATCCGTTTGTTTCACTCAGAACGTGTTTCTATCCTTTGGACTAATAAACTTTACAACAATTGTTTGTTTATCGTCTTTTATCTTTTGCACTTGGTCTTTACGCGTGAAATAACAGAATAGCATATTAAAATAAAACATCTGAATAAATTATAAAAGAGAGTCATAGAACTAGTAGTTAAACAAATGTCGTCTGTTTAGACCAAAATGTTCGGTTCGCTTAAGATTCGGTTTTGTTTAACATGCAATCATTTGTCGCGAAGTTTTGTTTATATATAGGCATAGGCAGTTACAAATTTCACAAAATTTGTAACTACTTATGATTAAGTTTTATCTTGTTTGATCGAGTTTGTTAGAGTTTTCGATATGATTTTATCGAAAGGAATCGACATGATTGTTATTGAGAAAAATCGGTATGTTTTTTTCTCGAAATAATTTCATATAATTTTTATTGAAAAATATCGGTTTTTCTTTTATCGAAAGTAATCGATATGATTTTTATTGAAAGAAATTGATATGTTGTTTATTGAAAGATATTTGTATGATTTGAATCGAAAGGAATCAATATGATTTATATTGTAAAGATTCGAGACGATTTTGTCAAAAGGCATCGTTATAAGTTTTATAGTGGTTGGTGGTTAGAAACGTAAAATATAGATAGGTTTGCATGTTGATTTTACAGTAAATGCACATCCGATATGTTAATTAAACAGTAAGATTTAAGTTTCTTAAAAAACCAGTACATGATTGTTTTACGATTGGCTACCGACAGAGTAGAATAGTAACTCTCTCTGTTATATATATTTGTATTTATATATGTATATTTGCCGTAAGACACTGATTGCTACATTCTGCGATTAAAACTTGCCTCTTTTATGACCTACGTCCTGGAGGGAATGTCCTAAAGCAATGGTGAAGATAAAATTATTTATATCATAGGTTTTCACGGGGCTTGCCCAACACGATCAACCCACAAACATGACTCTGAGTTAATGTTAATTATGTACCTTCCTAGAAATGATGAGAACGTATATGCTATACGTCGCTGTCACAAATACGGCTACCTAATAAAAATAATAAAGAGAAAGTAATTAAAAGCCTCATTTTTAATCGCGTCATCATGTTGATTACATTATTGTTCTGAGATAAAGATAATATTTTATTGCAATAATAAAAAAAAATAATAAATGGCTTAAAAACATAATTTTTTATGCTTGAGATGCTTTGTTTCTTGTTATTCTTTAAACAGTATGTACATTTATTTTATTATTATTATAATTAGAATTAAAAAACGAGTGATAACTGAAATAAAACATAAATTTAAGGCGTTAAAATTCTTATATTCTAGGTATTTGAAGTAGTTAATTTTGAAAATGGTTACCGAAACTGACGGTTATTTTGTTTATTTCCGGCAGCGTATTTTGTCTGTATATGAGTTCTTGGAGGTTTCAAAAACTATTTCTTTAAAATAATTTTTTTACGTGAATTTATTGATATAAAAATACATTGTTAACAATTATACCAAAAATATCAAGCCTCCTGGGAGCTAGAGGTTTATTGGGGTTCCAACCCCACTTTCACCTATTTCTATAGCCAATAGCATTGTTCGAATGGCTGTGTTTCATATATATATAAAAATATTTATATACATATATTATTATGAGGAATGACGCTCACTAATCAGTGTGATATAATAAAAACATGTATGCAGTAACATATATTTTTCTGTATATAGTGACATTATATTTTTCTACTTACTATGTCTATCTGAAAAATTCTTACTTTACTTATTTAAACGTCAAAAGATATTATAACCACATATAAATACCACATTTGTGATATTTGCATAAAATATTTATAGGTCCCTCTAAATATTTAGAAAAAAAAATAAAATACTTCTAAATACTTTTAGTATAGTGAGATCGATCATTGTATGCAATTTCGCAGCATTCGGAACGCAGAACAAAGTCGGGTTGGAGCGAATATACAAGATAAAAATGTCTCAATTGAAAATAAAAACTTGTAAACATATTACATACAATATCTAAGCGGTGAGCATGATAATTAACGCCTTATCGCGTAAATATTGCATTTATGTTTCGTTTTACAAGATTAGCGTTTTAACTAGGTGATGATATGATTTCATTACGCAATTGTTAATACCATACTACTACTGGACACGGACATAAAAAGTTTTATTACATATGGAGTGGTGGTCATTTGGCCACCAAAAAGTAACACTATCGCTGTAAGTTCCGCGTCTATAATCCGGACCATTTACTATAATCCGTGTTCGGAAAAGTGTCGGCCTGATTAATTGCCGGGTCGGAATAGCCGCTAAGCGGGTAGTCAGCCATTAACGAGCCCGCTGCCGAAAACATCGCTCAATCAAATACTGAAGAATTCGCCTTACCAGTTTTTTTTCTAGATAGCCGGTTGTTGTAGATTGCCCGGTCCTATCGTGGATTCATTCGCCCTTAGCAAAAACGAACCTGTTTCTAAAAAATATCATTTCAGTTGCATACGTAGTTAGTTCAAGAGCTCACTGTCTGCAATCAATCTTTATTTTCTGACAATATTACTAATATTATTATCTTCTTTACATATAAAAATGTTGAACTCCCAAACTATTGAACCGATTTTATAAAAATTTGCCCATAAATGCCGCGCTGGGCAATCGCAGAGCGCATCTTTCGCGAAGGATGCTGCTGCCCACTCTCACCATGTACCAACCTGTAATTTCTTTCGAATGGAAAGGCAGGGCTGCGACGGAATCAGCGGCTGCCCGCGAGTACAACTGGCGCCTACCGCTCTAAACCCAGCTTTAGGAATCGCACTGTGGTTTGGTCTAAGCACCTGGAGCTGCGTAGCATGTTATCACATAGCTTTGTTCCTCTTTGGAGGGGATGCACGCATCTGTAACGTTTGTTCACTTTTAAACCGGGCTCCTCTAAAGAGGTGTAAAGTGCAGGTACGCTGCTTTAGTCGTACGGGACGTCGTCTTCGCCTGGGGTCAGCCTCAGTATCGGTTTCTCTGGCGCGCTCATCAGTATCTATGCGGCCCAGAATTCCAGTGCATAAATTGAGGATATTATGCTACATTACCGGGTAAATTCACTGCCTCTCTCACCCCACACCGGAGCACAGCAATGAAAACACTGTTGCTTAGCTTTAAAAATAGGTGGGGTACTAATGCAGATCTTTTGTATGTGGTCTACCTCAAGTAGATATTGACTGGAAAATGACTTGTCATCAAAAATACCTATATTTCTCCAAAGAATTTTGAGTGGTGTGGTGTAGAGATCTTGCCGATTTAAATAATAGTATTCTATGTTTAGAACATAACACCACTACACTTACTTCGGAACATAACATATTTTCGCATACTGTTTACTGAATGAGACGTTCAATAAATATAGTTATTAAATACAAATGGTTATAACAGGTGACTTTAATATAAATACTACAAAACAAAACAAAATAACACAATACATAAAGGATGCAAATAATATTATGCAAAGTTACTACTTAAAAATAGAGAATCCTTGCTAAATTTTAAATATTGTAATCCAATTTACCGGGTAGTTTTTTTTTCTATTCACTTTGTTAGGTTAGTGCAATCATTTCGAAAAGAAGACATTTCTTTTTGAAAGATTTTTGATTCTAATTTTAATCATGGGTATCATATATGTTAAAACCAATTATCCACCTATTTGAAGCCGGAACGACGGTACAGTTATTTAACTTATTGTTCATATAATGTTTAACTATTATTCAAATAAAAAATAACTTGCAAAACAATAATAGCAATACAATACTAAAAGACTGTAGGTTAGATGCTAAACAGTTGGAAACACACACAAAATACCGACCTATCAATAGTTTTATATTAAAAATATTAAATTTAATTTGCTTCTTCTAAAAAAAATTTGGCATATATAATTAAAATTTAATCTGAAAAGTCTGACTATATACAATTCTATAATATATAATAACAACGAATTAACTTTATATCTCATATATTGATACTTTTGATATAAAACAAGAGAATTAGCAAATACTTACGCTTTTGCTTTTAATTATATTAAAATACAAATATTATTTTATTAGAGCGTACTTTGTGTTTTTACTATTATATGACGAGCACCTACACAAAGCTTACAGCAATAACGCAAGCCGTCGAGTTTTTGCATGTAGTTTGAAATTACTATGTTCCGAAACACAATAGGTCCTCCACTAATGGGTCTATTAGACACAAATCTTGTCGTTTCACGAACGAGTTGTGTTAATTTATTTTATCAATAGAGTATTTTCTGATAGCAACAAGTGCGCAAAAACCTAAGGCAATTTTTCATTCTTTAAAATAACTACCGTCTCATTACTACGGCTAACCACGCTTAACAAACAACTCGTTGTTTGTTACAGATGAGTTTTGAATTTTAATGTTGCTATAAACGTTTGTTAAGCAACGAATCACACCCAAATTAAAAAGGATTATTGTACCAACTTACAGTTTTGTTACCTCTATAACATTTATTAAAAAAAACATTAAATTTTCCGAATGATTATGCTAATTAGGCTTATTAATTAGAGAATCTTAAAGAAGAAATTAATGTGTAATAAGAAATATAGACAAAATTTCATTTTGAAAAGTACTGAAAAAACGGACAATACAACTTGTAAAATGTTGTCCAAATAATTAATTTAAATTTGTTTGGCATGTCACGCTACATAGTTTATCCCTACTAATATTACAAATGCGAAAGTAACTCTGTCTGTCTGTCTGTCTGTTACGCTTTCCCGCTTAAACCTCTCAACCGATTTTGATGAAATTTGGTATAGACAATCTTTAGACCTTGAGAAAGGACATAGACTATTTTTTTAATTTGAAATAAGGGTTGTAAGGGGTCGAAAGGGGGGATGAAAAGTTGTATGGAAGTATCGCTATTTTTAGAGCTAAAAAATTGATACTTATTTTTCAGGGCATGGTTTCAATTTAAATAAACATTACATTCAAAGTTTATGTAAGTTGAGGTAAAGAGGTATGGTACTCAAAAAAAATAATTCCACGCTGACGAAGTCGCGGGCACAGTTAGTTATAAATAAACAGAAAGTTGTAACTAAAGTAGTGTGTTTACCTAAAGATAATGATATCCCTTCAAAAGCTCTACTGTCGCATTTTAAATCTACATGCCTGGGAGAGGAACCAAAAACTCATGACTAAATAAAGCTATAAAGGATATTAGATTATCCCCTCTAAAACAGTGTGAAAATGTCGCTGATTTCAAACCAAGCAATTCGAAGTGGAGGCACGTCCGCAATATTGCGGACTGAACCGCCTCCGTTACCGAAGCCGCTGAGCGGCGCGTCACGACTTAGTCGCGTACGCGCGGGCCGACCCAAACATATTGCAGGGATCAAGGGGATGTTTACTGTATTCTGTAACACAACTTTTACAACCATATTTAGCCACGATGAACATTTGACGAAGGTCTTGTTCATAATGTTATAAATGAGATAACTACCAAGTTTTGATGTAAGTAGTCTAGATTATAATTTAATGTTGACAAATGAATGGAAAGGAAATTGTTGTTAGGTGCTGGAATTGACTATAAGGCGTTAAACGCTCACCATCAAGACTCAATTCGTGGGATCACGTTAGGCGCAGGTCTTATACATTAATACTATTGGAATCACTTGGGGAGTCCTCTCCCTCTTTTCTCCTTTATCCAGTAGAGAACATCCTACAGTTAAAAGATTAGAAGGTTTTACAGGTCGTTGAGTAGGTCGGAAAAATATAAGGATGTTTTAAGTTTAATAGTAATAAGGAAGTAACCAGTTAACTATATAAACAAATGTCCCTAGTGAGTCCCTATCTGCGGATTTTTACGTAAAAACTTTAACATCAGTTTTTCACTCTGGCGTCGCAGTTTTTATGTTTTGCAAAATTACCTCTTATTTTTAATTGTTAACTATATATATTCAGGAATGTGCGTTTGTCATTTAATACATTTAGTAGTCCGTTAATATTTTGTAAACATTTAAATTTAAAATAGACAATGCTACGTGTTTTTCATCAGATTTTTATAATCATCATGTCAATCGTAGGATGTATGACTGCATGTAATAGGTGATAGAGATATATATGATTTTCGGTAGGGCAGCTTGCTTAAGATCTGCATCTAGCGTGATTCTGTGGACCTAGTCAGATCCTCTTGCTGTTGGGTGACTAAACTTGCCAATACGTGGTCATAAGTAAAAAATGTAGGTGTTATAATATCGAACAAAATAAGTAACAATGCATAATTAATTTGAAAAACATGCTTCATTTTATTTAAAGTCAGAGCGAGTATAAGTTAATGGATTAATTAGTTCTGTAGACTTCTTTATATTGCATATCTGCTTTACTTCTTCGTTGTTTTATTTTCTCTCTACCCTTCCAGAGGGCACGGGAGGAAAAATTGCACCCGACGGTTGTTAATTGAAACGGGCAACTTACTCAGCCGGATTAGCGGTTAAAGTATCTACGCGATAAAGTACAAGTTCTATGCCTGTTGTCCGTACACTTCTAAGAGATCCAGGAATTAAATCCGGGAATAAAACTCCGATGGGGAGGGCCAATCCCTCATTTAGGATTCTGAATATCGCCGCCAACGTAAAATTTTGAGTGGCCGTCTTCATTAAATAAACAAACTTCGGAGAAAAATATTCACTTCTAAGCTGATGGATTTTTGTGGTTTAAACCAAATAAACGGGAAAAAATTACCAGAAATTATTAATAGATAGCACGTTTGCTGTATTTTCTTTTACATAAATAGTATATAATATTTATATACAATAAATACGCTTGCAATTTCATCGGCATACTTTAGATATCAACAGTAACCATTTCCTTCAAATTAACTCAGAAAGCGTAATAGACAGAACTAAGTAAACTAAGTAACTTCACATTTACAATATGCTATTTACAATTTACTAGCAGCGCTCTGCGGTATCATCCCCGTAGTTTAATTTCCCGTAAGAATGATGAAATATTATATGGCTTATATTGTTTGTTGACAATGTAACTTTTAATTAGTGATACAGTTTCGGAAATCGCTTCAGCAGGTATTGTGTTTATTTTGTACAATCTTACAAAATTTCCAATCATGCTTATGTAATTGAATATACCTAGTTAGTGTAACTTAGTAAAGATGTCGCATTTTAATTGTAAAATACTTTTTGAAATCGGACCAGTAGTTTTAAATTAGTTCATTACGAATTTATATATCCTTAGAGTGGAGTTAGGCAACATTGGCGTCGTCACGTTTCGACCTGCGAGGCAATGATAGACAAAATAACTCTCCTTGGGAGGTTTTCGACATTGCTAGTCTTATGATAGTCGATGAAATTATATAGATAATAAAAACAATTAGAGTCTCTCGCTTATATTTACACGAGGATTATATTTCGAAAAGTTTTCTTTACAATTTACACGCCTTGATGATATGATATGAACGAAATATATGTAATCTGCAATATAACTCGCCAAAGTACAACTGAGAGTTATTTTAAAAGTTGAAACTACGTTTCTAATAGCTCCCCGGGCCTCCGTAGAACGCGAGCTGAGGAAAAGATTTCCCGATAGAATGTTAGGAGGCTATTCCGAGAATCCCTTATGTGTGCTGCGAGCTAATACGCGACATTACAGACATATTTTCTGACACTCGTTTATACCACTCGCGCCCCGCTTAGCACGAATCATCCACATTTGCCGGGAGCTTCTTCGAGCTCTTTGCCAAATATACGAGTATACTCTCCTATCTAAACATTATGTTATTGTATGTACATACAATGATAGTATTTTTGTTATAAGATGTTTGTCTATAGGTTTGCTTGTTTGACACACTTCCCACGACTTAAACGAGGTAGGTAACATTTGGGAAATTAAAAAAGTAAAATTTTTTTATCCAAGGAATTGTTGCGCGTCGAAGTGTAATAAGGCTGTGTCGTGGATGGACGGCTGAAGAAGTCTAGAAGCTTTACATCATGTTACATGTGTCGCCAGGGATCGATCCCCACCCAGAGCAAATATTTTTTATTTTATTTTAAAATTTCACTATTTTTTGGTATCCGTAACACAATTGCTTAAAGTAGTAAAGTACCCAAATTTAATATAATATTGGTCAGGTAGAGGATCTTTTAATTGAACTAGTGAGACCATTAGCGAATTCTGCCTAGTACCGCACCAATGATGAAGAGTCTGCAGTTTCAGAAAGTTCATCTTCGCTTGTATAGCGTGAACTCCGTTCTCGTTTCCCTAAACTAGTTTTAGTTTTACATTTCCGATCAGGATGAATACTAAAAAAAATGTCTCCAATCCTTGCATTGTTTTAATTGCCTATTGATGTTTCGATTACAAGATTTCTAGATGATTCAAATGAATTATTTTAAAATTAATTCTTAGTGCAGATTAATTTATGGCATGCTTCTTCTAACGAAGAACGAAGATTTTAATGGTGATGTCATTCAGAAATCATCTGGTTATGATGAAGTTGGTGGCAAATAGGCTTATAATAGTAAGAAGTATGCTATAGAAGATTCTACTCTATTCATGCCATAGGCTATATATGCTATACACGTAATGCCGAATGCATTGTCGAATTTACATTTTTACGTATAGACTGTAGGTACAGTTTATACTTATTATGGTCCTGAGGAAAATCCAAACTAAATCCATTGCACTTTTCATTTATGGTATCATAAAATATGATGCTACTTATTTTCTTCTTCACTAAAATTGTTCCCACTGATATGCATTAAATAATGATAAATAAATAATATAATAAAAATATACGCTCGAAGTAACACAATTTGTCTATAAAGACATCAGCCAATTAACAAATAAAAAAATTGTACTTAAAACACATTTAACACCCAGACGCAGAACAAACACACATATTCATATGATGAATATTCATCGTGGTCTTGGCCTAATATTTGAAATACGCCATACAGCCACACAATGATGTATATAATAACTACGTATAAGGACTAAGATGATGTGTAATAATATAAGTAATTTGTAAAGTTCTGTTATGTGCCGGGATTCCAGAACAATAAGCCAATTCTGGCAAACGGCCCGTTATATTCCAAAGACGGGAGACAATTACCTGCCGCTGAGCGGCGCACTCCGCACGTACTACTGCTCTGCAAGTTTCTCTAGTGCAAACTCCATTGTTTTACCTGAACAGCATTGAGTTAGCCGACTATTTTAGAAAGTGGCGCGTAAAGAGTATGTCGATTTCATAATTATTGTGTTGTTTATAACATATTTGCTCTGATACTATGTCATAGAGTTTAGCATTTTTTATTGGCATACATCGTATTTATATCAGTCACATTGTGTTTTTAAACTTTTCTGATTTCGTCATAAAAAGTCTCCTATAATTATTCACAAAACAAACGAAGATGGAAACCGAAGCTTTTTTGTTATGCAAAGCAAATCAACTAAGTTGTAAAGTAATGCTTTTAGGGAGACCTTTATCCATCAGTGGACGTCAGACGACATTTAATATGTCCATGATACAAGTAAAACAATTTTTATTTATCTACAATATAAATTTAATTATCTAAAATAAAATTAATTCATGGATTTATTACTAGATACTTCTATCTTATATTTGTAAATCATAAATTATTTTTAATAACACACTTTATGCACTATAATAATAATTACTTCAGTACCTAATTACTTAAAGTAGTGTAAGATTAGTTTCACATTTATAATCAACATGAAACTCAGAGAGAACATAATAATGTAGGTTGCTTAAACTGAGTTTTATAATTTACTAGCGACCCACCCCGACTTTACACAGGTGCAATAAGGATAAAAATGCCTAAGAGGTACACACCATTGTGGACTTTTTTGTAGAGGTTTTTAAGATGTTCGATACTATATAGTAATTTTTTATATCTATCTCGTTGTTTTCATACATCTATTACAATGTAAATAATAAGTTTATTTGTATCACATTGGATACCATTAAAATTATCAGTATTTCTCTATTATATTATGCATGTATTATATATTTAAATCTTGCTCTTGAATCACTTAAGTAATTAAAAAACCGCATTAAAATCCGTTTGCGTAGTTTTAAAGATAAGAACAGATAGACAGCGAAAAGCGACTTTGTTTTATACTACGAGTATGTAGTGATGTTAATACAAGTATATTACACCATGAAATAATTGTCGTGTTACATATATACTATAAAAATAAACATGAAAATAGATTCTCGTGGAAATATAAATAAAGTAATATGTATATCAACAGTGCCTAATATTCTCATTTAATATAATTGTGTTTAGTATGTAACATTAAAGCCAAACAGTATATTTTGTTCATAAATTCATCTTATATCGAAGCAACACAAGTCAAAGCAGTATTTGAACAGTATTAGTCTTTACAGGCTTCACAATTAGGTTCCAAATCACAACGGCAAACCTTGAATTCAACTTGACCATCTAACGATTTCGTGTCATCCCACATTACCGCAGCGCTTCCTGACACATAAGGTTTGTTCGAATTGTTAATCAAACTTGAGGTATGACAGAAAACTTGATCAGCTATAAGTATAGCGGTCACAACCCTCTTCTCTCCATCCACACTGATTTCGCACTTCCAAGGTGTAAATGCCATGTACAGATAAACTTGTGTTATTTTCACCTCGATCATTTGATTCTTTCCGCTCTCGAAAATAAGCTGTTTTTCGGGCTTGACAATACTGGGGCAGAATTGCGGGCCAGCCATTAACGCCTTAATGTGTTTGGGGTAGATAACATTGTCATTCCCGCAAGCCTGTTTGGTACATTTGCTCTTAGTTACACACCAAGAGCAATAACTTTTGCTGAGGCAAGTGGAACACGACGACAATTTGGTGCATGTGTCGCTTTGGGGATCGCTCACTTCGCTTGATGAAATCCCAAAAACTAAGGTGGCGGTAGTTACTACTAATAAAAATAATTTGGCCCCCATAATGTATAAAGCTGTGAACAAAAACTGTATTTATATTTCCCTATATAATACAGTTAATTAAAAATGCTTATTTTAATGCGCTAAATTCTGGAGCCCACACAAACTGCACAATATATCATTTCTTATTATTCTTTTATGGTTACCCTTGTATGCCTAACCCCAGCCATGAAACTACGTTCTGCAATTGCTAATACTCCTATCCAGCGTGGCAATTAACTCTTGGGATAAATGTTCCAGCAGGAAGGATCTTACAGTTAATATGGTGGAAAGTATGAAGCTGAAATAAATAGATAGATAAGCCTTTTAATAATCTTTGTCTTAAACTATACCTTTATATAATTATGGTGGGACCAATGATGAAAACTAAATGGTAATTAATTAACATAAAATAATATAAGTAATAAGAAGCGCTAAAAATATATTAAAATTTGCAAAAAAAAATTAAAATTACTTAAGTTAAGTTATCATATGACTAAAGCTAAGAAATTTGCATTTCAGCCGTCAATGACTACTGCTAGAGATAGGCCTCCCCAAGATAAAGGAAATCTGCCCGTAGCTGCCGCGCTGGGCAAGCATAATGCAATCGCAGAGCGTAGCTTCGGAAAACTTCTGGCCATCCCTGCCCTGTTGCATGTGAGCTACACTGTTTCGGGTGTTCTCTTGCGACACCTGGTACAGGGGGAAATACTATTCTAATTTGCTGGTACTACACGGCAAGTTAAATGTCTACAAAAAATAAAATAAATAAATTCTTAAACGAAAAACGCAGAATGCGTTTTTTATCGTTAAGGTTATATCCTAAGAAACTTTGCTGCAATTCCACAAAATGTATGCCATTTAGGTATTTTGTGCAATCAAACATTTTTTAATAAATTGATCTTACCTAATTTAAAGTTGAATGCACACTGATACCCGCATATATTAGAAACAATAATTTATAGTCACTTGATGCACTTAAACAGCACTTATGTTATCGAAAAGTTCAAAATGGCAATGTGGGGTCAAACTATCGCTGTCATACGAGACTATTAATATTTTTGATCATTGTTAACGATTATGTTACGGTTAAGATAAGAATATATTATACATGTAGTTCAAGAATTATATTGAGGAATTAAATATACTTTTGTCACATTTATACAACACCGCTTTTTTGCAATGACAACGGGATAGTCACACACATATCAAAGTCAAATAGGTCTTTATTTAAATAGGCCTATCATAGGCACTGTTAAAATGTCACATCAACAAAAAAAACTATCTGTATAGATTTGCTAATTATAATTATACACAAATGACCGATGACCCTGACAACCAAATGATGTTATAAGAGTATTTCATACATTAAGGTGTGTTAGTTTAATATTTGTCTGCCGGCTCGAGTCGGTACTTAAAACTAAGTTTATTATAGTAGGTTCATTACGCGAACCATCAGAAAAGTACTCGCAAGGAAACTGATGGTGATAAGGGTTACAATAATGTTGCCGGCCTTGCAAAAAGAGTAGTCTCTGCTCTTAGAGGTCCCTAAGTCGATACAGGGCCGCAGCGAGAATGTTAGATAGGTCCGGGGTCCACCATGTAAATGAAAGTTGAAATAAACAAACACATATTTTTTATGGCTCTGACTCCAGCATATGTCGCTTAAAGTACTTCTGTTACGGACATCACAAATATAATACCTATTTAACAATTACTTTATGTATTAGGGCCTCAGGCCAAACACATTCATCATTTAAATGTTTGTCCTGGGTGATTAACGAACCTGCTATCACCACGGTCGCCTGCGCCATCGCCAAACTATAGTTGTATCTTTATTATTTTAAGGCAGCGATTCATCTATCATTTCACTTTCATTATTTGCGTTATTGACATGGAGTTGTCACGTCAATTTAAAAAAATAATCTGGCTGACATCAAACGATGTACGAGCCCTGTATAACGTGTAATGGCCGACCTCATGCGGATAACTTCACGTGTTTGTCATTATCATTGTAGCTCGACCTTTCACAATATTTCCAACACAAAACGTTCATTTAATTATAATGGTCTCGCTCATTTGCCCAAGAAAATTAATAAATATACCTACATTATCAAAGTCAATCGACTTTATCAAATTTATTCACTAATGGAGTGTGAAGTGAATGTACCTACTTATTACAAATTATTATATAATTTACTCCCAATTATAGGGATACCAAAATATAAAATTAGTTTAGAAGAAATAAACTTTAATTTAGGATAACAATAAATATATAATACATTAAAATAATTAGGTTACAAACTGTTGCTTAACCCCAAGAAATATTTAAGTTTAAACAAAAACCTAGAAAATAATATGAATATAATTGATGTAATATTTCAAAAGTCTTAATTACAGTACAAAATTTATCTCAAAATACTTTGATGGCTCAAGTTTCGCCTTTAAATACAAAAAAATGTACTGTTTTTGAATATTTACATTTAATTCAATGGAAATTACAAGTTTAACGAAGTTTATAAACACAATATCATATATAATATTAAAATCGTTCATTGTTTTTAATTTTGGATTGGTCAGAACAGTCCTTGAACCTAACACACTTCTCAGCAGCTTCATCCCAAACTTTAGGTTTTTGGCAGTCGCATCTAGAATAGTCACATATTTGGCCAAGAGAACGCGCTTTGGGCTCTCTACACGTGCGCTGTGACATGGTCACCTGACTACAACCTGGGTTGTAAGAGTATGTCTCAGGCGGACATGGAGACAAACCTGAAAAAAAATCGATATATCAATATCTGAGATAAAGATAAGTAGAATTTCGATTACAACATTTTCAGGAAGTAATACCAAATACCTCATACAAAGGTCACCTGTATAAGTACATCACTCTATCCTATTTTACCGCCAAATAGCAGTGGTGGCATTGCTGTGGTCCAGTTTAAAGGGTGAGAGAGGCAGAGAAAAGCAGGGTAATGAGACATAATATCTGTAAGGTTGGCAATGTGTTAGCGATGTCCTTGTGATATTACGTGCGTCTGTAAGCTGCAGTGACGCTTACTATTACGCGGACTGTATGCATGTTTGTCGTCTTTGTCTATAAAAAATGCTACCTGGGTATTTAGCCCGAAAATTCAAAAATGAAAATAAACATAAAACAAGTAAAACAATAAAACTAGTTTAAGGTATTAACAAAAGTGATCTGTCAGTTATTATTGACAAATACGCATCCGCTTTGTACGCCATGGAGTATATCATAATAAATCGATATTGACGTGATTCTGAAACATAGTCGTAGAAGTATACTCGAACATACACGTTTGTATGAATAAGTCATATTTATACATTACCAAGAAAATCACTGTTAATAGGATACTGCATATAAAAATTGAATATACTCACATAGTCCTCTATCATCGTAAATGCATTCATCTGCCAGCGAATTCAGCGAAACGCAGGAGATGATAAAAACTGCCACGAACACGTTCAACACAAACATTTTACGTTCCGAAACAACAAAATTTCAACCGCAAAAAGGTCCACACAATCGAGACTGTCGCTTTCAGAGATATCGGGATATCACTGAATTAAAAATTTGTATTTCTTAAATATCTATTTCAACTTTATTGTAAGCGGTTATCATAAGAGTTTGACTGCTTGAGATAACATATTGTTGGATTCACAGTAACAACAACACTCCGAAATAAATAGATAACAGATGTTATGTAACACTTGATTTATATTTCATAGCTAATACGTACATTTACATAGGTACATTAACTAATTAGATGGTATTTGATTATAAAATATTTTCGTGAGAACCATTGATTTAATAATTTTCCTCTATTCTGAATCTCCATAGAGATAAATTGCAAAGTTGTTAAGTAAATCCTAAAGGGTCTACGTAGTCTTTAATTGCTTGTTTTTTCACAGAGTTCCGATTAAAAGGAAGGAATTAATTTTCGCCTAATTTCCAATTCCAAGTTTCGTTGTGTGCTTGGAACAATTTTTTTAAGTTGATTGCCTTACTAAGTATCAAAGGCGTATATTCTCAAAACGAATTTAAAATGTTGGAATTTGAATAATATGTTTACATTAGAGGTTAGTGTGTTATATATGTTCCTACTTACGTATATAAAAGTATTAAAAGCATATGTTTAAACAGACTTATCATTTTTAATACTATTAATAATAATTAAAAAAATGCCTTTAGACATTGTAAAATTTACATTTAATTTAAACATGGATTGTTTAAATTAAATGAGAGGAAAACGCCAAGGTAAATAAAAACAAACGAGAATTAGGTTTCACATCAATTCCAAGTTTTTCAACCGTATCCTTTGAAAATTGTCGTAAAAAAAGCAAATCATTATTTTATTTTGCCTTTGGTTTTTGACTTAGTAATTTTGGGTGAATTCCATTGTGACCCATCAGTATTTTTAAGAGAATAAAATAAGGTACTTAAGACAATTACATGCCACGGCGTCGAATTCCCACGATGATACCGCTTTGATTAAAGTTAACAACAATCGTGCCAATTGTTTTTCCCAAATTATAGTAGTTTGAACCAGTTTTTATACAAACAGGAATCATGTCCGACCAAATTTGCCATCTTCATTTACATTACAGGAAATTGACAAAAAAACCTCATATTATCAAAATATGACTAAATGAGTTTATTAACCGGCTTCAAAAACTAAGGTTACGACTTAGATCGACGGGATGTTTTGTTATGTTTGTTAAATGTATTCAGGGTATTCGACCCATTGCAATTTTCTTACTTCATCAAATCAATTCAAATAAGTCGATTTAGTTATTTAAAAAAACCTTATCAAGTATATTATAAATATTGATTATAAAATCTTCTTAATTATAATCTTAATGATATGATATCTATTGATACCCTTCCTTTGACTTCAAGATCTTAAGTCATTAATATTGTTATTTATATTTTAATATAATATAACAATATTATTGATTTTCAATTTTAAAACTACGAGCAGAATAGTGAAAAGTTTAAGTAAAAACTAAGAATCTGTTTAACTATAATAGCTGTTGCACCTCTTTGAAATAAAAAAAAAATAGAGAAACCATAAACCCACCCTACACCTGCACGAAAGACTTTAAGTCAGCCCACCTACAGCATCGAAGCGATGTTAGTCCTGCTACGAAATTCCAACAAATACCACTTGGATCCTTGCAGACGTTCCTGGCGCATGGTTGGGAAATACGTCGGCATGCCCGCATTTCCGCAACTCAGCACGCGAGTACCGTGCTCAATCCACAAATCTATTTATCAGTACACCTACAAAGTAAGCTTCGGGAGGATCTATATAAATTGCTCCAGGACTTAAGATTAAAAAGTTTTTGATCAAGAAAATATTCTATTTTAAATGCTTCCTTGCTATACCACAAGTGAATTTCGGATTCAATTCTAATCGTTATTTTTAAAATAACAATTCGGTTTAAGATGCTTAAAAGACTTAAGTAATTTATTACATATTATGAAACCCAGGCACATAACAGATACTATAATATTCATCATTATCATACCAGCCATTGTAAGTCCACTGCTGGACATAAGCCTCTCCAAGAAAGGAGGTTTTTTGCCCATAATTATCGCTCTGGGCAAGCGTGTTGGCAAGCAAAATCGCAGAGCGCAGCTATTGCGACGGGGATGCTGCTGCCCATCCCCGCCCTGTGCCGGTACCTTACGGCATAATGACATTCAACTGAGGCGTAATGACATATAAAAATGTTTGTCCTGGGTGGGATTGAAATACAAGATAGGAACATTGGCATATGCACCATTAAACCCGTCAAATATAAAGTATGGTATAATGTTGTCCTTCGTCTGTATTGACTTGCGTGAATAATTTCCAGTAGCATTATTACATATTTTAGAGGTTTGCCGAGCAGATGCAAATGCTTCTGGCTCGATTCAGCGAGGCGTCGCCAATTGTCGGAAGTAATTCTAGCATCGGAAGCAATGGCGGTATTAAGACGGCGTCTCTAGCAATCTGTTGTTTTCGTTTATGCTTTGTCAGTTAAGAAACTTGTTGCCATACAATGCCTGAAATGTTTACGGCAAAACATAGATTAATGCAAGTTTAATGTATTTTGAGTTTATACATAGTTGTTTGAACTAATACTGAGCACAAAACATTATTTAGGCGTACGGAAGCGATATTTGAAATGCGACATTGAAACCAAGGCAATATAATATTGTATTGAAAGTAATATTAAGATCATATAGAATTATATAATAGATCATACATAAATGTATTCTTTCATCTAACATCCACTCAAGTTTAACTTAACAATAAAAAGAAACGGAAGACATAAGACAGCGTCTGATTTCAATCACTTTCATTTAAATTTCTTATGATACGTCTTGTAGCACCGCTACCTACGCTATTTTCTTTGTGAAAATCTCAGGGGAGAATCCCTTTGAACATATTTCCTATGATTTGGGATCCGGTTCGAATCTCAAATAGATACAGCAATAACAAACCATGAATTGTTTATATATTTCTTTCAATTAGATAAAGGTTCTTTATCTAATTAAAAGAAATAGGTCAAATACAAGTTTTATGTCAATTATCATCATACCAGCCATTAAAAGTTCACTGCTGGACTCTCTCCAAGAAAAGGGGAATGTTACCCATAATTGCCGCGCTGGGCAAGCGTGTTGGCCATCCCCACCCTATGCATTTGAGCTGAAATGTCTTGAATGGATAAACCGCCATCTGTCGGTTCTGGTACCAAAGTCACCACTTACGACACCTGGTACAGGGGACGATACTATTCTACTCTGCCAGTACCTCACAACTTTGCCGGTACCTCACGGCTTTATGTCAATACTTGAAAGAAATCTTACCGCTCCGAAACGATATTCATTGTTTTTATTTGTAAACCTGTAGTCAATATAAAAGATGTTGTGTGAATTTATTTATGTATTCTACTCTTTTCTACTTGTTGGCAGAGAAGAATACAGATGTAGGATTCTACTAAAATATTGTTTTTAGATATAATATTATTAAAGATTTTAATTATAAAAATGATAAACCATACAGTTTTTGACACAAATTTTAAAGATTCAAAGAAATTCGTATTTGTCTTTGTCTTTATAAAGCGCAAAAGTGTTATTCAATATATTAATTTATTATTATTACAAAAATGCACGCATTTCTCCTGAACTATCTACCCTTTCTATTGAGTATACCTGTCCAGTGATTCCTCAAGAGAATACTATCACGCTAAAATGGATGCATTCCTTCGTCCTTTCATTATCCCCTATTCCTTATTATTAAGGAACGTTTCTTATTATAAACGATCATTACGAAAGTTTGTGTGTATGTTTGTTAACCTTTTATGCCGGAACGGCTAAACAGATCTAGATGAAATTTGGCACACAGATTATTTTCTAATATCTGACATATTGACACTTCAAGTAACACGTACTCTACTTTTATCTTGAAAACATAATTCCGTGGAATAGTGGCTCGTTTTATTTTTCCATGGAATCGTACATTCTGGTCATAATTATACTTTGTTGCGGGTATGGCACGACATGCTGGTCGCTCTTGAAGTGAAAACTATCTTATATGCTACAGGTCATGGAAAAAATTGATCCCAAGAAGTGATGACAAAATTATTATACATATACCCAAGTAATATAAAGGTAGACTTCATATGAAGGACGTCTTATTATAAGCATCTTACTCTAACTTTCTTTTACCGC
Source organism: Heortia vitessoides (assembly GCA_020976665.1). Lineage (NCBI taxonomy): Eukaryota > Metazoa > Arthropoda > Insecta > Lepidoptera > Crambidae > Heortia > Heortia vitessoides. Next base: position 10,145,606 of record JACJUM010002878.1, on the reverse strand, counting down.
CAAGTAGCTGTTTTGAATTGCTGTGTTCCAGCACAGCTAAACATAAGGACTACAGGGTGAGAATGGGTAGCTCTGCGACTGCCACCACCCTTGTCCCGTGCGGCAATATAGGCAAAAGTCTCCCTATCGTGGAGAGGCCAATGTTTAACAGTGGACTTTAAATGGCTGATATGATTATGATGCAACCTATCCCGGGGATAGGATGGCTGTTTGTCAACTAAGTAGGATAGTCGTTTCACAACGGTGTATGGCAGTTTTTAGACTTTAACTGAGTTATGAAATTGTTGGTAAATTATATGCAGATAGAAACCGGTGAACGCCAATGTGATGAAGATGTAAAAAGAAGATTCAGAAAATTTAATTATGCATACTGTAGAACTTACATCTTAAAAGGCGTGTGCTGAGCAAATTTAAGACATTGTTATTAAGGATTTGCTGTGGTTTACTCCTCCTCCGTTTATTAATTTCATACAAGAGCCCCATGCTCTTGTATGAAATTAATAAACGCAGAACAAGCAAAGAAAGTGTACGCAGGGAAGTGTCAGTATCTAAACAAATGGAAAACAATGGTTTCGGCTTTCTCCAGTGAAAAATAGGCATATGTTTACGTTTTAGAACTTAATTTATTTATTTTTTAATTTTAAATATTCACGAATAAACAAGACGCAAACTTACAAAATAAACACACGAACTCATTAACATGAGTAAAACGTAAGCAGAGACACAGAACAAGCATGTATAGTAATAATTTTCATATTAGGGAGAGCATTACAAACAGCAAGCGCGCCGGAAGCGGAAGTTATCCCAGAACCGGTATATCCGGAGGCTGTCAGTTTTCAGTGTAGATACCTGACAGAGATTGCTATCTTAAACCATTATTTTAAGTTATTATAATAACATTTTAGGGTATGATCAAAAGGTACAGGTTGTTGCGGTTTTTTAGATTTTACGTAACTAGATTCGAGCTGTACAAAAATATATGATTTTTTTTTATTTTGTGTGGTACAGTTTTCTTCGCACAATATTCACCAAAATTTAATATCAATAAAAGAAATACTGTCCACTCTTGTAAATACTTTCTCTTAAAAAAGCTAAATTAGCCAGATATGTGTAAAATTTCGACTAGCTTTAGTTTATGCATAGCCTTGACTATGGTATCGATACAAATTTTGTCTAACTATAGAAAATATTTTAAAGTAAAAACTAGACAACTGAAGGCTTAAAATACAGTTCTATTGTTCTGTATTTTCAGTCTTAATACCGAACATAATCATTAATACCGAATTCCCGAAAATCCAATAAGCTATCAAGTCTTTTCTTTAAGATAGTTTAAGTTAACTTAACAGCTATGAAATAATGCATTCACAAATAGAAAGGTAGTCCTGACTTTTTCCACATTCCCGTAAAAGTTAGCACTAAAGCAAAAAAAGAAGCTAGGTTCAGAAACTCTTTAACCACAAGAGAAGTCAGAAAATTCGCATTTTAAAATTATAAAGTTTCACCATCAAGTATGAGGTGCTCTGCTTCGTTTTATTACGTTAAAACTTTTTTTTAACAGAAATTTCTTTTCGTTATCAAAATTATTTTACAGAACCCCTAGCACGCTCAAATTACTCTAATGAATCCATTATAACTTCCGTTAATAATTTACGTTTTTTAGTACAAATATTCCGGATTCGACAATATTTTCAAGTCACGCTCCTTAAAGCCACCGTTGAATAAACAACGTGGGGAATATGTAAACAGTGTATAGTCCCTCTGTACTAGGCGATGCAAGAGGTTAATGTGGTGCGCCGATAGATGGCGGTACATCCATCGCAAATAACATAGCTCAATTACATAGGGTATGGCTATATATCAGTATCCTCCTTGCAAAAGTACGTCTGCCAAGCGTGGTAATATTAGACAAAAACTTCCTTTATTTAGAGAGGCTTAGATGTGGACAGACCCAAATGCATATATGATAATACATAAAGTTGACAACAATAAAAAAGTTTCTCTATGCAGAAAAATGATTAAATTAACTTTACAACTGAACAATACTATGAATACTTTTGACGCCCCTATATCTAAAAACTGCACGTGAAACTATAGGGCAATTACTGAATAGAACTAAATGGAACAGAAATTGGTCACAACAGTGCACCAACGTAGGCGGCAACTTTGGCTAAGTTCAATCAACAAATTCAATCAAACTACGTCACAAATAGCTAGTGCCCGAAGTTTGCCCGCCATTGAGGTTGCAACACGGAATTTGCATTTATGTCTCGGCCAAGTGCTGTTGACTTTTCGGCTCTTATTTAGCAGATTTTGTTGCACGAGCAGCCCGCTGTAATTTTTAAGGTCGAATGCTAATTCGATTAAAACGTCTGTACACAAAAACTGCGATGTTACATTTTTCATGTTTCATAAACAATTGAATTTTTTTTTCTTAGTGATAATTAGATCCACCACCATTAGATCATCATATTGTTTATTTTAGAACCGACAGATGGCGGTACATCCATAGGAAACATGATAGCTCAATTACGCCCTATGGAATATGTCCAGCAGGAGACTTCCCATGGCTGATATGGTAATAATAATGATGATGCTTAATTTTTTATACACAAGTTTCCAATCTTAATATATTAGATGACAACCGCGCTCTGTGTTTCCACCCACATAGTTTCTGTTCCTGTGATAATAATAAATAATAAAGTAGTCTCAAGTTACTCTTTGCCATATCAGCTATGAATACTAACTAGTCGTTTCAGAGACTATCCGGAACGAACAAATAACACTTCATAAGACTTTTTTTTGTGTACCATGTATACTTTTACATGCATTTAGTGAAAACTGTAAATTTGGAATTACAAACAGACACTTGAATTCTATTTATATCTAATAATTTTCAAAGCATCTTTAGGCTAATAGTACATTGTCAAACGTGTATTTCCCTGTTCGTTGTTTTACATATAATTTATTCTATTGTTGTTTGTATTGTGTATACATTATAGACAGTCAACGTGTTAAATGTTAAATGATTCACGGTTTGCTTTAAATAAGTTGTTTGATTAATTCACTTCACACAAGCCAGGGAACTACAGGAAACATTTATTTTCAATTCTGTATAAACAAAAGATATGTCAATTTGCTAGGCCCGAACAAATGCACCAGGTCAGATGATAATTAAAAGTACATTTCTTATTTAACATCATAAGAAAACTAGATAAGAAAAGCTTTTTTTAAATATTTTTTCAACAATATTATTTTAATTAACGGGTTTAAAATAAAATCGCACCATTTAAATACTTTTGCAGGTATTGAAAATAGTAAAATGCATCCAAAAATTACGTATTAATTTATTTTTTTATTAAGATGAACTTACTTTAGGCGTGGATTACTGGCTGAGTAGAATAGTACCTCCTTCCATACCATGATTCATAAGAGGCGACTAAGACACCACAACCTTCAAATGGCAGTATATCCACCCGAAACAGTATAGCTCAAATGCACAGGGTAGATATGACTTTAATGATGATGAAGGATGAATCTACTACTGGTCTATACTGATGGCAATCCCAACACCACCACAAGCACCGCTTTTCTCGATAGACCTGCAATATCTTCCTTAACCACAGATTTGGAGCGGGGAAGATATGAATTATTAAAAAAATCATTAATTATCATATTAAGTTAGTCGAAGTATACAATCTTTCTAAAAATAGAAAGAATAGCGTCTCTTTGTCTTAGAAGGAAGACCTTTTGTCAAAAAAAATTACTGGTATTTTTATGGATCTGACTTTTACACAATGGTTTACAGGTCAGAGAACTACAAAAGTACTTTATCCTTGATAAATGTACAGAGCCTATAGACCTATAGCCCAGGTTAAAATAAAGAAGTATCGGATTAAAACGACGACGACACAGGCATGTTTATTTTTAGCTTCAAAATATGCTTCTTTGTTCTAAAAATTGATCTTCATAATTTTTGTACAGTCGTAGATTAACAGATAAAAAATTAACACTTATACAAAGTCGTGTTACTGCTCAAAAAAAGAAGTAAGTCGAAAATTGTTCGCTTCAACTGCGTCATTAAAGAGATTGCGTAACTTCCTTCCAATTCACACAAAATTGCTCTTGACCAGTCACTTCTCCATCCTATTTAAGATTATACGGATGTCAGCTACCTTGAACTTAACATAGACTAACTTCAGAAGCACGAACAAAACAAAACTTTTGCATAAAATACATAGCCCATCAATAAGTCCCGAGACTAACCCAGAGATAGCGCCCGTAGCAAACCACGTATTTCTAGATTACTAACCTTTGCATGAATCGTGTCAAAATCTTTAATCGATTGGACCAGAAACAACTGAGTTATCGAGGTTGGAGTAAAGTCGTTTTAAAGTCATGGCGTTTTTAGGATACGCATGGCGTGATTTTCGTTGACTACCTCGAAAAAGGTCTACAGTGATTATTATATTGAATTACTGGTGCGTTTGAAGGAGGAAATCGCAAAAAAACGACCGCATATGCACCCTGCCGCAAGTCGATGAAAACAATAGCAAAATTGAATGAATTTGATCTGCTTCCACACCCCCATACTTGCCAGACTTAGCCCCCAGTGACAACTGGCTCTTTGCTGATCTTAAAAAAATGCTCCGGAGAGAAAGATTTGGCTCAAATGAGGAGCTCATCACTGAAACTGAAGCTTATTTTAAAGCAAAAGATATTTTTTTTTAAACATGGTATTGAAAAATTGGAAAAGCATTGGAACCATTGTATCACCCTAAAAGATGATAATGTTGTCACTCACGTGTTCGAATTTGGAATTAAGCTCCAATTCCCTCTCGCAGGCATACTCCCTCATGTCTTTATTGTACAAGATTTTGTTTGACCCTTCTTATCCGTATTATGTTAAAAATCGTTTTGTGTTCCTAGGTGACAGCCACGAGAAATCTATCAGGTCATCAGAGAAGAACAATTTTTTTACTTAAAACACCTGTGCATTTCGCAAGGTTTTTTAGTAAGTCTTTTACTGGCTGGCCCTGGCTGTTCATTTGTGGAATGCACTCTGGCTTAATGTTAGATGCACGCAGTCCCTGCTTGTGATTAAATGGGTAGTGAAGGATCGCTTTCTATTATTACAGTTATATCTAATTACATTATTACAGAATAGAATAGTACCTCCCAATGCACCAGGTGTCGTAAGAGGCGACTAAGGTACCAGAACCGACAGGTCGCAGTGCAGCAGGGCTCAGGGCGTGGATGGGCAGCAGCATCCCAGTCGCGATAGCTGCGCTCTGCGATTTCCAACACGCTTGCCCAGCGCGGCAATTGTGGGCAAATAACCTCGTTTCTTGTAGAGGCTTATGTGCAACAGTAAACTTTTAATGCCTGGTATGTGGATTATAATGATGATTAGTACTATCAATATGAGACTAAATAATGACTATTATAAGGCGGCAATTTTTTATAGAGAATAAAAGTACATAATTTGCATTAAAAGTCTGTCCGCACAGACCCTGACGACTATCATTTTTTAATGTAGAGTGAAACATGACATTATTATCACTATTATGGAAAAAAAGAAAGACCAATGTTTTATCTACTAAAACTAGCAATTAACTGAAATTTGTGCGACGTAACAAGCCGAGCATATCAGAATGGAAACAAGTGAAAGTCAACTGTTCTTCGGTGTGGCCAGCAACCTATTTTCATGGAAACAAATCATGAAATTATTTTAAAGCTATTTACGCATTTCGAAACTGTCTTAAAGAGTGTGCATTTTGATAAAATGACAGTGCACTTTTCGAGCATTTCGAATAAATAAATAACTATAACTGCATCAGTAATTTTATGAATGCTCCCAAAATACGAGCTACGATTCATCTCTCAGGATTGGTGGGTTATTAAGAATAAACATAAATGCAGTCAACTATTGACTTAAATTATATCAATTAATATTGTATATTACATTTAATTTTTTTTATTATTTTTTATATCTACCTTATTTTCAACCGGTGGTTCGTTTTTAGCGATTTTCTTATTTTTGTATAGGTTGATCGAATGGAACGAACGCAAATAGATCAACCCATATTACACAAAAGCAAAATTACAATTTTTTTTGGCAAATTCATAGTCCAAATATAGCAAATAAGGTGCTGCATAAATTATATAACCTATTGCATATAATATATTCTAATATTTACGTTTTCACCAGTTACAATAAATTTAATGTTACATATACTTTTTTATAGGCTATATTTTTCGCTTGCAATATTATTAACGTCGACTTTCGTATATATTACTACATAAAGTCTTGATTTCTCGGAGCAAAAATATCTCAGGGCTTAAACTTTCCATATACCAAATTTAATCAATGTCGGCTATTTTGTTAGGCTGTGATAAGCCACAATAAGCAGAAATAAATAAATTCAATAATAGCCAAGAAGAGTCGTGCTCGCTCGCAAAGCCAATATCTTTCATTGATCAAATGTTTATAAGCAAGCTTAAATTACAACAACAATGAGAAAGTCAATGGAAAACGTCGAACTTTAGCGTGAAACATGAGGAGGGTAATCAATTGTTCGCAGGATGTATTCAAAATATTTATGGGTAGCATATTTCATGCAGATACCGGCCAGAGCAGAGTCACGAAACGTCACCCAAAAGTTGGCCGGAATAAATCGCTTTCCGAACAATCGTCGGTGAGTACAGCCACAAATACAAGCAGCCGAGAAAAAATGCAAAAGTATTTCATTATTGTATTATTAATTTCATCAATATAAAGTATTATTTTAATGTTTTTTTTTTATATAATGAAAATATATGCTTCTTAATCTAAAAAAGTGGGAAAATTCTTTTTTGTTTGTTACGGTTTAAGTCAATAACTATTCCGACTACTACCGATTTACTAAAAAAACTATTTAGCCATTAGAAAGTTACATACATTTGCTCGGAGTCAGATATGTCTTATTATTATATTCTATAAAGAATCCATGTAAAATCAGAGCGCTATACGCTCTGATTTTACATGGATTCTTTATATTAATTGGAGACATTTACCGTAAAAAATAAGAGTTGAAACAGTTCCTAAAATATGCAAGGTCAAATTACACTAGGTCAAAGACTTCCAAAACACGCATTAACAAGTTATTAATTATTCGAGCGTTGGTATGAGGTATGCGACGGCTGAATGCATGAATCTTGAAGTTTGTTTAGATGGATTTCCCTGAAAATCTCCTAATGCTAGCATTCCCAAAAGCGTTTGATTACTGGATTGCGTAAGATATTAATTACATTATCAATTGTATGATGGCATCTTAATCATTTTATTTCGTAATTTATGACTCGCCGTAATTAGTTGGCGCACTGATTTGTATTTCCAACAAATACATTTCAAACAGCCGAAATAGCGCAGGTTTTGATTAATCCTACATAAATTTTCATTTTCAACGTGCAATTCTGGCGGTAGACCAAATGTAGCATAGTTTAATAAACGAAATTTCATTAGTGTGGTTTCGGGTTACCTACATCTAGATACTGAATTATATTGATCGATTTGTATCACACCTATAATCACTACTAAAATATATGTGAATAACAAATTATGTACATGAATATCAAAATTTGGAAATTAATATTTAACTTTTATCTCCTAAAATGGATGCGCAAGTTTGAAACTTGAGATTAGAAAATGCACAGTTTGTGCGTGACGAGGGTCAAGGTCTACAAGACAATGTACTCAAAGGATTCACTCACACGTTGTGGCACGTAAAGTTTGTTTTAGTAAGACAAATACAAGTTTGTGAACTGATTTGCTCTAACTCTGTAGAAGTTCCAGTTGTTTTGTTGTGTAAAAACAACACCATAAATTATTATTTTCATCACGTTATATCTAGTTAGTAGGCATCAGAGAAAATCGGGGAGTTGCTTAAAAGAGAAAACTTTATGGAGTGTACAAAATTCACACTGTATATATCCCTGGAAAAATATGTTACTTATATTTTTAATATTCGTTTAGCTAAAGTTTACATCGTTCTAAATTTAAGTATCAGTTTCTTTCTCACGATTTTACGCTCACAACTACTCAATCGATCATGAAGAATTTTTGTGCAAACACCTTTTACATCAAAAACACCGAAACTTACTGAAAGAGTGCCTATTTTCTTTCCGTTACGGTTCGTACCTAACACATTCTCAGTTTGTTTATTTTTATATATAACTAGCAGCGCCCCGCTTTTTCACCCGCGTTAAGTTATAAAACTTTCAATCTAACTTTGCATCCTCCTTATATATTTTACATCTGTTTTATAATTTTCAATGAACCTTTATACTTAGTTTCAATGAAATAATTTTAAAAACACTTAAGTTTCATACTAACTTTATATCGCCATTTTACTCCCTTCGAGTAGGGATTTTCAAAAATCCTTTAAGTATTTTGCCCTCCTACATTATTAAAACAATCCTTGTGCAAAAGTTTAAGTTTTTAACCCTTGAAGATTAGGCCCTGCGTTGTTATGTCAGTCAATAGGTCGGATTCTTAATATATAATGAGTAATATTTAAATGTGTTATAATAAAGTCTAACGATGCCAAATAGCCTAAAAAACTTGAGTTATTCTATGTTAGAACCATAAAATTACCTCAAGGGAAATATAAGTGAGTGACTAGATCTATGCGCACATTTTATAGTCACGGAGAGACACGCGCTAAGCCTGGGTTTCGTCTAAATATTGCTTTTGCATTCGAAAGATTACGAGGCACTAGTAAACTGAACTACTATCCTACATGCATGACTCGCTTTCCTAATAATTCTGTACCAACTTTTGTTCCGATCTGAACCGGGATCCGCTCAATCGGAATGATTTCAATCCGACTGTATTTGTTCATATTCAAGCGGGGATTTTGCGGAAAAAGCTAGGTAATAGTGTTCTTTGAATATATAGGGCAGTATTTTTATTGCCGTAAAAATGGACGTCTGAATATTGGTTTTATTTTGAGTTGCTAAACCTAGTCATATGTATTGAGTCCTGGAAAAATAGAAAAATATATGAATAATAGTATTCATATATTTAAGTACTTTTTTTATTTTTATTCTGTTTCCATCTACGAAATCCTTTTTTATAAAAAGATTGCTGTCAAAGGGCAAACAATACTTAACAATTTGCAATGTTAACTTTAGTTCGAAGTATTGATTTGTTAGAAAAAAAAGTTATATAGCTATTTTTAAATTCACGCGTCAATTATTTTGTGTCCAAACAATGTGGTCAATAATAAAAATTTCGTATTTAAATCTATTAATGCACATACTAAGTTTTTGGAGCAGTAAAAGTTACATAAAATATAAAGGCAGTTAATACATAAAATAAGTAACAATATATTATACCCCCTACTACGTGAGGGAAAATAATGACGATGGGAAATAAAATTGACGCAATAAATTTTAACTAGTCAAGCCAAGTCTCATACTTGGCTTGACTAGTTAAAATTTACATTAATAAGCACCAGACATAAATAATTACCATAAAGGTACACTGGATAGAGTAGGTTAGACCATTTAATTGAAAAGACAATATAAAGGATTTTGGTGCCATTACAAGTTCTAATCTTTATTTTTTATAATCCCTTTTCTAGTCATAATAAAATTATGATAATTATAAATTTGCAACGATCCTTGTTTCAAGGGTTTTTTTCTGTAACATAGACTCAGATTGAAGAGCTTGTTTGAGTTAAAGTCACTATTTAGACTCGTAGTGACTTTGACAACTTATAAGAAATTTTAATCATTAATTAGAGTTCATTGCATCTTTTACGTATTAGCTTTTGTGTTGTTATTTAGTCATTTAAATTTATTTCAGGAAAGAATATTCCGATAACGTTTTTATTTGATTAGTACTAATTTGTTACCAACCAGTTTGATAACGAACTTTTGATGGCTTTTGATACGTAACAATTGAATAAATAACACAATGTGCTTTTTAGTCGACCAAGATGTATATATATACAATACACAGTTTTATCTTGTAATAATTTTATTTATCAACGAAATATATACATCCAAATTGCTACAAGAACTGTTTATAAAATAAATTTCGGAAGAAATGTCTATCTTGTGAGAAACAGTAATTCCTTTTAAAAGTAGTACTAGCAAAGTTATCGTTCATTCGAAAATATTTCAAAGGGTATTCGGAAATCGGAGATTAGCCACCTTACTGAAATTTCTCGGGTCGATGCTTTCAACTTTGTAGAAAGGTTTTCGTTATTTAATATTCTTCCTCCTGGTTGTATCCTCCTGGCGCATAAGGATAAATCGAATATTACTACATTTTTATGACTTTTACTTGTATTATTTCATAGTATTTAAAGAAAATGAGTACCTAATTATATTTTGAATTAATTAATATCTACATATATATATATATATATATATATATATATATATATA
>JACJUM010002878.1:10114032-10135072 GCA_020976665.1 Heortia vitessoides | reverse complement strand
TATAAAAAATTTACCCTATACAATACTTAATGAACAAATACAGTGCAATGAACACTTGGAAAAATACAGACACGTAGGTCTGCTAAGGTCCCGGAAACACAACGGTGGAGCAGTCCCTCGGCATGGGAAATGTACAGGTTCGAGTCTCACCAAAATCATGAGACAAAACAAAAAATATATAATTTATCGTAAATATTGATTTTCCTTGAAAATCTCTTAGATTATCTACTTAGCGAATATTAACAGATAATTTTATTTCTAAATGAAAATATTTGTTGTTATAATTAAATTAGATTAATTTTTAGTTTTAATTGTATTAATATTTGTGCTTGATTTGTTATGTATTAAAATATTGTATCATTTTGAAAGGTTTCATGCGTAGCAAATGCTGAATTATATTTAAGATGACAATTATATGGTACGGTATGGGAAGGATGCAGGTTCGAGTCCTGGCTGACACCTGTGACCAGAAATTTTTTTTTCTGATAAATATCTTCTTGAATATAGTTTTGTTTTTACATAGATATTCAAGAAGTCGGCTTAGAACTTTTTTCTAAGATTTAAAAAATGATAACTGGAGTTGGTTATCTGGTATTACCAGCTTCTGTGGGGTACTAATACCTCGTCTGTACCATATATCAAAAGGTACCAGAACAGATATGTATATATATATATATATAGAGATATATATTTCTCTCATCAGACTTTATATATATATATAGGCATTCGGATTATTGCCATCGATCCCGCTCAGAAATCGCAAACCCTGTGGAGGGCTGTCACCAGGTACAGCGCTAAACCACTGAACAGATCTTAATAAAAGGTGGGATGTGAATCGCTTAGGTCATAATGAATCTTCATCATACCAGCCATTGAAAATCCACTGCTGGGCAAAGGCCTCCCCAATAAAGGTAGCATTTTACCCATAATTGCCGCGCTGGGCAAGCGTGTTGGCAATCGCAGAGCGCATCTTTGGCAATAGGGATGCTGCTGCCCATCTCCGCCCTATGCTTTTGAGCTGCATTGTTTCGGATGAATATACCGCCATCTGTCGGTTCTGGTACCTTAGTCGCCCTTTACGATACCTGGTACAGAGGGAGGTACTATTCTACTCTGCCGGTACCTCACGGCTTAATTAATATAATGAATGATATCGGCTAATTTTAAACCCGGAAAAACTACTCCTATAAATAAATTTAAAAATTTCCTTTACAAGCATTAAGCCGGGTTCGAGTAACTAAAATGTAATGTAATAAATTAAATGTCTAGACGTAATAACTACGGCACACCATTGTCAGCGGTTGGCACACCACCTAGAAATAATATATCAACATCTGCAAATATTTTGTCACGACTCTGTTTAGTATAAAAGGCCGTCGAGAAACAAGATTAGCCCTTTTCGCCCTCGTGTAATGACCGTCCCATATTGACGCAGTTGTTCTCGGAAATTGTGTTTGTTTCGGTCTGATCATGGGCCCTATTTACACTTACATTAATGTATCCACATATTCAGGGCGACGTAAAGCGTTGTTCGTAAGCATGCAGTATGTTCACTGCTTTAGTATCCAAGTTAAACACTAATTTGCAAATTCATTTCTCGTTACTTTGTAACAGTAAACAGCGCCGCTTGCGTATATGAATTAGTAACCCAGTTTTGTGTGATGAATTCAAATGTTGAGTTTCTCGTGAAATATTATCTTTTGCATTCCTACATTGTATTAAAGTAATTATTAATAATATAAAAGGTAACCTATACACATAGCACGATAATGTTAATAATAAATAATGATGGTTGTTAAACCAATCAACTAGATATTCATAATGATATGATAATATTCAATATAAATCTTGAGTAATATTTATTTAATTTAACTCTTGGTTACAATATATATATATATATATATATATATATGTGTGTGTGTGTGTGTGTTACGGACATTAGGCAATAGAGGAATCACACCCAGATATGGAACAAACACAAATTTCAAAATATAAATGTTTGTTCTGAGTAGAGATCGAACCCACGACATTTGGTGTATAAGATTATTATCATATGCGCCATCGACCCCGTCAATATAAATATCAAAAGAATGATCCTAAATAGTTGAGTTACATTATTATTTCAATTTAGGAAATTCAAGTATTATAAGGTTCTCCTTGATCTCCACTTGATCTCACTGAACATATGTTCAGCACTTGAATAAACAGTTTTATGAAATAATTAAATAACATAAGTATTTAATTATAACGTAAAAAACATCAATTGTATTGTATAATATATCGTTTAAAGGCCTGAATATATAATATTTATTCTGCCATAGATACACTTGAATACATGAATCGCAATACTTATGCTATGAGTATTTGCTTTAAGTATCGGCTGGAATTACAAATATTTTCGTCAGAGTATAAAAGTTCAATTCAACCAGATTAAGCACAAAAAAAACAAAAAAGACATTGTTGTTAGTAACGTAAAAATTTCAGCTTTTTAATAAGTTAAAAGGAAATTCAAAGAAGAATGCGTGATTTTATTTCCTTCCTTTCGCAATTCTCATTTGAGAAATATTGTTGTCTCGGAAGCGCAATGTCTCAGCAAAGAGTTGGCCAAGATACGAAATAAAAATTACATGAATTTTTTAGTACCTTAGCAAAAATTTGTAATGACATAGTTTACATCGTGAATTAGTTTGCGTTTGTATCAAAGTATATGCTTTTTGTTGATTAAAGATTTTTCCGAGTAGGAAATGTACAGATGTACATAATAGAATATAAATTTGTGTATATTATAAATAATTTCTCTAGCAATTTGAAGACAAACAATGTTTTATTGTAGACAATTTGACAACAACTAAAAATAAAAAGTATTGCATAACCGCGGAATTTATTTCTAAAAAAAGCTTGCTTAAAGCGATACAGTATGAATATGCAAATGGATTCTCGTTCCACCGGGACGCGCTATTCGAACGATAAATTAAATTCTGTAAAAATACCTGAAAAAACGATTACTTTACCTGACTACGGGCAAAATGCATGCAAAATATAAAAGAGTTTTTAAATTTTACCCGTCATTAGTTACATACAATATTATTGAGATATTTAATTTAAAAAGTCAATGTTATTTTTGAAATTAATGCAAATACAATTGCTTGATTGTATATGCATTTATTTCAAAAACAACACTTGATTTTATGTATCGATTATCATCTAAATCTAGCACAGGTTTATCTGTTGAAATATTTCTATTGGACAGATAGAAAATCACAATAACAGCTGAGCGGCACCGCATAGAATGTGAAGCGGCTATAAAGCGTGGATCTCATCAGGGCATTAGTTGGATCATCCAATTCCGGAGCTGTACAATGAGTGCCCGTGGCGGACTCTAATGGAAGTTTACCTGGTGCGGTTACGCCCAGTAGACTAGTTATTGGCAACGGTTGTAATAGTGGGCACTATTTACTAATCCTGGATATAAATAATAGATAACCTTATACAATGCACGGTTTTCTACATTTGGGAAGAAAATATAATCCTTACTTTCTTATTTCCTTTCTCAATTATATTATAAATGCGATAAAGAGTGAGTATGTTTTTGTGATGTTCTTGTGTTGTTTTCATTGGTGTACAATAAAGAGTATATTATTATTATTAATATGTGTATAGAGATTGCGTGTTTGTATGAATGTATGCGTGTTACTATTTAACGTCGGAACGGATAAATAGATTTGAATAAAATTTTGCATAAGGATTATTTATTTAAAAGCATATCCCCATGGGATATATCTAACTTTCTATTTTTAATTATGGAATCGACGCGTTTCTTTTCGAAATGACAAGAGTTCCTCAGGGAGGCGATAAAATCTTCGCAAACTAAGACAAGCAGTACTGAAATTAGTACTTTTATCCTGAAAGTAGTAATAATATAGTTAGAAATATAGTATAGTAGAAAAATTAAGTAAAGTAAGAAAATATAGTATAAATAAGTTTAGAAAATACTTGTTTAATAGGATTTTCATTTTAAAAGTAAACCGATTTTATAAATACTAAACAAACGTGATTGAAAAATATTAGTTAACTTTCTGCACTAGAAAACGTTGATTTGAACCTAACCTCTTAATATATATGTTTATCATTATCGTATATCATTTCGTGTTGACATTGTATGAATACGGTACGCGGCAAGTTGTATGTCTACATGTATTTAATTGTGAAGCTGTTTTGAAGATATTGTAATATATTATGTGAAAAGGTTAATAAAATTAATCATATTGAATGAATTCACAATTTGTATACAGGATATTAAATAAAAGGTTAAGGTAAGATAAGAACAAAGGTTACTGATAAAGGTTATAATGGAGAATGACTTCGCCGTCACATTCCAATCGATCGATCGATCCAAAACAGCTACCCACTGTTGCTGTTTTTAAACTTTTGTCTTAGTAAAGTTTTTTCTGAAGGTATTACCACACCAGGTCTTCCATCCAATCTCAGCAATTGTGCAATGAGCGCTCGAATAGCTCTAATAGCAGTTTGCCTAGCTCTTGATGCTGAGTGAAACTGCTAGCACTGATTGCAGCAGGCATCTATCGTATGCAAGTATAGGAACAACTATACAATCACATACATTCAATTTGCGCTTGGGTGCCTGAATACTTTCCAAGACATGTTCAAAGATTAGAATGATGCTGTTAGTAATTTATTTATTCAGTATAGGTACACTTACAGATTAGTGTCATACATACTTACATTGATAAATTATTATATAATATTGACTAGACATTAAAAAAAGATATATGACACAAGTACATGACATTTTTTTTGTCAAACACCACGTGAATATTGGTAAATAAAGAATACAAACAAAACAAATTAGATGCTGAATTATTTTTATGCTTTTTAATAAAACTTTAGATGGATTTACGTTATCAATGTTAAGAAAGGTCAAACAAAAAATGTAAAAAGTGAAATAAATCGCATTTTAGAGATTATATTATTGATAAGACGCTTAAAGCACTTGCGTTACGGACGCCAGGCAACAGAGGAACCACAAATATACTACTTAAATACATATATTTAACATCCAGACACAGAACAAACACCAATATCATAATATAAATATTGCGAATTGAACCCACGCCTCTTGGCACACAAGATAGGAGACTACCAACTGCGCCATTGGGCCCGTCTAATTTTATTTTTATTATAAGTAGTGAACGCGTAAATGTTAGAAAATATTATGATACAGTTTTTAGGCAACATTAAACAAATACTTATCTTCCTGTTGACCATTAGGTTTACCACAATCCTTTATCAAATTTATTTTGACTTTCATAAATTTCCATTAATTGTTGCTTAAGGTTAAGAATAGTAATTTGATATTATGGGACTTCCTCCTGTATTCCATTTATAATTTAGTTAAAGCGATTATGCAAACCGCCACATTAATCGACATACAATGATCTTCACAATTGTGTACATAGATTACAATAAAAATTCATGAAAATACGAGATACCATAAAAGAAACTAACGACTGCCCAAGTACCCCAAGCACACCGGCTATTGAATGGAAAGCTATAAGCCCATATTAGAGCTGCATCGAGTAAGCGGCAGGTGTGCAGCGAGATAGTCGCCGAGCTAATTGCTCGTTTACCCAACCGTACAATTGCCTCGTTGACCCGGCTAGGTCTTTACCCAAGCAAAAACAAATCATGTTTACTAGTAGTCAAATATCAATGTTCTTCCATTGTGCATATATTTCACGTTAGAAGTAAAACTCTTTTAGAACTTAATTTGTTTCATGGTAATTCACAACTGAACAGACAGTGTCCTACTTTGCGTACATAATTGAATACACAGTAATGCATTTATATTTCTCCAAATGGAAACGCTATTAATGGAAGTGGGTACTTATAAATAATTATTTGTTACCATAAATTAGACACACTCAGGATTATTTACGGATACGTTTTTATATGATCACAAAATGTATCATAACATTTCACAAAAATAAAACAGGCAGTAATAAATAGGAATACAGAATACCACTAATCACAGGCACAATATAATTATAGTAAAACACAATAATCAAAATATCTGTTAATCAAAATATCAAAATATATGTATTTCGGCTCTGGGCTTGTACTATATTATATTCTTATAAATCACATTGAAAGTTAAATCGTTATATAATACATAGCTTCTTCTTCGAAATAAAAGTTATTGCACAACCATTGTGTTTCTTGAACAATATTTGTTAAGTTCTACGATAACAAGCCAAGTAGACTATGCAGAATTGTTAAATAATTCAAACTTATATTAAATCTAATCGTTCCTATAATATTCCTGGAAATCAACGTTGTTGCAAGTGAGATGGAGGTTACTAAAATAAGGCACGTTTTCTATTAGGTTTGTGCTAAGTAGTTAATGCTTTTGGGTAGAGTGGAAAAGTACATCCCGATTTACCAAGTAAGAGCCCGTTGAGGTACCGAAACCAACAGATGGCCCAAAACAGCGTAGTCAAATGGATGGGTAGCAGCATTCCCATCGCGTAGCTACGCTCTGCGACTACGCCTGTCCAGCGCGGCCATTATGGGCAATATTTATTTTTATATCCAGGTTTTGAGTGGAAGGTGTCCAATAATGCTATTTAGAGTTAGATTATTTTATTTAAAGTTTGGAGCTATGGTCATCATCGACATAACAGCCGGTGGTTCCCGACTTAGTTTAGCGGATTATCGTGTTAAAGTGGAAGAAAGCAGAGTAGAACAGCGTTATATGAAAAAAATAGGCCATTGGAGCTGCAAAATTCTTAAATACACCTAAAGATTGGTTGAGGTAGACCTAATAAAAAGGTTGCTTGCATTAGCACCTCACTCTTACTTATTTCTACTGCCAAATAGCAGTATTCGCATTGCTGTTCCGGTTTGAAGGGTGAGAGAGGCTGTGAAATTACAAGGTAATATGACATAATATCAAGTTATGCAATATACAAGTTTGGCGACACGCTAGTGATATCTTCTATTTTTAGTCTAGTACTGTGATGAAGTTTACCGTTAAGCGGTCCGACAGAGTTGACGGCGTTCTGCGTTCGCAGTCCTTATGTAAGCTCGATTTTGTGCAACATACAAGATCGTTTGGCAATATAGCTCGGATCTCGCTCACCACTTATCTACATCGCATATCTCTAGTAGATAATAGGCCTTAGACCAGCCATACTAAGCTGTGCATTTACCCCTGCTAGAATCAGACTCCGTAAACGATGCGGTTAGGTTGTTATAGAATTTGAAACGTGTGCATAGGTTTAATATTGAGTTTTATTGCAATCTTATTCGTCTCATTTACTTTTTTGTATTATATTTCAATTATATAGAACAAATAGCTTAATTTAAAAACAGCTCAACAAAACCAGTTTCATTTTGTTAAGCTGTTTATGATCCAACCGTGTTGGTAATTTAATTTTTTTTTTATAAAATTGACATATATCCCTATCTTATTGTATAATAATATGTTATTAACTAAATAGCTGTACTCACGTAGGTTTTGCCAGTATGTTATAAAATGCAAATTCTGTTGTTCGTTAGTGCGATCCAATAAATACTCGATCGTTTTAGTGGTTGTTAATTGAGCAGGTAATAGATTCAACGGGGTAATGAAATATTTACCTAGTTTAGCGGAAATTCGAAATATTTACTTATGTGTATAATTTAAAATACCTAGAAACTATATTAGAAATCAGATTTCTAGGGATTGAATTGGTAATAATTATGAATATTGGTAAGTGTTTAAAGCAGCCCTAATTCTCATTATTAGACGCCTTTAGCTTGTTTTTTGTTGCATTGTGATGTTATTTAAAGTCTTAATGTTTTTATCTTAATAAAAAACTATAAAGAATCTATAAACAAAATTTATGTTTCTATAATGTATGATTGTTAAATCTTCCTCTGCGTTAAATAAAAAATATTATGAGGTAATAAATAACTAAAACGAATTATGAGTACACTGTTTTCAATTTATACTATCTGATGGTGACGGGGTACGATATACGGTGCGATATTTAGTCGTGTCTAATAGTGACGATATTTAGTCCTTAATTAAATTTCAAATATTTAAATTCCAATAGTTTATTTAAGCCTTAGTTTGTGCTGTATAATGGTTACTCGTTAATATAATGTCGAAAACAGCAACTCCGCGCCTAACTTATGAGTGATTATAGAATTTAACTATACAGACAATAATGTCCGAGTCATATACACCATGTCTATAAGATGTGTCATGAATTACCTTGCCTGAGCAAGGCCGTAATAAAACATTATTATGATGACCCTAATGACCCTACGGGACCCATAAGAATCATCTAACATATGTAAATTAGGCCTAACTTATACTAGCCTACCGGCGCTAGACGGGTGTTAAAACTAAGTATACTGCAAGTTCATTACACGAGACGCCATAAAGGAACCTGCAAGGAAAACTGGTGGTTTTAAAGGTACTATTAATACAAAGTAATTAGCATTAATGGAACCCCTATTTAGAAAAAAAAAATAATGTACATAGTTAAAATACATTTTCAGTTAACGAGGCTTTGTGTATTAGTCGTGTTTAGTGTCGTCGTATTTGGATATAATCTGCTCCCGAGGGTCAACGCAAACTCGCAAATTGAATCGTAGCATCATTTGGACTAATTAGTAATTCCAAGTGGCCAATTTGCACTGTTTTCCCATTCAGGACCCATCTGTTGCAATCCAGCTAGTTCATAAGCTGGCTATTAAAGTGCGATTAAATCCAGAGTATGCAACCGAATTGAGTCGCTTTTAGTTTAGATATTGGGTAGACTCGTTGTATGTTACGCGTTTGTATGCAAAGCTGGACTACGGAAAGTAAACATAAACAAAGTTTTGCAAACGAAAACTAAATTCTGACGTACCTACATATTTTTAAATAAACAAATACGCGGGAGTCTAATGCTTTTGTATACTTCTGAAAGAGTGGATAGAAATGTCAATACATATAAAAAATTAAGTCATAATTCTTACTGATGCCTCTATATATGTTCGCGATATGCCTTAAACTACCAAACCTATTTTCACCAATATTTCCGATAGACCTTTTTTAGCAATAAATTTTCACTATATCTCATAGCATAACCGGACTCCGAGTTAAGTTACTTAAAGCACTTGTGTTATGGACATTAGAGCACAATATATAAAGAATTGACCTAGGTGGAGATCGAACCCGTGACCGTGACCGCACAAGATAGGATCACTGTCATTTTTGCCACTGGGCCCGACAACCTTGCATACATCAAATGTTAAAAGGCTTTAATGATATTTGAAACGATTTGTCATTTAAAACATTTGTAAATGGACCAAATTTCTTTGTGCAAAGCAGCAGCAACTTTATTACGCTACTTAGTGATGCGCTATTTACTGTATCAGCCATAGTAAGTCCAATGTTGAACACAGTACACACAAGATAAGGGGACCTTTGCTCATAATTGCCGCGCTGGGTAGGTGTGGTGGCAATCGGGCAATCGTAGAGTGCAAATTTGCGACGAGGATGCTGTTGCCCATCTTAACCCTATAGTGTTTAGGCTGTGCTTTTTCGACTGGATATACCGCTATTTATCGGTTTCCGTACAGTAGTCGCCTTTCCGCCACTTTACCGTAACCTCGCAGCAGTATATTGCAGATATTGTAATAATAATTCTCGTATTATTTTTTAAAATTTCATTTATTTGTTAGTATTGCAAAATAGCATCATACTGTTACTAAAATAAAAGCAAAACTTGAATTCCTGTATTTCGTAACTAAATTATATACAATCGACGTATTGAAGAGTCATCAGTCAGTTTATTTAAAGGCCTGTTTTAATATGATGAATTCTCTAATAATAATTAGCCAAAACATGAAGATATTTGCTGAAAAAAATCACTCCGCGAAAGAATCACTCACGCTGACTAAGACCTTTTTCGTAGAGAATTGGGTAAGAGTCCCCAGTCCAGTTTCAGTGCTAATTTTAGTTTTTTATACGATTTTTTTATGCATACCAGAATATGGTATGAATAAAAAAAATTTAATTAATGTTAATAAAACAATCCGGGATTCATGTAAATTAATTATTCTTGTAGTCCGAGGCTTTTACGTATGGATATTTTTGTTTTCTATAGGTCATAAAAGTATTACTTTTTACCCATGACTTTGCCTGCGTTAATTTCCCATGGTTACTCTGAAAGATGAAAAGTTTAATCCTTCCACATGAAAATACACGAAGTTTGGTTGAGATGATAAGACATGAAATTTATTACATTTACAATATTAGTTGGAATTTTAACTACTAACACAACAGTATAAGTCGTTGTATTTAAAATTCAGGGCCAGCTGGTCGGGAAAACTGACATCAATTCGATGTTATTAAAACTTAATATAATGTATATGAGATAACAATATATATCTTAAGTTATACGTAAGAATATCCATAAAAAATAAGATACGTCCACTGCTTAAATGAAAATAACTGCATCGTTCGACAGATACATTTCGTTCTAAAGTACAGAACTGCAAACAAGATTTAATAAAAATAATTCTGAATTGTCTTCATGCTAAGCAGACAATTAAAAATATTTGTCATATTTCTATTTTAATATCGCTGAAACCATGACGAGAAACATATAGGAGTAAATCCGAGCATTCATGGAAATTGCAATATTTTAGAAGCTAGTTTTTGATCAGAAGTGATTGTGAATCTATTCGGTTCAACCAGCACTTCTGAATAATTAATTATATAATATAATCTTTGCTATACAAAACACTATGTAAAACCAAAAATATTTTAAGTCAATCTGCACGGAAGCTGCCTGACCGTGTCGTTGCGTAATCATGGTTGGCAGTTCTAATACATTTACAGTATACACTATTTAAAATATTAAATTCTTTGCGAGCTACCTCGTAAAACGTTATTCAAGTCTCGCCATTCTAACACCAACTATTAATCTGTTTTTCTTGAAAATCTTGGTTCGTATTTCAAGCTTGGTTTAGCATGAATCCTGTAATATATTTTGTCGTAGTGATTGCGCATTTTTTATCATTTTAAGATATGTTGTATTGAAAGAAAATAATAATTTAATCGTAATTATAATACACCTAAAAACATTCTCATCATTGGTGTCTTTTCATTTTTTTTTATCTTGAATCAGACACTTTGGAACTTAATAATAATATAAAATGCAATCGCCTGGCGAGGCGAGAATAAGGCAAATTCTGTTTTAGTTCAGAGCAAAGTTTTTCAACCTTCCTCGGTCCTATTTCTATGTGGAAGGTTTAATCTTTTGAAGTTTTATTTTCTAAGCATATTTACGTCAACGTTAAATGTTTTTAAATGGATTATATACTTTTTATGATGGAAATATTTTGCAAAATAATTTCTTATTCGTATTATTATACACTGTAGACTAAAAATACTAAAGTACTTTGTGGTTATTGACATTTATAAACAAAAGTATTACTTACACATAACATGAGCCTAAGAATACAAATACCTTTAAAATTATCATATTCAAAATGTAAATCAGTGTTTAAAGCGAATTACCGCCAACCAACCAAATGACTTCTTTGCAGTGGCAATGATTATAGGAATCATAGTCACTGCAAAAAAAATCATGGCTATCAAATGAAAGATAGAGGGTCCACGCTTCAAAAAGATGAGTCATAAAATTGCCATTATTGGTAAAATATGCCAACCCTCTGCAATGATAAGGTAACCCGTACTGAAGGAAATGTTATCAGGTTTCAATATGTTTCGGGAAAATACACCATTTGCGTTGGGTCAATGATAACAGAAGCAGATTTAATTTTCGTTTCATGTTTAAATTACTGCTTTCTTGATATTTGAGGCTTAAAATTCAATGGTGGTTTCTATGAAGAAAATATTGTATACACGCAAAAGTTACCTTTGTTAGCCGTTATTGTTGTGACTTTTGTGTATACAAAATTGAAAACCACGGCATATAATAATCTTGATTAATTTAAATAGCCACGGTAGAAAATGTTAGTTCCGATTCACTAAATCTCTTTGAAAAACTTGTATGACTTTTCTATAGCAGTTGTGAAAAATAAAATCCAACTAAAAATGGAGACTGTTGATAATTTTTCATTTTGCAGGCAAGAAAATATGATGTTGCGCTCGTTACTGCGGGACGAGGAAAAATCAAATTGCAAAGTCTTTCCTGTACAGTTGATCAGGGTCGCCCTCCATTTCTTTTTATGCGATATTAAAAGGTTCTTTGATTGTGGAGCTTTTTCGACTTGTCGTTAAATATTCACACTGATTTTGCAATGTAAGAAACTCTAATGTTTGACATTGTTGTTGATGCATTGGTCCAAGAGTTGTTACCACAGTATATATATATGGTACAGTTTGGATTTATCAGTATTTTATCAATTGATTGTTACTTATTATATATGTTATAGACGGGTATTTAAAATATTTTATGATATATTAAAGCTACAGTAGATAATATAATACGGTAGATAATACAGTACGGTAGGAAGAATATAATGATTACAATATTTAATCGACGATCTTGTGTGCTGTTTACGATATTTTTAATATTTATTATTTCCGAATTTCATGTTTAAATTTAATTATGTTGATAGAGGAAATAAATAGAGGTATGATTTATTTAACAGGTTATATTATTCAATACAAACAAAAAAAAGATAAAACAAAATCACAAAGTATTTTTTTTATACATAAAATTCTTATTTATTGATTCGTGTCGTATTTCAATAAGATTTTTTTCGACTTATGTATGTCTAAATAAATGAATGGCTGTTAGAAATAATAATATTACATAAATGAAAGAAATGAACATTTATAAAAACAATGTCTATAAAAATAGTTAAAATTTTTACAATCAATAAAACTATGAACTAGTGTGAGTTTATGTTTGCTTTGAAGTGATTTTATACTGTATCCAAATGATTAAACTGGCAATGATTGTATAATTAAGTTTGTTAGTGTAAATTGTAGCTCAAGGTCCCACGTGTGTGTATTGTAATATTACATAATATTATTCTCAGTATATGTTTGGTATAATGATGCAAGCTATATACATTTATTACTCAGATTCTCTAGCATTTGTAAAGGCGTTTGCCTGTTATGCTTAGGAACATTAATTTTAACAACTATTATGTATAAGCAGTTATTATGTGTATTAATTATTATTATAAATATAAATTATGTGTTATATATTGTATATAATATTTCAAAAGCAATATTGCAAATGGAGCAAAATCGGAGTGGTTAGAAGAATGAAGCTTCACTCGATTTCATTCGTGTTAAGGTCTGATAAGAAAGCTCGAATAACTTCAAATAGCTAAGAAGCTTAAATATAGTTGAACAGCGTAACTTCTACTAGAAACTATTTGAACAATAAGCACCATATGGTGTCAAGCATTCTCGTTGGTTGCATTGTAGAAACCCTATCCTTTTGTTCGTTTTATATGGAGTCTTTCCAATAAAGTTGCCTCTGAAAAAATATGATTGCATTAATTAATTATTAACATTCATATTATAAGGTCCCTACATAAATTTTCAAAACAAATATAGAGTAAGTTTTAAATAAATATTTATATGTATTTTATAAAAACGTGTATACAATTTACAAGAGGAAGCCACATACAAAGGTCGTCTGCATTGCTGCGGTTACTCACTACTCACTTTCACTTATTTCTACCGTCAAATAACAGTGTTTGCATTGTTATTTTCTAGTTTGTTTTATGTTAAAATTACTGGGTAATGTGACATAGTATTTTCAAGTTAAAAGGTTGGCAACGTGTTAGTGATATCCTTGTGATATTACGAGCAACTATAGTCTGCGGTGACGCTTACTTTCACGCGGACTGTACCCTTTTTTGTCATCCTCGTCCAATAAAAAAAAGAAAACTTATATAATAATGACGTCCACTTAAGTATTCGTCTGCGAATATACATATCTTAAAAAATACATCCTTGTCTCAGGTAGAGTTTATCTTAGGTCCTTACATTAGAAATTGGCTAGTTTTACGGGAGGAATATTAAGTATTTTTTTGTAAAATATATTTAATTAATCAAATAATAATATCAATAATACTCTTTATTGTACACCAATGAAAATAAAACAAGAACATCACCAAAACATGGAATTACTATTCCATGTAGTACAAGAGGCGGCCTTATCGCTAAATGCAATTTCTTACAGGCAACCGTTGGATAGAAATATTGTTAAAGCTGGTGGAAGTTTGAGGGGCATTTAGTACATACATAATAATAAACATACATATATGCATATAATACACATACATTCAAATACATATAAAAAATAAAGTTACAAGGAAAGTGACAGAATTAAAAAGCAAAATCAAAGTGACAGATAATACTCTTTCACAATTCTCTTAAAAATAGAAAGAGAACGAGCAGATCTCTCTTCAAGGGGGAGCGTATTCCACAAACGAACAGCTTGAACTATAAAGGATTTGCTATAGAAGCTTGTGGAATGCAGAGGCATTTTGAGTGATAAATTCTTTGATGATCTTAGGGATTTTTCATGGCTGTCCCCATGGATCACAAAGCGGCTTTTAAGATAAGTGGGAGGGAAAGGATAGATCAATAGCTTGTATTGCAAAGAGACGACATGAGCGTCCCTGCAAAGTCGAATAGGTAGCCATTTGAGCTTAGTACGAGAGTTGGACACATGATCAAACTTACGTAAACCGAAAATAAATCTTATACAGAAGTATTAAAGACGTTCAAACTTCTCAAGTTGATCCTCTGTAAGGTCTAGTTAACTGGCATCGGTATAATCAAGGACTGGTAGAAGTAGGCATTATGCAAGCGCTATTTTGGTGGCAAAAGGAAAAAAGTTTTGCAAGCGCTTTAAAGACGCCGCAGAGGCATATAGTCTTCGACTAACATCTTTTAACTGTGCAGACAAGGACAAGTTACTGTCCATAAGTATTGCCAAATTTTTAACTGTTCTACTATATGGAATAGAAATACCATTAAAATTAATCTGCGGTAAAGTAGACCAATTAATTTTTGAACTTATCCTTGAGCTACCCACCACAATTATTTGTGTTTTACTAGGGTTAACTTTAAGCCCAAATCTTTCACTCAAATCATTGATGCAAACAAGATAATTATTTATAGCACTTAAAGCACCATCTAAGTCTTTGAAAGATGCTTGTCGATAAATTTATAGGTTATTTGCGTAAAGATGGAAGGAAGAATTAAGGTTGTTGGAGATAGTATTAATAAATATCCCGAAGAGTAACTGCGATAAAACGCCACCCTGCGGTACAACAGCCGTACACTGCCAACATGAAAACGTGTCCTGGATGCAAATACGCTGACAGTGACCAGACAGGTTACTATGAAATCAATCAGCAACCGATGAGATATGTTAAGAGAGCGTAGAAGGCTAAGCATAACATTGAAATCTACGGTGTTGAAGGCATTACTAAAATCAAGCAGTGCTAAAACCGTGACTTTTCTGATTTCCATGACCGACCTTATATCGTCCGTAATACTGATAAAGGCAGTTGTGGTACTATGACCAGGGCGGAAACTTGAATGCAAAAGGTTAAGAAGGTTATTTTTTACAAAGAAAAGGGTTGAGCTGATCGTGTACCTGACCTATCCTCTTCAAGAACCTTGAAGAGGAAAGGTAGAATAGATATAAGACGATAATCAGAGAACGAGGTTGGATTAGGTTTATAGGTAGAGGAATTATGCATTGCGGTACACTGCGGCATTGGTGTTGAAATATTTTCCTTGTAACAATATGTCCAAATTTAAAAAATATTCAAATTGATAAAATGGTTCAGTTCATAAGGTTTGGCAAGTACGGTGGATATCGCAGATATTACAATTATACCTCGTCTTACTTAGTGTTTGTTGTGCAGTGTGTTGTAGTGAAGCAGTAGTATCCTGAACTATTGAAAAATCTCTCTCTCTTGTTTAGCAGCTAGTTCTTCTTTCATGGTCTGCAGTTGCTGACAATAGATATCTACCATATTTGTTTGAACAGAGCAAAGTAACACTGCAAAAGCAACTCCAAAGAAAAAGTAATGAGGTAAAATTCAAATAGTGACTGTTTTCCAAACTCAAATGCTAAATCAATTTTTAATTCTCAATAGGTTATATATTTCAGATCAAAGTGGTCAGTACGACAAAACGCAAATTTTATATGTAAAGTAATATATGTATACATAAAATACAAATAATACATACTAGTCAATAGAAGGTATGTATTATTTGCATTTTTATTCATTCAACAGTTTTGTGTGTTAGTTACCACTTGTTAGTTACAAGTTACCACTCCTGCTATATCCATTACAAACACAAAGGTATACGTTTATAATATTAGTGGACCTATTTTGTCTAATTACAAAAAATAAATTTAAATAAAATCCTCTAATTTGATTCTGAATAAAATGCTGAAAACTTACTTTTAAAAAATGCTTGTAATATATAGCAAGAGAAAGTATCAGAAAAGTCGAAAGTAAAAATAGAAATAAAATAAACCACGCTTGAAACCGTTACAAATAAGTGATTATTACTGAACCTTATATATACATCAGACTTGAAAAAAATCCCACTTAATACGTAAAGCCAACATCGAATTCGGTAATCGTGTTCTATCTCGTTACATTAAAAAATTAGTCACTTATAACCCGTTGTTGGAGGGAAAATAAAAGCTTACGGACATTGCGATGTTGTTAGCAGCAAAATAAATGCACAGAGAATACTTAATCGCCATGTTTGCAGCGGGGATTAGCTTTAATTAGATTCTACTCTGTTTATATATGAAGACGTAATTACTAAATATTTTTTCTTACCTTTTAATTATTATTATTGCTCGGAAAAATATCTTCAGAAAAATATCTATATATATATTCCTGAAAAATGTAGCAAAAGTTTGATGCTGTTTGCCAATCTTTTATATAATTTTTTTCTATGTATTAATACAATTATTTTCGTATACGAAATAGTCTTACTTTTGTCCGCTTAATTCCCTTTATTTTTTGTATAAACTATTGTTGTGTAAACTATTGTTATTAATAAATATTATAAAATACTAGACTATTGAAGATGTTGATTTTAACGCCACCAACGAGGAACAGATGAAGCCGTTCATTTATGAAAGACTCTTTGCCCAATATTTGGACATTTAATCATTTTTGCAAAATAGGAGAATTATTATTTTATTACACGTTTTTGCACTTGAATCACTAATTTCGCTGTCTGCTAAGACGGATAGAAAGGTTTAGCTTATAGTTCCTGGGTCTAAAAGGTAGCTGTACGCAAAATCGTAAATCGTGACACGGGAAAAAAACATAAATACGGCGAACGCTGTTTAGAGAACGCGCCAAGAACCTTAGATATGAGCAACCAATAATTTTCCATAGGTCTGTCTATATTTCTGCCAATTATAGACAAGAAGACAATATCCTCCTAATTATTTAATTATTACTTCTAATAAACATTAGTAAAGTAAATAGCTAATATAGATGTTTATACGTAACAATGGCCAATACCCAAAAACCTAGGGGAAGAAAATATTTATGTATTGGTCAATAGAAATCATTAGAGATACCCTCATATCGCCAAAGAGCTGGGTGAAAGAGGTGTGAAAGGAGAAGAGCAAATACTTAGCAGGTAATATAAAAAGTAATAGTAAATAAATTCTCACAACGTCACACGTTGATCTAATTCCGTGATAACTCGCTTAAAGCACTTGGGTTACGGAAATCAGACAACAAAAGAATCACAAATATACTACTTAAATATATATATTTAACACCCAAACACAGAAAAAACATAAATATCATCATATAAATATTTATCCTGGGTAGGGATCAAACCCTCGACCTTTGGCACCAGACAGAATGACTACCATCTGCATCATCGGGCCTGTCTCGTTTGACAATAGTATCTTCAAATCATAAGTTTGATCTTGTGATAATACGATCGTCTATAGGCTGCGGTGACGCTTGCTGTCATGCGGACCGTATGCTTAATCATATAAAAAAGTAACGAACTTGGGCAGATATCGTGTCTATACGCCCTTGAACTTTTACAACCTGGTATTTTGGCTACACAAGGAAAATTATCGTGGTGCTTTCTAGACCATTGATTACTTAATAATAAGATTTAGATCATAGTTTTCAGGAATTTGCTAATTTCTTATAACTAACTATGGACTGCAAGACCGACCACTCCATTATAGAAAACCAAATCCATTAAGGCTATTAGGGTTTTAAATCTAGCCCAAGTAATACTTCAATCTATTTACACATACAATCAACAAATGGCATGAAGAAAAGATTCTGAAGAAAAATGTGCTCTATTCAATATTTCTTAAGAGGTCCTATCAGCGTAAGTAGTCTGGCAAGAGCTGTAAGTTGATAAAACAAATGAATCTTCGTGCAATCAGGGCAATGGATCCACTGTGGAATTGAATAACTACCTCGCACTGATACCTATTGTTCCCTAGTTTATCATTAGTTAAACTGCAGCATCTGCCCTTTAAAAGCATTTATAGGAATATAATTGACAGGCATAGAGTGTAGTTTTTTTATTTAGACCAGGCTTTTGAACTAACAAACAGTCCACTTAAAAGTAAGCCTATAGACGCTTGTAATATCACATGGATGTAACGTTGAGTTGTATGCGATGCACGTTGTAGGGCGTTGCCAACCTTGTGACTTGAAAATATTATGTTACATTTTCCAGTAAATTCTCTGCCGCTTTCACCCTTTAGAATGGAATGCAGGAATATGATCCTATACTGCAGAAAAAGGTGAGAGTGAGGTACCAACGCTGACAACCATTTGTATGAGCTTAATTTAACCTCATGTGTAGACACGTTTCAATTAATAGTTTTAATGTTTGTTTCTACACTTTGTAGTTTTTTTTATCGTCATTAATACTTAAATTATGTTCTAAATATCAAAAAATTCGAAGTTTTCCGTTAAAGATGTCAACATCACATAGCTCGTTGTTCGATTTTAAAACAAGCTGATAATGGTTTTTAAAATACATAGTCCGTGCATTTGCTCCTTTAGTTAATAACAGAATATTCGTGCTCTAGGTTTTAAATAATATTTTAAAGATTCACAGTTGATAAAAAATATTATTTTAGAAATTAAATACAAAACCATCTTACGTAGGGCCATAATCACAAACAAACAGCGTGTTTGTCCAACCGTTTTGTTTTGTTTGCGAAATGCCGCAACCAAAACGAACTGTGTCCGCCCACACCATCTGTAAATGTATTTATTTAATAAAATAAAACATTCATTTTATGATAACATATTTATGTGACGGGCTCTGATCAACATTTGTGAACAGATTAATTAGAATGTGAGTTATAAAACAATTTAGCAAAGCTCAAGTTCATTGCCTCGCCGGTTAAAAAGAAGTCGACCGTAATTCTGTTAAATTTAAAACTTTGAGTGCGTTATATAAATATATATATAATATATTCACATAACATTACTAATAAAATTAAGATATCCTTAAGGGTAAAGTATTATATGTGTATATTTACCTGTGTATAGTGCCCAGTCTTGGCTCCAGTTTCTAGTACATAAGGTCCAAAATTATAATTAATGTGTTCATTAAACCAGGTATTTAAGGCTTCTTCTATATTCGGTGTTATTGGGACATCAAACAGTGAATAGAACTTGGCTATATAGATATTTTCCCCAATTAAGCTCCACCTTTGTGAAGCTGAAACAATTAGAACACGAGTTTGTTGTATATATGCTAATTAGCAAACACACGCGGGCCAAACACACTGTTTTTTAAGAAATGTTCAAATAAAAGCCGCCCTCAACATGCTTGCGCGTCATAAATTTAATTTAATAAAATAACAGGATGTTATTTAATTATTTTTAAATCGAGAGGACTAAAATTAAATATGCTTGTACAATAATTCTTGCCGTGAGGTACCGGCAGAGTAGAATAGTACTTCCTTATGTACCAGGTGTCGTAAAAGACGACTGAGGTACCTGAACCGATAGGTGTCGGTTTATCCACCCAAAGAAGAGCAACTGGGCTGGAATGGGCAGCAGCATCCCTGCCCTCTTATACAAGTTACGCTCTACGATTGCCACTACGCTTGTCCAGCACGGCAATTTCGGGCAAATTCCCTCTTTATGGGGAGGCCTATGTTCAGCAGTGGATATTTTTAAAGCTGATGATGATAAAAAACCAGCAAATTTTATCTATGGAAGGATTTTAAACCCCGGTCTACGATGATTTTGGGATGGATTCAGAAGTGCTTTAAAATAAAAAGTCCTTTTCTTTAGCTTTTGATCGAAACAAATCATTACTAGAAACACAAAATTTACAAACAAGGGACAATTTATTAATGGCTTGTGACAATTATTAGAAAAAGGTTGAATCCCAGCGTAGATGATTACATATAGTCTTAAAGGTCTTCAGCCACACGTAGTTGTAGTAAAATATTATTTAGAAATTTGAAAAATAGATTTACTAAAGAACTTTGAGTCAAACAATAGATCAACAAATTTGCACATCATTAATAATTACTTAGCACATTATTGTAAACAATAATTCAAAACTATTGTAAACAATTGCTTATAATTAACAAATGCTTTTAAAAAGGTGATAAGAATCGATGGTAGGTCGGTAAGGTTTTTAATAAAATTATAAATATGCGTGCGTTAAACGATGGCAACTTACGCAGTGTTCTGTCAGGATTGTGGCTGAACCATCCATTTTCGGCCCACCTGGTAGCCTTCTCAGCGAGTTCCTCATCCCAGACCTTCGATTAATTCAAACGCCATTTATCACGCTCGTCATTTCATAATTTACGACCGAAGAGTGAAACGGTATTCTGTCTCCTGTCTTGTCTAATTGTATTATATTCAAGTGTACTCACTATTTTGATGACAACGCGTATAACTTGTAACAGATTATTTTTATAGCGCTACTATATATGTACATAGTACTACTATATATGTACATAGTACTACT
>JACJUM010002878.1:10020212-10114022 GCA_020976665.1 Heortia vitessoides | reverse complement strand
CTACTATATATGTACATAGTACTACTATATATGTACATAGTACTACTATATATGTTAGTAAACATTTTCTAACCTCTATATAAAGCAATATAGCGTTATTTATTTATGAAATAACTATGACACAATATCAAACTTTTGCTACTTCGTTATCGCTTGATCATCATACCTTTCAGATAAAAAGCATGTATTAAATAACACGATTATAGTGTATTTATGCTTTTAAAAGCACTTTATGATTATGGTAGTCCTAAGCATAGTTAGATCCTTTGCCACTGGCCATCTAGACTATGGGATTGAGTCTCGGCTAAGTCTATTAGATTTTCTATACATTTTGTTATTGTCTGACAATCATTTGTACTTTATTTGTGGCAAATATTGTTTATGTATATATATATATATATATATATATTACATGTACTATTCCATACATACCATATACATCATATTTGCAGCAGCCGGTTGTGTTGGCACTAAGCCTCTTGCAACATTTTGTCTCCTAAAGTTGTGTCCGTCTACGAAGTGTCGGATTTGATCACATGACAATGATAATCCTGAAATCACAAGATAAAATAACAACTACAAATATAAAATTATCATTTTTTGTTTATATATATATATTTACTCATGTTTGTTTGTGATATATGCATATAACGATAGTGCTTCGGGTTGCCAAGTCTAAAAATTGCTATTAAATTAATGAGATAAAAGTATAAGAATACCTTTTCGGAACATACCTATGAAAAACAAGTCAGATTTGAAACCGTTCACAGTTTATATTACCGGTAAACATTTCGAGAAGCACACCCAATAATAATATGTTTAATATAGTAGAAAAACAACAGAAATTTTTAACACAAAATTGGTAAACTAAAGACCTTTTTAACAATTTGAGGTTCTTAGCAACAGAAAAGTAGTAAAACAGTTTACTGTTTCGAAACTTTCTAAGCGGATCCCATTTGACCCTCAACATTTTTACGTCCGAGTTATCAAAATGACTGTTCTAGTTAAAGTGCAGAGAAAAAAAGGAAATATAGAATTGTGACTTTTTAGGGTCTAGTCGATTAAAAATTTTTACAGACGTATTTACAGATTGATGAATATCAAATCAATACATCTATAGAAAGTTATAAATTTGTTTGGGTTTTTTAAATATTCAAAAACATCAGTCGGTTTTCCAATTTATTGATTTATGTATATTATTTGAGTAAAAGAATTATTGGTTAAATTACTAAAAAATAGTATAGATTAAAGACCTCATATATGTTAAAATTACACTATGAATTACTATTATAGTTAAAGAGAATTGAAAGTAAGTACTTTCAGTTTTATTATAAATGACTACTTCTACTAGTTTCTTCTTGGATTACCACGAAAATTACCACGCGTAGACAGGGCACAACCTCAAATAGTCGTTATATGTTCATGTTGTGTATATATACTCTTAAGATTCTGTGACAAAATGGTTACCTTCCTTACAAAATTAAACGCTTTATGTTAGTTTCTATACTCAGGGAAAAGCGGAGATATCTGTTTTATCTAATTTTATAGTTCTATATGTATAAGTTCGACTCATCTCTCGTAAAATTTGTTATCCAAGTGGCAATAGTTCGATAATTTACGCTTACAATATTCGTTTATTTGTTCACTAATTATCAGGTAACTTTTATTAATCCTTTAATTCAACGCGATTAATTATCAAGACTAATAATGGAATGTCAAATATAAGATACGTTATCTTTGAGTTTTCATAATTTTATTCTAAAATGCTAATTGTAATTAAAAGGAACATACTCGTACTTCTGCGTTGATACAGTGGTCCATATGCAGTAATCAAATAAGGGGAGAACAAAGTGCCCACTCAGTAATCATACTTTTCATGTAAAATTTTCAAAGCAAATAGTCGCTTCCGAGCGCTCCCGTATTTAAGTTGTAACTTAGGTGCCGATCGTAAATACAAAGTTGATCAGACATGTTCGTGTGTTCACACAGCATGCATGTTGAGCGATAGTTAGTTTTAGAATTGAAGTAGGAATTGCATTTCGAGTAGTTTTTCTAATACAATGATGTCTATATATGAAATATGACGACATTTTTGGACAGCACATTATTAAAAATAGCTTCATTTGCAATGCTTTATTAGCAAGTCGACTTCTTGAATGTTTGCTATCAGTCGATATTTAACGAATCAGCTTTGTATGATATACTTAATTGTTCTTGTTTGTGATCAGTGTTTGTCAAATATAAATTTTACCTGTTTGGAATAAGATTTTCATGTAAAAGGGTGTTTTCTAAGAAGAATTTTATAAGAAACACAAAAGTTTTGTTCCGAAGGCTGATTGCCTCGAGTGTCTGTAGTTTTCGAAGCCACTGAGATGTTTGCGGCAGCCGTAAGGAAACGTTTTTATTTCGCAGCGAAATGACGCCGTCTTCTCGCGTCTTGTTACCATTTGAAAGTAAAATTCTCTTTAGCCGACTTCAGAAAGTTAGAAAACTAAAATTGTTATACAACTCCTATTTGCTCAGTTAAAAGTTGTGTCATATTTCTGTGCTTCTTTTGATAAAATATTTTTCTGCTATATGACAAGGTATGCATGATATTTTCATATTTCGTCGTCTATATTCTAGTAAACGGTTTATATATAAGTATAACATATTCACAATTTTGGAAGAAAATGATATTCCAAACTTAGTAAATATTTAACAAAATTAAAATTATTCCACTAATATATGCTTTTGTAAATACCGTAATTAAATCTTGAATAACCATTTAATAATAATTGAAAGAGTACTCAAACCACGAAAAGACATTTACTGTATAAATATCCAGCCGTGGAATACCGGCAGAATAGAATAGTATCTCCCTATGTGCCAGGTGTCGTAAGAGGCGACTAAGGTACTAGAACCGACAGATGGCGGTATACCCATCCTACAAGCGTGACTCTAATGCAAAGAACGGGGATAAGCAGCAGCATCCTCGTTTCAAAGTCGCTCTCTGTGATTACCACCACGCCTGCCCAGCGTGGCAATTATAGGGCATAACCCCCAATGAACATTACCAATACAAGCAGGCCCCCAGTCCCGGCAGCACCGTTATCCCTAGCTACGGTAGAAGTTATGGTTATTATTATTATTATTTACTACCGGGAGGAAAAACAATGATCCCAGGGGGTGTCGGATTTCTCGTCCACAAATCTTTCATAAACAACATAATTACCATCGAAAGTGTGTCGAGTAGGGTAGCATACTTAATACTCAGAATATACGAAAGATATTTGCTGAAGGTCATTCAAGTATGCGCACCGACCTCGTCACATCCAGATGATGAAGTGGAGACTATGTATGAGGATATAAGACGGGCCATATATATGTCCAAGATTCACTTTACTGTTGTTATAGAAGACTTTAACGCAAAGTTGGGCAAAAAATAGACCTCAGAAACTCTCCGACCACACTCTCCACTTCAAGGCTGAACGATGCTTGATGAAACTCCAGTCTTTGAGTGATGCGAAGTTATATAGGCGGCTCAATAGACATATTTCAAAATCTATCCGATACGACATCCGTCTCTTTGATACTGAAAATATTGAATAGACGATTAAGCGGCATGAGGGCACCAAAGTGTTCGCAAGAAATATATCTAATGGACAAAATCTGATGATTAAACTGAAGAGAGAAGATGGAAATTTAGCGTCGACCAGGGCCGAGGTACTGGAAGACATCGAGAGGTTCTATGAAAGTTATACGCTTCCGCCTGTAGCATAAAGCCTGTTAGCAGTTCGGCAAAATACCCAAGAGCTGAGTTAATCCAACAACAAGGCGCCGGGTGATGACGTAATCACATCTGAGCTGCTGAAGGCGGGTGGAACACCGGTACTTAAAATCCTTCAGAAGATTTTTAACATTGTTGTTCTCGAGGCAAAGGCACGGAGCTGGAGCTTGGTGGTGCTGTTCTTTAAGAAAGGTGATTACACCTTGTTAAAGAATTACCACCCCATCTCGCTCCTGAACCATGTTTATTATCTGTTTTCTAGAGTCATTACGAACCGTCTCGAATGCAATTTTGATGACTTCCAATCTTCCGATTAAACCGGTTTTTAAAAAGGCTACAGTACCATAGACTACGTATTTACGCTGTGGTAAGGTATACAAAGAGAGAAGAGTATAACAAGCCATTATGCTGGGCATTTGTGGACTATGAGGAAGCCTTCGATTCAGTTGAGACGTGGGCTATGCTTGAATCTATTAAGCGTTGCCATATATGACTATAGGTAGATCGAAGTGTTGAAGTGTCTATTTGAAAACACCACTATGCCAGTCCGAGTACAGGAGCAGAGTTCGAAGGCTATTCCTCTCAAAATGGGTGTTATCGTCAAACAGGGAGACGATATTTCTTCGAAACTGGTTATTGCCACTTTGGAATACGTCTTCGAGCTCCTGGAATGACAAGGATTTGGCATCAACATTAACGGCGTATAAATCACTCACCTTCGATTTGCCAACTATATTGTGGTCATGGTAGAAACGATAGAAGATTTAAGCACGATGCTTGCAGACCTCAATCGAATTTCTCAACAGGTGGGTCTTGAAATTAACATAGAGAAGACTAAAGCAATGTGTAATGCCCATGTTATACCCAGCCCAGGTTTAGTTGAGAGTTTGCTTCTTGAAGTTGTGGACTCGTATGTATACCTAGGACAAATAGTCCAATTAGGTAAGTCCAATTTCAAGAAAGAGGTCTTTTACTGAATCCAACTCGGCTGGGCAGTGTTCGGAAAACTGCGCAACATCTTCTCATCCGACATACCTCAGTGCCTCAAGTCGAAAGTTTTCGACCAATGTGTGCTATTAGCGATGGCCTATGGCAGCGAAACGTGGTCTCTTACCATTGGCCTCATTGGCCAACTGAAAGTTGCTCAGCCAGGTATGGAGAGGGCAATGCTCGGAGTTTTGTGCCGATGGAGTCGTAAGGTTCTGGAAGAAAGACCACGTACCGGCAAGCGCAGCGTAGGACGTCCACCCGCAAGATGGACCAACGATTTGACTAAAACTGCAGGATCGCGCTGGACATAGGCCGCATACTACTGGTCCTGTTAGAGATTACTTGGGGAGACCTATGTCCAGCAGTGGACGTCTTATGGCTGATATGATGATGATGATAATAAGTAAAAATCTGGTATCATATGTAGCTTAATTATCAGGTATAATATTGTAATATAATAATCTGGTATAAAATATTAAATAAAATATATATTCACTTATCTTCAAGTAGCAATCATAAAGCAATAAGTATATATTACACAACCTTTGATTAAGTGTGTCAAAGATATAGATGCTGTTACCGAAAAAAAAGCTGCTATAAATTTTAAAAATTCGAGCTTTATGAGCCGTGAGGTTACCGTACCGTACGTACGGTACCAGAACCAACAGTTAGCCTACCGGATATACATCTATTCGAATTAATGCAGCGCACAGGGTGGAGATGGGCAGCAGTATCACGAAAGATACGATTTGCCCAGCACGGCAATTGTGCGCAGAATACCCCCTTTATGGTGAGGCCTATGTCCAATAGTGGACTTCTAATGGCTGATATGCTATGCTATAAATTTTTATATATAAGAAAGCGTATCGATTTTAATTTGTGTTAGTTAGTAATGATTTTGAAGAAATTTGGTAAATGAATTCGAGAAAATAAATGGTTACGTAGAGATATAAAGATATGTGAGGGATGGCCTGCTGGAACCTTATATATTTTTCAAACACTCCTATTTAATATTTGAGTTTAATAGTGAGAGTAATAGTATGGACTTACTAATATTACCTACGTAATATTGATAACCTCTCAAGGTATAAAAATTAGACACATTTAAATCCATCCATGCTAAAGTCTATCTCTTCAATATCCAATGTAACAGACATGCTTTTTATATGTTACTTGACTTAAATTAGACTTCGTTAATCAAAAGGAGTTGAATAAGCTAAAAAGGTATTGTAAAAAAAAATATACTAAATTTCAGCAGAGAAGCACCTTGAGGGTTTTTCGACTTCTGTATAAAAAGAGTAGTTGAAAGTAAATGTAATGCTTAGATTAACAATCACCTTGAGTGCAAAAAGAATACTTTTTTTCACGAGAAATATATAATATAAAAAACGTACGTGTATACATACATACGTTTGCGTTACTCACGAAGATATTAATATTTTTTCAATTTACCATTTGTAAGGAATAAAAAATCATACACGTGTGTAATATCTAAGTAGAAAACCAATTTTCTTTGTGATGAAAAAAGTTGTTTATTTCATGTTGTTCTTTGCTTTGCTTTATTTATGGCTTATTGTGTGTGAAATTGAATTCTCCTATGAATGATTTTACCATTATGACTTTGATTACATAGTTTTTTATATGTGTAAAATATGACAAAATGTTTTAATAATATATCGAAATAGGTAACACTATCAAGATTTTTACACAATCACCTCACACTAACTTCCACTATGCATATTTGAGTATCATGCAGGAGACAATAGATAGGGTACGTTTTTATTTCTCGCTGATCAACAAATTAAAAGAGTAAACCATCACTTCCTCTATCCTAAAACACACCCCGGGGTAAAGTGTGATATTCCGCTCAGCTTTCATCGGTTTGGGGTTGGGCGGGGCGTCCTATACATTTGGCTTTACCCGGTGCGATATGGTCTTCAAAGATCCTATGGTCTTCAAAGAAGAAAGGGTAAAATATAGAAAAGGGAAGTCATGACATTATATGCAGAAACATGCAAAATTTTAGCGCTTATAGATTTTTTTACTAAATCGTTAAACGGTCCGTAATAGTGAGTATCACTGTAGTCTATAATTTTTCGTTATTTCACTAGCGCCTTGCCAACATTGTGGTTTTAAAGAGTGTAATATATACATCACATTAACCTCTTTAAGCTGGAGCAAACACACAGATTTCTGTGTTCGCATTAGTAAAAAATGCTGTTTGATTGTAGAAATAAGTAGTAACTTAAGCATCACGTGTTAAGTATCTCAAGCAAATGATCCGGAGTTACTCATTGTGATATATTTCATGTAAATCGAATCAGTTATGTTTACGTAGGCAGAGTGAGGCATTTCCACCCAACACAAGTGTATTTTGATTACTTTTGGGAAGCCCCGGCAACTTAAATGCAAAAGATTTACCTGAAATAAATACATTTTTATTTTATTTATAACAAAATAATTGAGAGTGAGTTACTAATACAGACGACCATTATATGAATAGACGCAGTTGTTACAAGCATGAAATTATAAATTATAAACTCCCTCAGGAAAACAAATCACTTGAGATAGACCTCTTGCAAAGGTCGTCAACTTTGTAAGAGGTCTACCCCATGTGATTTGTTCATATAAAGGTCGTCTGTATTACTACTTTACTCTCACCTATTTCTATCGCCTAAAAACAATGTTCGCATTGGTGTGTTCCTGTTTGAAGGGTGAGAGAGGCAGTGTAATTATTGGGTAAATGTGACATTGTATCTTCAGTTCATGGGGTAGGCGACACGCTAGGAATATCCTTGTGATGACACTAGCGTGTATAGGCTGCGGTCACGTTTATTATTAAGTGATCTGAGTGCTTGTTTTGTGACTTCATACAATAAAAAAAATATCTATCTTTTCGCTTGCGACATCATTCTCCTTCCACGTTATATTTTGTTTCACGGGATTCCCGGAATTAAGAGTACCTACCCTGAATCCTATCATAGGGTTACCAGGTAATACATTATCCTACATATGTAACTTTATACACGTTGCAGATTTTTTATAAATCGGTGAAGGACTTTTTCAGTACATCCATAAGAAACAATAAAATTTTTCCTCTTCATAATATTAGTTAAAATATTTCATAGTTCCATTACAAGATAAAAGATTTGTTAACTTTCGATTTTCTAATTATTCAGGCATGCCACGTGCCACCGTTTAGCGCGTACATAATTTGTTAGTTGATTATTATCTGTTATCAAATATCTCTATCTTGAAGCAGGTTGTAATTGTTAATTATAAATTTTAGAGTATAAAAAAAAAGTTTTAAGAAAATCTGTCATATCGGAACAACATTTCGTGTATATTTTAAATGTAGCCTGACACTTAATTTGTAGATGAACAATACTATAATTTTATTAATGTAAATGACTTACTTTGACAATGTATGACGCTGAAGCTGAGCAAAAACATCACGGGGATCCACATAATTAATATATTATATTCAACTATTCGGTAGGAGCGTTGTTCCAGCAATACATATTTTGTAATATCGCAGTGGATTTTGCTACAAACAGATACAGCTATTTTGTATTGACGCACATTTGTGCAAATAAAACTGATAAAATAATAACTAATATAGAGAAAATTTATTATGTTACTTAATATAATTAATAACGCTGTTCACTTTGTTTGTGATATTAAAATACATCTTGATATAATGTTATA
This sequence comes from Heortia vitessoides, assembly GCA_020976665.1. Lineage (NCBI taxonomy): Eukaryota > Metazoa > Arthropoda > Insecta > Lepidoptera > Crambidae > Heortia > Heortia vitessoides. Next base: position 10,105,555 of record JACJUM010002878.1, on the reverse strand, counting down.
TATGTTATATTTCGTAATAAATAATAGTCGCTAGGTGTTTTTCTCGTCAGAACAAATAGTGCGCTCTCTATTGAGTTCCAATGAAGACGATTTTTTTTATTAGGTTGACAAATAAGCATTTAACAACAAGGTTGATAAACAAGCATATAGACGTGGCTACCACAAATCTAACACTAGGTCGTTATCTACCTTGTCATTTATTGATATTATGACACATTACACAGTAATTTCAATTACTGTCTCACCCTTCAGACCAGAACACAGCAATGCGAACACTGCTTTTTGGCGGTAGAAATAGGTGAGAGTGAGGTGCCAATGCAGACGGCCTTTGTGCGAGGTTTATTTCATGTGAAAAAATAAGAACGTTGATCCCTTTGAAAATTTTACTTTTTCGGTTCGCCCTTATAGTTGTACGTAGGGCGCCATAGGTAAAATAACCAAAATATAAACGTAATTGCCTAAGTTTCAAATTGGCTCCATCTACATAGTCGTAAAAATTATTTATTAAATTAATATTTTTCAATCGTTCCTTTAAGTTCTTTTGTTCTTATTTAAACTGTGGATATACTTTGTTGTACTTGTGGATTACTGTATAGAATAAAACTGCTACAATGATGTACACCTAGAGATAAGACCGGTACAGTTAGCTGACTCATTGTGTCTCCCTCTGTACCAGGTACCGTAAGAGGCGTTTAAGGTACCGAAACCGACAAATGGCGGTATATCCATCTAAATCAGTGCAGCTTTAATACAACTGTAGTATCCTTATCTCGACGATGCACTCTGCGTTTGCCACCACGCCTGCCCAGCGCGGCAATTATGGAAAAAAAACCCTATCTTGGAGAGTTCTATCTCCAACAGTGGACTTTCTATAGCTGATATGATAAATAACCGGGGGCCTTCTGAAAGATGATGTAAAGACGCTAGTCAACTTATAACCAAGCTATTGTAACTTCATGTTGATAGAGCAGAACATTTGTTTAAAACCTAAAATCGTTACGCGTTTATATATTTTAAACCAGCTGTGTTAGCGGTATCGTTAGCAAAGAAACCGATTGATACTCCATTTCATTTCTTTACCGCAAAATCACAATAACGTAGTTATTTTCTGACGATCTACCCTCTGTATTATTATAAATATAATATAATATTATTTTTTGGGTTTGTTTGATATGTTTTTTAATATATCACATGTCATATATTGACCTGACTTTAAGATGAGTAGCATAAAAAACGGATATAAATATACATGTATATATATATATATATATATTATGAGAGGTAAACACAAAAGTAGCACTGTATGTGGATTGCATTCTACTGACCTTAGTTTCTGTGATTGGGTTCTTTTATTTATTTGGCCCTTATCTGTGTAATTTAATATAAATAAGCTGTCCATTCACACTATCTTCAAATTAACTTGCAGACATACTTTTTCGACTTAGCTGAAGGCCTTTAGATTAGGAGGCCAGAGAAGTCCTTTTGATTCATCTAACATAATTTTGCCAACCCTTACCCCAACTTTTATTATATCCTTCTAGCTTGGTGACCTGTAGCTACAGATATATCTTTTGCCTTACGATTCTTATAAAATATCAGCATCAGATTCTTATAAATAGGTTAATTTGATCGATGTGTGTTATGTATAATGTTCTTAGTTTCTATCTTTAGTAAAATACATACAGATATACTGTATAAAATGTTGGTTATCGAGATACATTCAATTAGTTAAGTATGAGAAACTAGTAACTTACGTAGAAAGTAAATCTATTTGGCGTACAAAGTATTATGACCGTGTATATGCTCACAACGTGCAATACCTGTACCTGTAGGTACACCGCCACTAGTTAAGCCGTAGTTATGTGTCGTGAGTATTGGGTACCGAGAGTAGAACAAACATGCAGCCGTGACCAGCCAGATCCAATCACGTCGCACGACTGGTTCAATTAAATCACAACCGACTGTGTTATCACAGTACAATTCAGCTAACTACTTGCTGTGTAAACTATCAAAGGTGGGACGAATATTACATTTATTTATAAAAATTGATTTTTATTTGATTATAACTAAAGCTTAATATACATTGCTTGAGCTTGCTGAAAATACACAGATCTAAATAAATTATGATTAACTTATTTATTTAAGTAGTTTTAGCAACTAACTAAATATTAATTTTTATTGTTACATCATAACAATAGCAGCCGTAAAATGTCCACTGATAGACATAAACCTTATTAATAAAATGCAAATAGTGGTGGCAATTGCAGAGCGTAGCTTCGCGGCGGGAATGTTGCTGCCTATCCCATCTCTGTTACATTTCAGCTACTCTGCTTCAGATGGATATGCCAACCATCCGTTCCGGTACCTCAGCCGCCTCTTACGACACCTAGCACAGAGGGAAGTACTATTCTTCTGGTACCACTCGGCTAGTCATAGTTTTCATCAAAACTATAATTAAAGTAAAATAATCCTATGTTTAGCATCTATTAATACTTCGATTAATAATTCTTCAAAGTCATATTTAAAGTTTGGTAAAGTTATATTTTTTCAGTATCTCCGTAGTTCATTTACGGTATTTCCATTCAATGACCTTCTATAAAAGACGATGTTTGAATAAGCTTTCAAATATTAGTAATTAGATAAGTAACAGAAAATTGACAGTTAGTTATTATAGACAGGCTTGTTTCAAGAAACAGTTAGAAAAAAAAAAATTTTAGAAATAATCTCAAAGTCAGTCACAGCACAAACACTGTAATATTTGTCAAATTAAGTGCAAATACCAATGTATTTGCAATTTTATTTTTTATAATAATAAATTTATTCAATAATAATAGAGATAATTTTACTCACCATTTATGCAAAGAAATTGAGATAAGTAATTCCCAAAATTAATTTTTACACTGCTGAAAGTAACTGGAGGATTAATTTACGAAATGATATGCATTATGCGATTCTAGTTAATCACTACTAATCAATAAACACATTAAAATGGTATTCGATAACAAAAATAATATTAGTATTGTGTAATGAAAATATAAAAGTTGTAGTTTGATTATATCAGGTCACACTGATTGCTTCAGGCGTGTTTTGGAAGGGAACAGAGGCATCTGCTATTTTCCTATTGAAAAACAATTTCCGTTGATTCATCTGGATCATTGGAGTTTTTTACAATGATTTATAAAAACATTTTATATCAAATATTGTTGCAAATTAATGACTTGGCTATGCGTGGGCAGAGCGCCTCAAATGCTCTTACAGTTAAAAGGACCTTGCGTTAGACTTGATTGTGAGAGACTTGAGAACAATCGCCAAGCACAAAACAAAACTAGTAGCAGTCTAAAAAATCTACCAAGATAAAAACCGCTTGATAGTGAGCGTAACCGCTGCCTATAGACGCTTGTTATTTTACAAGGATTGATATCCTTGATTATCAAAGTGTTAGTGATCTAACACTTTGAAATCTTGTGACTTAAAGATATTATGCCAGTCGTTTTACTGCCTCTTTCACCCATCAAATCGGAACACAGCAATACGAACACTACTATTTGGCGGTAGAAATAGATTAGAGTGAGGTACTGAAGGCAGATGACTTTTAGTATGATGTCTACTTCATGTCAAAAAGTATAATATATAAATAATGTTTTTGGTGCGTTCTCATTATACATACTAATTAATATATTACAATACTCTTGGTCTATGTCCAGTTGTAAATATTGTCAGTAGTTAATATAATAAGCTGAGATGATTTTATTACGCTGCGAACATTGTCTTGAACATGTTTTTGTATTCATAAAACAAAGGTAGCGTATCGTAACATCATAATTGATCTCAGGAAAAGGTGTTGAAAGAAATATGCTTCGTATTACGACTTTGCCCGCATTTATATTAGTTCATACTCCTCCACTATTATTAAGCAATTCATTTTACATGTAAATACAGTTTGTGATTTTTGGTCTCTCTACAAAACAAATTTTGTAGAAATCATCTGCACACCAATTAGCCCTGATATTTTCTATTAATTATAGACTAGTTAAAATTTTCTCGTTAAAAAATTCTGCATGTAGCACTGTTAGTCAGATTACACCCACTCCAAAGTGTCAAGAGCCAACGAGTGCTCGAGCGCCTCTTCACTTCAATCGGCAATGCTTTTTGCACGAGCATTCCATTAATATGTTTGTCGTTAAAAACAATGGTACCAACATTTTATTTATTATTTAAAGTTACCCATACATACATACATTACGCCTGTATCCTATCGGGATGCCTATCCCAAGATCTATGCCAAGATCGTAACAAGTGGAGATCCATAGTCTCTGCCTAAGACTATGGATCTCCACTTGTTACCTCTTTTGCTTCCCTTACTCGCATCAGCCCTTTTATACACGCTCATTTATTCTTGGTACTTCTGACCTGTCCCTTTTTTAATACCTTGTCTACCTGGTTAAGATAGTTCACCTCGGTCATCCTATACCAACTCTTCCATTCACTTCCGCTTTCTATATTTCATCCATTTTACATGTCCAAACCATCTTAACATTCCTTTCTCTATTGTTGTACAATATTACGCACTTTTACGCCACATCGATCTCTATTTAAGTTACAAAACTTATCAGATATAATTGCTACATGTATTTTAAAGTTATTAAAAAGATTTAAAAAATATAATCATTCTTTTTTATGAAAAAATATATAGATATAGATAGAATTTTGTATGATAAGATATGATTAAACATGATTTTATTTTTATTAACTAACAAAATAAACAAAAAGTACGGAGCACGAGTCTAAAGACTTTAACTGACATAAATAAAAAATAAAAAAAATCTAAGGTTTTTTTGCAATTTTTTACTAATTATGATGTATTGTTTCTGAAATTAAACTAATTTTAGTTTATGTTTGAGTAATGTAGCTATAGTTCACTTACAAACATTTCCTTATTAAACGTTTCAACATAAAAATCAATATTTTTGGAGGTAACGAATGGTTCGATAATGTTCATTGTATTACACAAGATGTAACAGTGAGAACAAACACAAGGGAACCTAAAGAGACCACAAGGGGCTTAAGCCCAACAGCTTTACCTTTTTATACTTTTCCATTTAATTTCCTACATTTAAGTATACTATGATAGATTCATGAAGGATGAATTTCCGTATACTGTATTGTTATAAAGAAATGATTCGGATTGGAATAATTGTATTCTATTTAAGGGTCTGTTCCAGGGCTAATTGTGGTTTGATATCTTTATTGGTGTCAGAAATAAATGCGTGAAGTTACTACAGCTATTCGATTTATCCATTGCTAGCTGCTAAGAGGAATTCGTAAATAGGGTAAAAGTAAGCTGTTGCTGAAATAGGTCCTGTAAGCTTATGATCAAGTTCTAATTGCATCAGCGGAGGATCTTCAAAGCGTGGTGCTTCAATTAGTTGACGAACTAAAGTCATAGTAATGGAAATAGTTTCCAAATTTTGTTGTAGGTAGTGAGAGCTCAGTAAGTCAACAAATCTGTATATTTAGTTGTACCATTTACAAGGGATGACAAATGTGATAAAGATTTAGAAAGATGTTTAAAAGAGGAATATTTTTAAAGAGATGCGATAGATAATTGATTATAATTCTAGTTCTTTCATATATGTACCAGAGTGAGCGTTTCTGATCTTTTGATCACCGGTGATTCTATATATAAAGTTCGAAAATAGAATACACAATACCTATTTTGTATATAACCTTGTGACCTGAAGAAATTATGTAATACTAGCAGCGCCCTGCTGCTTCACCCGGGTTAACTCGTAGAACTTTCGTACTACCTTTGCACTTTCCTTTTACCCCTTTATATAATTTAAGAAAAAATATTTTACACGTGTTTCATGTCTTTTGATGAAAAACTTTTGTGCTGAATTTCATTCAAATAACATTAGAAACAGCAACGTTTAAAAGTTAGTAACTTGGTTATTATATTAGTAAAGTTAGTAATTTTTCAAAAATCCTTTCTTAACGCTTCTCTTCGTTATAAAAGAAACCTCTGTGCAAAATTTCAAGTTTTTTCTAACCATTATAGTTCAGGCCTTACGTTGATATGTCAGTTCGTCAGTCAGCCAGTCCATCAGTCAGTCAGCTTATCCTTTTATATAAATAGATTACCCAGTAATTTCACTATCAGTCTGACCTTTCGAACCAAAAAGACTATTTTATATATATATATACGATACTATCCCGTAAATCCGATGAGGTCCATCGGTTAACAGGAGATTAGCAAAGTGACGGTAAAATATGTCTGCCTGCCACTGTACGTGGTAGCTTTATATTTATCTTCAACATATACGTTAAATCTCTATAGAATAACGATTTAAATAATATAATTACATAATTTGCATAATAATTATATAAAAATTATCATCATAATAAAACCTTGAATAAATGACTGAGGAATATTAATTACCTAGATACTGAAAAAATACAATTCATCATATAAATATTTGTCCTGGGCGGACATCGAACGGTGTTTGATAGTATTCCTATCTTACGCTAATGATCGTGCTAGTAAGATTGAACTACCAGCAAATGCACCATTAGACCTATCAAAATATTATAAATGATTATCTAACAACAATATCTACTTAGTCATGATTGGTCCTCGCCAAATAAACAGCTGTTGAATATTATAACACTGTTATAAATTATAAAAACCTAACTGGCTTTTTAGTTACAGACAATTAGACTCTAAGAAAAGTGTTGCTCGAAAAAAGTGTTGTTCTTTCGCTACATTTACATTGCAAATAAATTTCATTCGTTTCCTGGGCCATCAATCTTTCTTTTTTGTTACATCTATTTAGTCTTAATTCAATATACTGTTTCCTTGTCCGATGAAGTTCGCTTGAAAGTTAGGTATAGAGTATTGTAATTTTTAATTATTTCACATACGTATAATTTAAATATAATACGTAACTAAAAGGTAAATCCTGACTCCAGTCAATAATAACCGCAGTTATAGTTTTCCTTATAACTTAAAAAGTTAATTCGCTTAAAAGATAAGCTCAATTAAATATTTTTTATTATTTTAATCTCACTTGTTTAACACCTAAACATCAGTATGTTCGTATTGTTGTCTTCCAGTCGGGGGAAATGGTAAAAAGAGGCGAGCAAATTACTGAATACTGTGGCATAATCTAAGCTATAGATGCTCGTCACTAGTAACAGTACAGTTCACTATTACGCGGACTGTATACTTGATTGTAAATATATATAAATATAAAAAATATGCACGTATAAATGCTTTAAGTATTCTATGGATATCATTATTATCATATCAGACGTCGGATGTCCACTATGGGCAAAGTTTCAAAGAAGGAGTAATTTTTCGTTTTTTAGTTTCGCGCCTAATATGCAGACCATTTAAATTACACTATTTTGGTTTATCACCATCTATCGGTTCCGTTACCTCCGTCGCCTCTTATAACACCTGGTAAACAAAGAGGTACTGTTCTACTCTGCCAGTACCCCATAGTCTTAAATGGAATCATGGAACATAAAAAAGGTATTATTTATACAACATCGACACCTTATACTGTCTCCATTGCGTTTGTATTAACATTTCACAAGAACAAAATTCGTCTAAAAAAGAATATTATTTAGAATAGTCTGTTGGGTAAGATCAGTGGTATTAGTTAATGAGTATTTCCCAAACATCTTTATACCATTGAAACATTTTTTTTTGTCACTGATGGATTACCACATTGGGTCTGGGGCACCGTATTTAACGACTGCACGATACCCTCGCTCTCTCTACATAATAGATGCTACAGGTATCTATGCTGTGCTACATGCAGGAGATACACTGGTATCTCGTCGATCTCTTTGAACATTTGTCGTGGACAATTTCAATCGTAAACTCAAAGGAGATATAAATAACATTGTGTAACACCCCGGGAAATAAATGAACTACTTTACATTACATCTTGGAGCTTCTATACCTACGCTCACTTTGTGTGCTAAGATAAATTGTTCCCGTAAAATGTTTTATTTTCTTTCGCAGAAGTAAAGCTCTCATAACAGCTTGCATTTATTTTGTAAAAGATTTAAGGGGCGCGCCTATAATACTTTTCTCTAATATATCGCAGCGTTAAGAGCATAAATGAAATAACGCGTGAAAGGCTCTTTGAGGGACTAGAAGCTGAGGCTATATGGTGATATATACCTATGTACATCATCACAGTAACTAACGAGTCCCTTGAAATGCAATTAAATCTATTAGCTTTACTATTCGGGTTAAAAAGGAAGCTATTTAAGGCTTTTAAGGTTGTTTGCTGGTGCTGTTAAACATTATGTTTATAATGTCGTTTAGAAACAATGCTACCTGAGGATTTTTAAAGCACAAAATATACAAACATATTATTCTGGCAAGCCACCCTTGATTTGTACTTTGCTTATGTATAAACCTTTGTCTGTGCGTATCAGTTAAACTTCGAAATAAATCACAAAGTCCAGAACCAAATGTTATGAGTTCACTGCGTTCAGACAGTCATATTAGTTATTGCAACTAAATCTATAATTTTTATAAATGTAAATGTTCCTATAATAAATAATTTTCTAATATCATTTATAAGAAAAGTTATCTATACAATGGCCTTTTGTAATTCAATACGCAAAATTTTTATGAGACCCTAGTCAACAATAGGAAGTTTATTTCAGAAGGCCCGTTCGTATTAGGTTAGACGACAGCTTAGTAACCCCTAAAATGTAAAGCCTTAGGTCAGTGTAGGTTGGGAGAGATATCTGAGACTACAGTTGGACATTATAAACATTTATTAAGGCAACCGTGCCTTTACTAAGTGTCGTAAGAAGCGACATCATATATCTATCTATCGGTTCAGCATAACTCAAATACATAGCAGCGTCCTCGTCGTGGACCTACTCTCTGCGCTTGTCCAGCGCAGAAACTATGGGAAAGCCCTTACTTTGAGAGGCCTCTGTCCAACAGTGGACTTCCAATGGCTAATATGGTGATGATTATAAAGAGAATAGCAACATGTAAGTTATTTCTAAAACATAAGCACTCACCACTCATAATAAAACTTAGAGTAGCTTTATTGAGATTAGAGTTAGTAATACGTGTTAATATTTATAAATTGGATAAAACTTTAACGGCTTTAAAACGCGGTTTATTTAACACGTTTACTACATTTTTCGTTTTACGTTTCGATTACTAAAGATTCACAAAAATGTTTCATAAAATTTATTTATTTCTACCAAATCAATATATATATATATATATATATATATATATAAAGTTACACTATATATAAGGTTACACTATTTTTGAAGCCGCTAAAAAGTAGTTTTATTATATATAAGCTTTTGCCGATCCATATATATCACGAATAACTATAATCGAGATAAAATGGGAGACAGATAAACGTAAAGACGAAATTTTGCATTGATGCAAGAATTTGTCTCGTATATATGCTTGTAATCTTTACACGAAACAGCTAGAGTAGTTTTCTTTTATCATTCAGCACAATCCGTACGCACAAATGCAAAAGCTAATGTAGGGGCGTTTTGCCGAGTCCTTGCATCCATCAAGGAAATTATTCAGCTAGTTCTTTTCGTCAGCAATCTCAGGAGATTAAGACTTAATGTACTTAATTTTTATCATGTTTGTTGCTGTGATTCCTAATAAAACAATGACATCTCTCAAATATTTTAAAACAGATAATTCATTGTTGTTTACATCTGGATAGGAATCAATACCGTCAACATTTACCCAGTTACTAACCTATATTCTGAAGTCCTAATATACATAGATAATGCAGAATACAATAGCGTGAAGTAAACAAGAGTGTGCTTGGCTTGCCCCTTATCTTTCAAAGGGATTAGAGACGCAGACGATGGCAAGGTTTTTTGGTGGCAACTTTAAGGATTAAAAGAACGACCGTTTTCGAGAAGCGAATGCTTGATACTTTCTGATTTAAATTACCTACCTAAACGATATTGGACTTATTTCATCTCGGACTATGGAGTAGCTATAACAAAGTCTTTTGTATTCTTTAAAAAACGTTAAACCTGATTTTCATTATAATTTTATTTTATTGTAGATTCATTAGAAAAGTCTGATCGTTAAGGTTTACTCACAATAAACTCTGTAATTTTAACTGTTCAAAACTGCTGGCACTGCCAGTTTTGGTACGTTTTTACTTCTGAAGACTACAATTTAAAACTTATTTCTATAACCAAAAGCGCATTTTCTAGACAACTGAACACTTTTGAAGATACGTAATCACAGGAGACGCGTTGCTTCATTTAGATGAATATTTGTAAAAGGTCTTAAGTAACTTTTACAACGCCTTTTGACGCGTAGGGGTAATGCAGGAGTGTTGTCGTATTATTCCATCCATTAAGAGGATTAGAGCGGCATACCAACTCTTTCGACAGAAACCTTTGGGGATTAAGAGACTAACTTTGACCCCATGCTGTGGCTCGTTTAATTATTTAAAAGAAACTTCTATGGGATTTATATGGCAGGTGATAAATATGTATAAGACAAGTATTTTTTTCACTGCTCTATAGAAAATAAAGATTATAAAAAAACACAAAAATCAATTCATATGGTTATAAATGAAATTTGTTTGAATTTGAATACCTATATTTTATACATAAATTCTTTTCATGAAACACTTACACTGCTCTTCATTTTAAACTAATTTGACATATTTTGTGATACAACAGTTATATCACTAATTAATGGAATTTCGACATTGCCCTTAACCAAATATTTGGTTTAATATTTGGTCAAAATTATATTGTCTTGGGATTCCTCTATCCCACTTTAGCACTCTAATTTAAAAAATTCCATCATTACATTGTAAACTTTAATGAAAACGCTATTTATTGTTTACAGACTACACAAAATCTCAAATGCTATTGTTATAGTAAGAAAACCTTAACCTATGATAACAGCTGGAACAGCGTTTAGCTTTGGCTTAAAACACTCAGTAACCTGTTATAATATATCTAATGTACTTGCGTAAGCGACAATTGATATAGTCCACGATAATTTAGTTTTGTTGCGAAAATTTTAATAGAAATGCTGCTTTTGATTTATATGTAAACATTACAAATATTTAAAATTATGTATAAATTCACAATTCCAGTATAAAGCAAAATTTAAAAAGTTTCTTATCGAAAATTGTCAACATTTATATAAAAATCCCTAGAAGTCAAAAGCAGCATCCCCTAGTAACACAATATTACAAATAGAAGTACCGTTTAAAACATCTTATTCATTACCAAGCTTCATATCTGACCAGACAATAATAATAGGGTAATTTCAGTCACATGTAAACAATAGCTACTAAATTAATTTAATGAATAACCTTACACAATTTATTTACAACTGCTTTATAAACGAAAGAGATTCAATGCACAGTTTTAACCGTGAGCACATTCATCCCTATATACATTATAAACCATCAACTCCTCACAATTCAAAAACCTAATAAATAATTACAGATATATCTATTATATTAATTATTATTGATATAAGGTAAACGCTCCTGAGATTAAAAATATTGCATCATAAAAACTCAATCATATAATGATAGATTATAAAATAACAAATGTTTCTATTTTAATTTAACACGAATTGATAAATTGTCGGCAGATATATACTTGCAGTGTTTATATATAAAGTAATGTCACATTTAATCCTTTTGTAATTTTTTAAAAGTAAAGCCAAGACGCGTTCACCCTATTAGTTGGTTTGCCACGTTATTACAATAGTTAACTAACGTTGATAGAGTCGACAATTCAGTCAAGACCAATATTTATAAGCACATTAAAATTTGAAAATCTACTAGAAATTATTTCCTTTAGTATGTAACAATTGATAAATATTTAGTCGTAAATATAATTTCTAAGATACATCTTGGAATGTATAAATAATCTTAGTACTATCATATTTACCTGATTATGACTGAATATAATTTTAAATAAATAATCAAATACTTATATAATAATATTTCAAAAGAAGGCACAACGAGCCGAATGGAATAAAATACAATTACAGTAAGTGAATACATTTTCTCCAATAAAATCCAATTTTTCACAAAACATTAAATGGAAAATCCTGCAGAATATTTCTTTGTAGACATATAATCAACGTATTTTATCTTTCAATTTGATAATAAAATATTAAAATAATATTAAGATATCATCTCATATTTTACATAACGTCATTCTATATTGGCTTCAACTACACAGCTACACACTTTTTTTTATGAAAATGTTATCTATAACTTTTTAATGGCAGTGCACTCTCAATGAAAACAACTTATTTGAGAGTTGTGCAATCTGGTTTAGCTAATAATCGAGATCTTTTTAATAGAGTTAAATTATATAAAATTATAGCCCTAGAAAATAAAGATTTTTTAAGAAGTTTGCGATAACTTAGAAACTGAGCGTAGAGTAAACGTTATATCAACCATTCGATGATCGACCAAACGTTGGTAACTGTTTATATACTACTCATAAAATATATTGCCATCGATACTTTAAAATGAAGTAAAAAATCTTCAATTCTTGCAAAGAAAAATACAAAATCGAAACGCGACCATATTTCATGTAATAAAACTGATGAAAAGCAGATGAACAGATATCGTGGCTTATTTAATTTTTCAAAATGATAGCCAACATAAAAGAAATAAGAAGTACAGTAAAAGTGTTGGCAACTTTAGATTTATCGGCGCCACCTGTCGCCCGTATGTCGCTCTCCAGGACGAAGGGTTCATCGATAACGTGGATGATGCCGTTGGTGCATTCGACGTCAGGCCGGAATACGTGGATCCAATGACCGTTCCATTCTACGTAGTAATCTATGGCAAAAAATATGTCATCAACTCACCTGGTTCCTATTTCATAATGGGGAACTTCAAGAAGAATTACTAAAAACACTATAAACATTTACTCTACATCTAATATTGCCTGTTACGGACATAAGACATCAGAGGAATCAGAGAAGTAAAATATTTAAAAAAGTGTAGGGATCCTATTTTATGCGCCAAAAGTAGTGGTTTTGATCCTCACCCAGAACAAATATTTGATATTATATTTAAGTAGTATACTTGTGATTTCTCTGTTGTCTGATGTACGTTAAATAAGTGCTTTAAGTTACTTATTACGGAGCTAGGTCTTTGTATGAGATGTTGTGCGAATTTATTTAATTTCAAACACAGATTTCATCATAAAAATACTTGTTGCTCTTTTGTCAATACTATGGTAAACTTTATCGTTTCTAATATATTGAGTTTGTGTATTGGAAAATACAACACTACTTTATTATCATATTCCACAAATAACCATGTTATTTAAGAATTAGTCGGTAAAGTTCTCAAGTTAATCGCAAATTATGATTCCCAAATCCCGTAAGAAATCTGGCAATCTGCCAAACGGCACTATCGAACTGTGCTACAGAATAAAAGTTGCAAACAGTATGGAAACGACTCGGCGGTTAGTTATCGAATACAATAACATTATGTTATATCCTGGACTCCAACCTTGGATTACAAGTTAACCTTGCTAAATAAAAAAGACAATCGTAAACAGCCATCGGGGGTAGAAGCAAATCCAATTTAAAATAAATCGACAAAGTTAAACCGCCCAAATCTTGCGTGAAAGAAGATAATGATGTAAATGGTCCGTTAAAAGCTTACTTTTATCAGATTCTTTAACTCGGAGCCGCAGTGGGTCGCGTGACGTCGGCAGAACAAACGGGTGCGTTTCGTTTGCGAGCAACTTCAGATCAGATACGGTGTAAGCCCGACCAGCTCTGATGATGTGCCTTTCCAGAATTTGTTTAGTCTGAAAGAAAATTAAGTTCATTAATACTCATAATTAAAAACTCATATTTTTAATAAAATGTATATTTTAAAACGCAGTCTTTTTACCTTTTTACATAGTTTGTTCGACGTTTCGGTAACCTTGCGGCAACTATTCTATAGGTCATTCTTGAAAAACCGCGTTACAAAGTCGTTAAAATAGTAGTTTTATTATGAGTAGTGTACCCGTGTATTAGAGTAGTAGTACCCGAAACTTCGATTTAATATAGTTTTCTTAAACCTTAATATAGCTTATCGAAGTGGAAGTTTGCTGGACTTACTTTTTATTTAAATTTTAAACTTAAAAATATATTAAAGATTTCTTAGAAACTACTTACGAAGTATCCGTAATCTTCCCTGAATAGAGTCCTAAAAGCAGTAGGGTGCCTAATCTGGAATTTAAGCCAGGCGTGGTCCCGCGGCACGAAGTACGTGTAACGGTGTTCCATCTCACTTAGTTGATGATTGAACATCTGTCGTCTTCCAAGATTGTAAGTAATGCTGTGAATAAGAGTATTATTATATTTTGTTTTAAAAAAATCTAGTAAAGGAGGTCTTTTTTATGCGTTTTAAGCGTGGAACCTGTATTTGCGATAAAATAAATTTTTACTTACAAATTTCAGTGTGCCTCAATCAAGTGAAAATTTATATATAATATTCTGTTGATATTTGTATCATATGACCAGATGTTGCCCGCGACTTTGTTCGCGTGATGTAAAGCACAAATCTGTCCCATAGCAGACTTACATGTTTCTAAGAAAAAGTCCATTTGGGAGTTTGCTTATTTCAAATTATATTTTAAGTAGCAATAAAATTTCCTGTATACTCCAAATAATGGCAATTAGTATCTAAACCGAGACAAACAAAATACAGAATCCGAGTATATGCAGATAGCCATATAAAAGAGAAAATTCATAGTAAGGGACTTACAAACTCGTCGTTTTCGCTCTCTTATTTACAAAAACCTAACTAAATCCTTAATGAAATGCATTTAAGCTATAAAGGCACTTACTTCAACATAGGATCAGTCTTCAGTTTTTCGAACACGGTGGTGTAAGGTACGCCGAGCACTCGATCGATAATGTGGACGAATCCATTCGTGGCTGCGATATTCGGCTGGATGACCGTCGCATTGACGCCGCCGCCTTCCACCGTTAATGTTTGGTTGTGCTTGTGCGTCAAGATGTTGAAGTACAGGTATTTTCGAGAGAGGGCTGTTGGTGCTTGGTATATCTATAACGCATAGGTGCAAATAAATATGCTAGTCTATTATGATACGCTATTTTACGACCCCGTGCTTTAAATTTGTTTCATACTTTTGTAGGTTAATAGAATATCAAAAAATAAGATCTTCAAAGTTAGTTCTCAAAGCCAAGATGTTATAGAAAAGCCAGAGGTCACAAAATATAACATGTATAATCAAAAAATCGTAAGGATTTTGGAATATGGTCAAAATAGTACGCCTAGGACAAATTATACAATAAAAACTAAAAATATAGTTCGAGAACACAAACATGCTATCAACCATGTACATTGGTAATGAAATCATTTAAAAAAATAAATGAGTTGCTAATAACCAAACCGATTAAATTAAATTTATAAACACGGTGACAATGGTCCATTTCTTGTCATGCACATTACGATTAAGTCGATCGCACGCAGTATGGTAAAATATAAAAAGAGCTAAATATTAAAAACGATGGGTTAGTACTATATAAAAATCGTTGTATAATTAAATCAACGTACACTTCCAGGTAGCTGTGTCCAAAAGGCGGCGCGTTGTCGAATAAAATCCACAACGTTATAAAAAAAGTATTATAATTTAAATATAATTCAAAAATAAAATATATAAAATTGAGAAGTATTATATAATTATAAAATATAATTAAAGCACTCAATATTTTTCATCATAAAGAAATATATAAATTATATAAAATTGATAAGTATCTTGTAATAGAAAAAACAATATCAATAAATCGGCCATAGAAAGTGTAAAGTATTGGTAAGCAATAAATATTACGTTATAAATTCCAGAAAATGGAAATTCAGTATTTATACAAGATAAATTACCTGATTCAAATTATTATGAATTATGGCGTCCATCGGCAGTCTTTCTCGTACAAGATGCAGGTTGAGAATATCCATTAGCTTTTGGTGATTCCTTAAAGGAAAGTCAAGCTTTAAAACCTTTATCTTTTTCGAACGAAGAATAATTTGTCTTAGAAATATACAATCATTTGCATAAAAAACGGGCACCTAGCAATGAACCATTTCAAATGTTACTATGTATTGGTTTGTTTGATAATTATAGGTAGTCTTACTTTCACAATTTTGTAAATTAATAAGCAAATAATCGTTTTCGTCAGTATTATCATAAAATTTATGGGCTTTAATGCTTAAGTTCACTAGTAGTATATGCTCGCTAGTAGTGCATACGCTCGTGAAGTAAAAGTTAACAATGATTTCTGTTTGTTTTTTCTTTAATAAAGTAAAAGCAGATAAATGTTTAGTATTGAGTATGACCCCTTCCAGCTGAAATCACAGCTTGAATTCGTCTGGGTATCTGGGTATGCTAGCGAAGATATCCCAGATACTTGCTTTTGGAATACTTTCCCACTCCGCGGTAATCACATTCTTTAGCTTTCTGAGGGTCTGCGGACCAGTTGTACTGATCTCACGCGCCGTTTCAGAATTTCCCAGACATGCTCTATACGATTGAGGTCGTCCCGACCTCAATCGTATAGAGCTGGCCTATCCAAATGACGAATGCCGACCTCATACGCTTCCACATCGCCAGACCGGTGGGCGCGAGCGTTGTCGTCCATAAAAATTGAGTCTTCGCCTAAAGCGACCAATGCGGGTTGTGCATAAGGAATTAGAACTTCCGTTATGTATTGATTTTCAGTCAGTGAGCCGTTTTCAATGAAGACTAACTCTGTACGATCAATTGAATTTATTCCTGCCCAGAACATAACAGAGCCCCTTTAAGGTGTGATTTCTTCAAAACAAGCCTATGCAAAGCGTCTTCGTGGCACTCGCCGAAGTCAATCTTCACTGAACAGAGATATCATGGCTTCATCGGAGAACAATACCCTATTCCAGTCTTCTTGAGTCTATGACTCATAATTTCAAGCAAACCTAAGCCTGGCAACTCTGTGCTCACGGAGTAACTTAGAGCCGCTTATAGACCGTCCATAGACTAATATGCACATTTCCTTCTTCTTCGAGGTTGTTCTTAGGGTCCAAATACGAAGATTTGCAATTTCTCAATGCGCGACTCACAAGAAAACGATCATCCGGTGGTTGGGTACATGGTTTTCTTCCAGAGCTAGGCCTTCTCTCGACGGAACCGGTGTCTTGATACCACTGCCAAGTCCTTTAAGCCGTCGAGTGACTCACACTTAGCCTCTGAGCCACGAAGCATTGGCTGTAACCCTCTTCAAGCAGCGCAATAATTTTATTAGCTTTTACCACTTTCTCTAATATTATTGAGACAGCTAAACAGAATTAAATTAAGCTTTTACAATTAAGAATATGAAATAAATTCTTAAAAATTGACTAAGAGTTATGAAAACCGATATTATCTTTTGGATATTCGCACCAAAAATGTATGATAAAAAGTGGTTTTCTGTAAAACAAAACTTTGAATGACGAAAATTTGAATTTAGAACGTACTGTTTTAAACACCACGGTATTTTTAAAACCGGCCAGTAACATGTGCAAATGATTGAAATCATTTTGGTACCGTATTTTCTTCATGAAGAATTAAACTCAAAACTGCCCGGTATTTTTGCAAATGAGTGTATTAAATAAAGTTACCTGATGATATTCTGCACGCTAAGTTCATTCCACGCTTCATTTGAAGGGGCAAACAAAGTAATATCCTTGGCGATAGTGAGCTCTTTGAAGAATTGATTATTAGCGCCGAGATCCAGGATCACTTCATAGAACTTGCAAAGAGGCCCGTCGTCCTTCTCCTAAAATTAATCGTTCATGTAATTGAAATCAAACATATCGTATAATTGAAATCTGCTCAAATCACAACTTATGACTCCTAGCTCGTTTATGGCTGTGAAAACGGGCCATGGAATGTGAATAAAAAGTAACCATAACAAACTAATATATGAAAAGTAATATAAATGCATTTATTTATATAGCCCATTGATTGAGAGTAGTGTTTGATTTGAAATCAAATTGGCAAAGAATATTAAACCAAACACATCTGTTATAAATCTATTAATCGTAGTTATAATATGTAGTCCATTAGCCTCATTCTTTTGTAAGTCGTCTAAAAATGGGAAGATTTACTAAATCGTTGTAAAGTTCACATTAATAACCTCAGGTTTACAAGACACCGACACACGTTTCCACAAAAGTTATTTAATTTCTCTTATAAAATGCAAATATTCTAAAACTTATTGTCTCTAGGTTTCAAAGGATGACGTGCTTCAATTACCAAAGTAAAACAGCTATAAAGTATCTCTTTTAACTTTGTTCACTAAACTTACTTATTCGTTGGCAGTTAATTTAAATATGCGTCTGTAATTTTACATGAACTTTGTAACTCACCTAGTGCTTGCTTACTAGGGAAAATGCAATAAGAGAAATACTACAAATTTTATTAGCTAAAAGATAGGAGAGTATCATGAAGAATTAATTAAGAAGACTTAATTAAAAAATATATATATTATCAGATAAGTACGGTGTTAACTAGTCTAGTCAGTCTACAGCAGATGCAGTAGCTTTATGATTTCATAATCTTGAATTCATATACTACAAACATATACAAAAGCTATATAAAATAAACAATTATGTTAAACATGGATTATTAGTATTAAGCATTTTTAAGCATTCAAATAAAAGTCAGTGGCAAGTCATCGAAACAGACCATCTGAATAGGAACAAACACCATAGTCATCTGGCAAAATGGTTACATACAAGACACGCACACATGCAAAATCTTACAATACTTACAATCCCCTACGGTTGCCAAATGTCATGCAGGATCCACATCAGGGAGAGGGCACAAACAAACAATACAGTATAACAAATACTTCCCAACTTCACACAGAATTTGAGATTGCATAGGACTGGGTTACAGGAAAATTTTGTCGGGGTAACGCATTCAAAATCAGTTATAATACAACTGCGTTTACTCTTACAGAAGGTTTTCTTAGTGCAGGCGATCAAATAAACTACTTACTGAGAAATCTATTTATTAGTCTATTTTTTCTAATTAGAAACAAACACCATACATTAGTAAAACATTGACGATTACTTAAAAATGCAATGATAAAAATTTTACGATGAAAGCTTTTTCGTCTTCCTTTGAATAATAATTTTTGTACTATATATTAAAATACGTACAGTGTACTGTGAAAAGATTTAATTATTGTAATTAGCAAGAGTAATGATTCAATTAATTAATACTTTCTAATTCAACTTACCGAAACCTTTTCGTTAAATTTACACACGAACGCACAACAAAGAAATTGAAAACGTGCTTTAAATAATTTCTAAGACAGATGTTTAAAAATACACCGAAAAGGTAACAAATTGTATTGCTTAAATGAAGAAATAGAAAACGCAAAAAGATTGGCAAAAAGATTCATAAATGGGAATAAAATATAGATCCTTCATTTTACCTTCATGGCCTGGTTTCCACGTAAATGGAGCGAATGGCAAGATTCAAAACTTTATCATTTATTCGATATAAGAATTCCATCTCAGAATATTTATTGCTAAGTTGCCTTACCACTTAGTTTACATCAAAGGTATTCATAAATTCAAAGATAATACTGATTTTTTTTTAAATCATATTGGCTAAAAATACCTTCAAAAAGTCGATGACTGTAGTGTCCACCACCATGAGTGGTCTCTGAATCAGATGGACGACTCCATTCTTAACAGGGATATTAGCTTTTACAATATCTGCTAGCACTACGCCTCTGCTGTGTTTTGCGTCTCCAACAACTGTGTTGGATTTCACATAAGCTGCAAAAGAGATTATTTATGTATAATTATATAATCATTATAACTATTTTAGGCTTAAGCAATTTAATCAAACAGACATTTAATCAATTTAATCAAATCAAACAGACTCTATTACAGTGCAATAAATTTAGATTATAAATAACTTACAGCAGTCAAATTTCTGAAATATTTTTTCAATTCGAAACAGCGATTCCTGTGATTAGCGCGTTCAAACAAACAAACAAACTTAAAGAGTTGCTTGAGCTATATAATATTAGTACAGATTTTACAACTTAACAGTTATACAGGTCAAACTACTTTTAAGTCTTATCCACGTACATAGAGGGTTAAACATATTTATTTATTCTTAAGATGTTCAATTGGGATATTTGAAAGTCTACTATAGCAATTCAACCCAGGTAGTTAGAACATACTTTACTCATAACATTTATAGGTTATATAATATCATTCTTAAAGGTGCCTTTAGTAGCATCCATAAGCTTGGTAACACTAAAAGCAGTCATAAACGAACTCGCAACGGCGATGTAACTTACTTATTTCTTCTCTTCCATTCATGGAAGTGCTGAATGACACGATAACCTTGATGTTGTCACTGAAAGCCAACGTCTCGAATTCCTTGGTATCGGGCGTGGCCTTGGTGAAGAGCACATGATGTGGAATAACGTGGCCGTCTATCACTTTATCGTGGATCAGGTCAGAACGGGTTGTAGGCTAAAATTGGAAACATCATCTTAGCCACTGTCGTTTAAAAATTTTAAACCTGTACCTTAATAATAGATCCTGTTATTGTGCTCTAATAAAGTCAGTGTCTTTGTATGATCCGTCAGATATGACGCAGTCGTAGACACGTCCTAGCGACAATCTTACTTTAGCCATTTAGGAACCACAGTAAAAGTTAATGTTGGTTTAACGTCAACTCTAAAATATTAAGAGCTAAAATACTATAGGAATAATAAAATATATGGGAGACAAAGGTGCATATCTATTATCAAAAACTGACTTCATGTTAATGACTACTTGCAGCGACCAAATCTAGAGAAATTAAAAAATATATTGACAAATGCTGTTAAAACCAAAACATAACTTGCCTAATTTATAATTATAGTAACATTAAAATATATAATTAATATAAAAGGCTATTTCACGATGCATGATCTTAAGGTGCACTTTGGTTGATTTGACTAAAAAATCCCATAAAATAGGGAATATCGCAATAATAACATTTTTTGATTCAATTAACAAAATTGTGCACCCAAACTTTGATCTAACCTTAATTTTAGTAATTTTATAAAATGAAAAATTTGATAATCGGAGTACAAAGTGCTCCCTTAATAGGTAAGAGTAAGTGGTCGTTACGAAATATTTCAGAGTATATTTTAGTACATAATACGCGTTTTCGGAGTGATCACTTGTAGATAAAACATGAAATCTAATTAGAATGATAGTATAAACATATACTAGCATGATGGCGTCAATAATATATATTACTTTTTAAAAACTTTCTTACAACTCAAGACTATATTTAAAAATTCCGTTACCGCTATCGCCTTAACTAATAATGGAGGATATTTCAAAACCGCGTAAGTAGTGATTGTCAATAAAGTTCAAGTCTTAATTGAAATAGGTGAAATTTAAACCCTATTCGTTAATTCTACATATGTGATATTAAAATTACCCTACCGATTAAGTATTTTTTGTTGAATAGCGGTGTTGCACTGAAACTATTGGACTACATAATATTGGTTAACGTATTGGAAATTTACACAAACGCGTATCTTAATAATGTAACCGCTATACATATGTATTAAATATGCAGCTGCTAGCCTCCTGTGGCGCCACACGTGTGGCGGATAACAATGCTTGCAAATCTGCCAATGCTAATACACGTTTATTACCAAATTGTTTCTTTATATAGTATTTGCAATATATGTTCGTAAATTAACCGAAACTAAACAAATGCATAGCACCTAATCATAAACTAAAAAATATAAAGAGAATGGCTGCTGGATAATATAAATAGAATGGCACCAAGAAATAAATAATATTGATAAAGTTTCATTTAAAAGAACTCCTTAAGGAAAATTTATTAAGGCCTTATTTACCTTAAAACCTTCGTCCACAGGGATGAAAAATGTATGCCTACCATCCGCGTTGAATACTTCTTTCTTTTGCAGTTGACTCACTTTTTGCCGGAACGACCTGCAAACAAAATTGCCCTCTTAAAAATTACAGACAAATAAAACCTTATTGACCGAATAACAATATCTTGATTTGAGTTTCATTATATCAACAAGAAAATTATTGGTAATACGAGATTATTATTTATATTATACATACATAATATAAGTATTTTAATGTTAATAATTCATAATATTTGTATTTAAAAATAGGTTCAAATGAATTAATCGATATCATTAATTATTATTTGAATCTTTTATTACTCAAACAAAACAAAAGTACAAGGGTACCTATAAGCGACTTTTGCTTTATAACCAACGAAAAAGTAACAAAAAAAGAATTATTTCCTAGTCAGTTGTCAGAAAGTTCCTAGTCGGCATTGGAAATACAATCTTCCCCTTTTTTATACACACTTGATGAGCTACAATCAATCTCGACCCTTTTCTCCATCCAACAATGCATAGAAACGTAATCGGAGCAGTACCTATACAATTTGCAGTTAGAAAAGCTATCCAATTATCCAATTTAAAAACAATGAGTTAGTTCAAAATAACGCTAGGACACGCGAGCATATTATAAATGAGCAATTGCTTCATTTTATCAAGTGGAAGCTCATTATTTTCAAACTTATTTTCTTTAAAAGTAACACTTGTAATGTTTTGCTTATTAAAATGTATTATTAATTACTATCGTTTCTCCTTACTTTCTTAAAATAATACTGTCTGTAGTATATAATTTCCTTGATTATGGTATACTCAAGCGGAAGGTTGCTAGGACCGATTTCGTATCGGAATTTATGTTACCAATATTTGATTGGATATTTGTTTGTTGACCTTTCACGCTTTATCTACTCAACTAAATGTCTTGAAATTTTGCACACATACTTTACAGTACGGAGGAAGATATAGGTTACTTACCTTTGATCCCGAAAAACGTACTCTTCACGCATTATCTAAACAACTAAACTTCTTAAAATTTTGCATACATATAGATGAGAGTACGGAAATCTACCTACCGTTGATCCCTCAAGAACGGCTTGGCAAATTTTAGTATTTATTTGGGATTTTAGAACTACAAAAAAACAAAAGAGAGCGCTAAGCGATTTTAAAACGCGATATCGGGTAAAAGTTAAAAGAAAATTAGAACCGGTTCCAATTCTTCGATCTCATCTAACTACTATTAAAAACGTTAAAGTGATATAGTTTGCTTGATAGCTCTTCACGCTGTATCTACTCAACCGATCTTCGTGAAATTTCACAAGGATGGATTTTACACCTAAAAGAGTGCCGTTTCTTTGGGAAATTCACGCGAGCGTAGCCGCGGATAAAAGCTAGTATAAAATAAACCAGAAAAGCTGTTGTGCAAAGCTGCGTCGCGTTACTTAAGAAAATAGCTCTAAGAGAAGAGATTTCTTTAAAATGTTGACATTGAGATTTACGGGTCTTTGCCCAAGACTATAATGAGTTGAGAATGTTAAAATAGCTTGAGTAATAAAACTTAAATAAAATTTTTACTATCCATACTATACAAAATAAGCCTGTTATCAATAAAACAAAGCATTATTATTATCAAACACATTGGAACTAGATTAGAGATGAGAACTGACAGATTAACTAAGCAAATTTACTTATACTCGTGTTTTGTACGAGATTTTAAAATCATAACGTCAAGATTGAGGTCGGATAAGTAATGAACAATTTTGAAACGTTGTTTTTTTTAATGAGGCAAATTTTATTACAGCGTACCAAACTGATTGGATGAATGTAATGTCAGATTTCTTCTTTAAAACATATTTTTTCTTCTTTCAATAATGAGTACATTGACCAACAACAACAACTAAAGAGTATATGGAACAGTCAAGTTTTATGTATAATATGTTGGATAGGCCGTTCGCTGATTGAGGTGTTGTGTAAGTTAGATGGGAGGTTCTCATGTAAATGACCCATCAAAGGGTTTCCCCAAAGCACTCACCTTAATCTGTGCTGGCCTATATTGAACTCGTCGGAATGTTCCAGAAACTGAAATGCATTGGGATTGTAAACGGAGCTACTCGAGGAACTTGGGCCATGAGGCTGGAGCGGTTGCAATACCTGGTCTATCACGTGCAGAACCTGTTAAAAAAATAAACAAATAAATGTGACATGAATATGTAAGTTAACGTATGTGGATAATCATAGAGCATAAATATTTTCGTCATCAAGTTTCTAAATTAAGCATGAAATATGTTGATTGCCGGCCAAATTGCTTATGATAAAAGTGCGGAGTAATTGGTTTGAAGTAACATCATGGTATTTCATACGCACCTATTGGTAGAACCCCCGATAACAATACATGCGAACAATACACGATTCGCCTATATTGACTATTAACTAATGTTTAAGATACATTTTGGGAATGGATTATTATTATAATAAAATCAATACCCTTATGTTTCTTTTGAGTTGTGGTCACTTCGAATACTTAGAGATACCGAATAACAAAATCTTGAAGAACTTCTCGCAGTAATCCTCTGGCCGTCGGTAATGTACATACTATAAGACCATGTTGGCAATCAAACTCGATTATCTTCTGATTTAAAGCGAACTCTGTACACAACGCCATTGCGACAGACAAGTTTAGCCTATTCAAAGCTCTTGCTCAAAAAAAGCTCTTGTTCAAATCAGACAGGGTCACGGTGGATGCCAGCCAGTTTGTAAAAGGTATTTTTTACAATCTCTTGGTGTCTCTTTCTGTGTATATTACAACAGATATGCTAATGCTGATGTAGTATTGCGCTGTGGAATTGTACAATCCGCCTTATTACAATACGATAAGCTGTTATCAAAAACAGGGCGGTTTTTAAATGCGCTGGTTCAATAATTAGCCGGATTGTTCATATTAGCGGATTATACAATGTGACATGGTATATTTCAGGTATCTTAACAGGCGACTAAGGTACCAGAACCGACAGATAGCGGTATATCAACTTAAATGCACAGGGCGGAGATAGGCAACACCCCTGCTCTGCGACTGCAAAACACTTGTCCAGCGTAGCAATTATGGGCAAAATTTTCCCTATCTTGGGGAAGCCTATGTTCAGCATTGGATTTCCAATGGCAGGTATGATGACAATTTTATAAAGTAAAATTTTAAATATTTTTATTAATATTCTTATACATAGGAAATCTTGCTACAGTCCAGATTTATTGTAATCAACTCTTCTTTAAGAAAATAACCATGCAAAAAATCTTTGAATTGTGCCCAGTACCCACATAATAAATATCAAGTATTTTGGGCTTGAGTGTTGCCAGAACAATGTAGACACGTTATATTGTCTCAATTATTTAGTACCTTTATTATAATATGAAAGGGGTTCGACAAAGTTCTTTTGACAGTTATACAAGTCAACAAAATAGAATACCTTTATCCTAGTATCTGTATGTTCTCGATTTTGAAATCTTTCTCCAATAATACCATCTCTGTATAGAAATGGCAATTTCTCTATTTAGAATGTATTATACAAACGTAGGCACGTTTTACATGTTACAACAAACTACACAATGTAGTCTGCTGTGATTAAGTTTTAGTATTGGTTTATTGAGTTTTTTTCTTACCTGACGTTTTCCATTTCTGTTCGTCGCTTGATACGACTGAGATACGTAGACTTTAGCGTTGTTTATGTAAATGTCGTCATGCATGGTGTCCCGTCGCCGCGTCACCCAAAGTGGCGGGTTTCCATCGAACTCGGACGATATAGCGTAGTCTAAATTCGTTAGAGTTGTCGCTAGATTAGCTGTGAAATAAGGATAACAAATTCAGTAAACTTTGAACAAAAAAATGTTAGATGTACGCAATCATTCAAATTTGCCGTGAGGTACTGGCAGAGTGGAATTGTACCTCCTCTTGAACCAGGTGTCGTAAGAGGCGACTGAGGTACCGGAACCTACATATAGCCATATAACAATCAAAAAAAGCGTAACTCAAATTAAACAGGGCGGGGATAGGCTGCAGCATTCCCGTCGTAAAGTTACGCTCTGCGATTACCACTTTTTTCAATTCTATTTTTGGGGAGACCTGTGTCTAGCAGTAGACGTCCAATCGCTGATATAATGATAATGATAATGTACGTTGGATTATTAGTTTGGAAAATAGGTAAATCCTTAAATTATATATATATATATATAGGTTACCTATGGTTTAACTTAATCACCCTAAAGAGTGTCTTAACAATTGTGCGCAGCTCCTTGTGAGGCAACCGTGCGCCTATGCCTCTCGTTATTAAAGCATCTACCGAGCAAACATTTGCTGGCGTGGTTTTTTGTTATATTACTATATTTACAAGTATCTTTCTGCATAAGCTACGCGATGTTTGAATAAAATATTGGTTCTAAAGGATGTTTTTTAAAGGTACTATACTTTAAGTTGGCAACACTTTATTAACAGGCGGCTTTAACTTTTTCAGCTGTCACGTAATTTATGTTTAATTTAGTTTGGTATTTCAACATAAATATACTGACGCCTGAACAACGGTTCCAAATTGTGCAAATATATTTTGGTCATCATGGTTCTATTCGAAATACGTATCGGGCACTGCGTCCATTTTACAGTCAATATAATCGTCCATCAGAGGCATTAATTCTGTAGAACGTTTTCACACTACGTTGATTCTAAATGATAATACACATCCACAGCGACGTCGTACAGTGAAGAATCCATTGCTGCTGTAGAGCATAGCGTAGAAGAATACCTGAATCAATCTTTCTGCTATAGTGCACAGGGAATAGATATGATATATGTATTTGGTACCACTTTATGAACTTGAATGAACTTTTTGGTACAACTTAGTCACCTTTTTATATTTTCCTTATAATAGTTTTATTCGTTAATATATAGTTTGGCGACTTGAGGCTTAAGGAATATTTGTACATTGCATACATCCAAAAGCATATTATTTTAAAAATATTTTTCGTTTTACTGACTATGTTTAGTGATATTAGAAAATTTATGGTCTTGGATCCGTTGATTCGATATAGGTATGTTACCTATATCGGATATCAATGACGGATGAATCAACGGATTCCGTTTATCTCAAGCTCTAGATCCATTGCCTTACAATGAATCATCACGAAATTCTAACAACACTGCGTCTATTGTCAATTTACCTGGTGATATCTATTTATTTACGTTATATTAGCAACTTACATATATGGTATAGGACCAGAGAGTCGTCCATCTCGCCGTTGTACCTCTGGAACGCTTCGTTAGTTGGCGCGAACATCGTCATTTGTCGGTACTGCAAACTCGTGTTGGCAACCACGTTCCTTTCCAGTAACGACAGAAACTGTAGGATTACAAAAACTGTTTTAGAACACTACCCATAGTAAAAAAGTGCGTGCGTACAAAATAGCTACATATGTCAGCAGTGAACCTTACTGGGCAAACTAATTTTAAGTCTTATTTATATTATACTAATCTAAAACTTTAGATTTCCGAGACTTCGAGGAAGGGAAAAAGGAAGATACGTTAGGAGGTAAATTAATTTAATTGTTATTATTTTTTTATTATTAAAATATTAAGTGTCGCAAAATAATGCAAATTATTACTAATTTTTTATTTAATTCTTCGATATTTACACTATTCGACGCGATTCCTATTGGCTTTGTTGTGACTAAAGCATTATGATAAGTAAAATATGCAATATAAGTTCCTGTTTCTACATTATCTACATAAATACCTTGTGAAAATTGCTTCTATTGTCATTTCTAAATATGGAGTTGGTGTGTTCAGATTATTATTTAATTGAGACTAAATGATACTTCCAAATGAATAATGTATGGTATGGTTTAGAATTAGCAACGAAAAATTAATGTTACGTTACGACAAAATATCGTGCGCTCTATCTCAGTTGCTCTCAATCGTAACGCTAATATTATTATTATTGCGTTTCATCTAATCATCTAAAAAAAATGTTATACTCAATGCGCTTAAAGAAGTTTCACTTCAAAAATTACCCATAAAAAGTCATTATACTAAACGTTTACGAAAAATATTATTTGATGTAGGTACCTTTTTAAAAAATATTTCTCACAAAGTGACTTTGTAAAAGTATACATATAGAAAAGTGCACAAACTTACATTAATAACCTTTATATGGTACAAAGCACAATAAATAATATACATTTTACAGGCGAATTTCAATTACAAACATTGTCTAACCGCTAATCTGATTTGTTACCCTTTGTATTAAAAAAACGTACTGTGTGTTTAATGTTAATTGTGTGGTTCACGTTTTAATAACGTGGAACATTCGGTAAAAGCGAGTCCTTACCAAAAGGTGGAAAATTGATTAGCTATAGGGGCGACGGGAGTGATTTTTAATAGAATTAATATTTATTCTAAAATAACTGTTGGATATATTTATCACAAAATAATTTTATAATTCAGTAGTTTATTTGTCTCCAATATGGTACATACATCAAATAACAATTGAATACAAAGCGATATATAGCTCTGCTATATAACAATATCCTGAGACTTAATAAAAAACACAGAAAGTATAAAATTGAAAATCAAATTATATCTGTCTAGTTATAATATAATTATAACTAGAGAGTTAATTTTTATTTGATGTCAAGTTTGATTTTTATTTCACGTGCATATGAGACGAACACATTTTTATAGAAAAGTAAACAAACGTAAATACCAACCAACAAAAGCGAAGTAAACAAAACTAAAGAGTTCTCAGGCCTGTGCTAAAGTTGAAGGCATCCAGTGTTTTTGTTTTCATCGAAAAGTGCAATACCTATTAAAAATAGCAAAAAGTAAATAAAATTTACCAGGCAGAGTTTCCCAGTTGTTTGTTAGCAGTCTCACGACTGTTTTTCATTTTTTCCATTAAATTCCCTAACAACTCATTTTGATACTAAATTCCAAAGCAAACTTGTATGCAATCCAAAGAAATATCATAATCAATATATGAGTATATCCATATCAGTAGAGATAAATTAGGCAGTGCCGTGTGGTTTCCCTTCTGGAGACGCTGGAATTGATGTCTGAGAAGTCCATGTTAACACAAAAAAGCCGTGCGTTTTAATAATTGAATTTTTGAAATTGATAGATTGTAATTTAAATTTATAATTTTCGTAAATACCCTATCTCTATTACAGCCAAGTAAAGGAAGGATACATTAAATTCGATACATTACATTCTTCGACGATTACGAATATGAAGCAAAGTTATTTATTTCAAGATGAAATCTGCATAGTTGAGTAATATTTATCCTATATTTATTATTTATTTATATATGTTTATACCTATAAGTTACAAATAGACAGATAACACAAAACAATACAGTAATATATTGGATATAATAATATATTTTTGGTAAAAAGTGATACCGTTTCAATTCACAATCAAGTTACTGTAACCGACTCTAGTAAATTAAATATATATTTAATCTACGTTGTTAGGTACCCGTTATCTTTCTTAGGCTACCAGAGAACAATGAAAACTTGAGAAACGACGGGGTAGCCAATTATCTACCAAAAATAATAGAATGAATTTTACTAAGGACTTTACTTTTTATGATAAAAGACAACTGGTTCTAATTTAACGACGGAATCGTTGATTAAAAGAAAACTCACATTTTTAGGTTTAAAATTTTAGAAGCTCTTTGGAGAGTCTATTTTTATAAGAGACTGCGAAAGTACACCCGCATAATAAGAACGTAGTCAACGTTTTTCCTTACTTGCAATGTTGAAAGCTGAGAAACTTTAATATCAGTAAGTTTAACAGCGACAATGACCGTGAGCAAGTATGGATCAACGTAGTTAATGCAGCTATAAACCACAAGATTTCCGCGTGGATTTGCACGCGCCTAATTATCGATGTTCAGCAGGTAGAAACTAGGAAATGTCAATAGAAGTCACGTTCCATTGCATGAATCACACAACAATGGGTTCCCGCGAGACCCGGCTGTGTTTATATGTAGATATATACATTTGTACCGTGGCCTATAGTACATTGAGGTGAAATCAGGAAGCCTTTGTTTGTACCCGAGTTAGTTAGAGAGATGCCAACTACAATTGAGGATCTTCTCAAAGTTATGGTAAAGCAGAACTTTTGTTATTTAGAATTTGATAGATCACTCGGCGAACTTGCGAAAGTGAGATTCGGAGCATTGTCATCTGCCATCGCGGGTGAAGTAATGTGTGTTTAACTTAATATTACCTTACCAAAAACTTATCTTTACTTATTTAAACTTATCAAGTGCTTATTGAAGCCAGTAATTTCTTTTGAGAGTTACAATTACAGCCTACAAACTTCTTTTGAGAGTTACACCCTAACAATTTTTCTATAAAAAAGAAACCTAAGTTACTACAAAAAATTATTTACTTTAGGCAAATTAAAATGCTTTCAAAATGTGTCCAGCTGTATCGGATAATCTTGGAACAACTGGGGGTGCAAAGTTAGTATAAAACTTTGCTGTTTCTGAAGTTATTCAAATGAATTTCTGTGTTAAGGTTCTACATTGAAAGATACAATACATGTGTAAAATATAGTATATAAATGTATGTACAGTTTAACTTACTCTCCTTAATTTAATCTGATATTTTATTGTCCTATTAGTATCTGTATAAAAGTTTGTCCAAAATTTCCTTTTCTTGTTATAAACCAATTTTTTTTACAACATCTCTTACGTTGACCTTTCTCCGCGTCAAGTCGCGTAAAGCACTTGTGTTACGGATACCAGACAATAACGAAATCACAAATATAATACTTAAATACTTCTTTTTATTACTCAAATACAGGGCAAACACAAATACCATCATATAAATATTTTTCCTGTATAGAGATCGAACCCACGACCTTCGGCGCAAAGGATCACCATCGATGCGAACAGCAAGAAGCTTTAATTTGTTTTAAATTTAGTCAATTGCTTATAGATCTGATATTCATAATAGAAACTACAAGTTTGTTTGCTTGACACAAGGCGTAGGCCTCGTCTCACGTATGTGGCCTCAATATTATGTTTTAAAAGATTACTGGGTCTAAGCAGTTACTAAAACATACAGCTTATGCTTGAAATTATCCTAGCTACCTACCAGTGGAATAAAAAGTTCATTCGATTTAAATATTTTTTATTGCCCAAAAATACTTTTATAACATTCGTTTTTTTTTCCACCAGTGTTTTATAAAACTAACAAAATTTATAAACAACTTATTACAATATTGTCAATATCATTAACTTGTTGTTAATGATAATTCCAATAATCAAACTATTACATACATCTTCTTAACCAACAAATTACTACTATTACCTAGAATTCGTGGAAAAAATTAACGCAAAAATTTCAATAAACCAGAGGCAAACCCGCAATAGGAAAGCGGCTTCAAAATTATGTACCTGCGTCTATTAGCCCGCAGTAAATAACGACTGCAAGTTTAGTAGCTTCCTGGAATTTATCTGGCTTGATCCTCGTACATTTTTAAAATCATGATCAACTTTTACAACTTCCACCGTGTATTCAGCGTAGCTAGTACCGAGGTAGTTCATAATTAGAGACAAGCTTGTATTTCAATGTTCTAAGTAGTTTAAAATAGACTTTGAAGTAAAGGCTGCCCCTTATTATAATACATTAGTGAACATCACAAACTAAAAAGGGAAGGCTAGGTAAGGCTAGAATAATTATAATGGGCATCGTTCATAAGAATAGCCTACATGTTATATTATATACATAACTAGTTACAGTATATACAATTTTTAATTTTATGAGCCAGGTGGCGCATTAATGTCGGTATTATGCTCCTAGGCTCGTAGGTTCGAACTAACATTTATGAGATGAACATTTGTGATTCTTCTGAGTCTGGGTGTTATGCATATTTAAGTGTCATATTTTTACGTAAGATATGCATAATATATACTTAGTACTTCAAGCTACTTACCTGGAAGGCATATCAATGTATCTGATGTTGTGTGTTTATTTATTACTATTTATACAACATATCCAAACATATAAATGACGAATGCCAAAATGTATTTTTGTGTTTCCGCTGGATAAGTGATGTCCCCTCCATTATTATCACAACACCATATATCAAACAATATCGATCTCTGATCACACTACTGTTCATTCTATCTGTCAAACTCACATCATACTTACTAAGAATTGCTCTGGTATCAACAGCATTTATTCTACTTGTATGCTTCTTCTGCTATACTTAACATTTATTACCATACGTCGGTGTTAGAACCAATACGCCTCTATGAACAGCCGGTCGCGCTTTCGTGGGTCCACAACATTCGTGTTTGTACTATTTCAGAATATTGTGTACCTACACATACCTTTTATTTTAGAAATTATTAAAGAATAGTTATTATATGATTAGTGTATGCGTAAATGTTGAAAAGTCGCCGTAACAAGCCGCCCGCCCGACTTTGTTCGGATAGTAAAATGGTATCCCGTTGTAAATATAAATTGGATTAGTAAGTTGAAGTGGCAGTGGGCAGGACATTTGGTAGGCAGAACCAATGGCCGATGGAGTCGTGCTGGAATAGAAATCACGTACGCAAGCGCAGCGTATGGCGTCTACCAGGAAGATGTACGAACGATCTTACTAAAACCGCAGGATCACGCTGGACACAAGCCGCATATAACCGGTCCTTTATACTTGGAGAGGCCTATGTCCAGCAGTGGATGGCTGAAAAAATCATGGTGACGATGATGATAATGATATTAGTATTATAAGATGCTGTTTAAATTCTACTACACCTCCACCCGTTAGAATCTTATATTATCTAATTATCTAATTACCTTACTCCACCAACCGTTAGAATCTTATATTCTTTATAGCTATTATAAATAATAGTAAATCAATAATTTACAATGAAAAACATATTGCTACTATAAATTGAGATAGATCCTATCTCTCAAGTTGGATCAAAGTGCTGAAACAATCAAACTTTGATTCAAATCAGTTCGGTAGTTTAGGAGTTTATTGCGGGCAAACAACGTGATACGAAATTGTTATATGTAAAATAGATATACTAAACAAACAAACAAAAATAAGGAAATAAAAATGACACAAAAAAATATGTTGAAATCATAATAGGGTATCTTTTTTTCAAATTATTTCTTTATACGTTTCTGAAACAAACAAAAATAAAATTTTAATTGATACAAAAAAATAAATTAAGAATCTGACATATTTTACACTTGACTTATGCAAAACTGTAGAAAATCATATGATACTGATAAAGAAAATAAAAATTCGTATACTCCACCTTCAACAAATCTTCAATTTCGCACTAAATGAATAAAGTACTCGACGTAGTCACTTA
Organism: Heortia vitessoides; assembly: GCA_020976665.1. NCBI lineage: Eukaryota > Metazoa > Arthropoda > Insecta > Lepidoptera > Crambidae > Heortia > Heortia vitessoides. The sequence continues at coordinate 10,072,195 of JACJUM010002878.1, read as the reverse complement.
AAGAAAATAAACAGACCCGGAAGAAGAATCTCGGAAAAGGCAGTTCCCTGGCAAAACGAATTAATTTATCGAGAGTGTGTCGCGGACGGCGCACCCGATCCCATCGTGGATAGGGTTACCAGGTAACCAGTACACCAGATAATACTGACAATACTTTTGTGGTACCTGATAGCTGGAAGTGTCATAAATGCCTGCTGACGCTTAAGGACACTGGACTAATGTACTTAAGTACATAGGGATGTGAGCATACCTTTTGGTCCCGCGCCTCTTAGGAAAATGAACGTATAGGCATATCCAATGTCTCAAAAGAATCTACGTATGGATCTTCATATTGTGTGTAGTTGTTGGTGGGAATGAGTAGTAAGCGACTTAACAGCTATAGTACCTTTCTAGACAAAAAAAAATGGACTGCTCTACGTGCAGTTTTGATTCATCAGTTTAACCTGCCGCATCGGATCCTAACATTGGTACTGGTCCCGAAAGATAGCACAAAACTTTTAGTGCACTCTATGGGAGGTAAAGGTTCGTGTACGATACGAAATGCTATATACAACTGTATCCGTGTAAAAACAACAGAGACATAATTGCAGCTATATGAGGTACAAGTTAATATGAGGCTGCGGATATGATCCTGTGGGCGGAAGTGAATATGATTGTGAGCCTGTATTAATAGTCAACCCAGCAGTAAGTACCTTACGGCTAAATAGGCAATTTAATTATCGAGGTATATATAAAATTAAGCAGTGAGGTACCGGCAGAGTAGTATAGTACCTTCCCTTTCACCCAAACTAACTGACTAAGGTACCAGAACCGACAGATGGCGGTATATCCATCCAAAACATTGCAGATCAAATGCACAGGGCAGAGATGGGCTGCAGCGTCTCCATCGCGAAAGCTGCGCTCTGTGATTGCCAACACGCTTGCCCAGCGCGGCAATTATGAGCAACATTTTTCCTTTTCCTGGGGAGGGCTGTCCAGCAGTGGACTTTCAATGGCTGATATGATGATATACAATTGCCCGTTGGCACTGCTGAACATCATTCCTCCAGAAGAAAACGGAATACCGAATAAACTTAAAAATTAAAACTCAATTTAGACCTAGATATTAAAGAGTTATAGTTTAATTTAATGTAAACGTACAAAAAGAGGTACCGTGTCTTCTTGTCTAGTGAACCTTCTTTGTTAATGAAGTGTTCAGCAGATGTATTAGGAGCAATAATGTTAAATACTTAAAAACTATTAGGCACATACTCATATTAATAAATGATTATACACTATTGATATAGATCTAAAAATGTTTTGCACGTATTAACAGTAAATAATTATTGAGCCAGGGGACATTAGTAACCTCTTTCTTCAATAATTTTTATTACAAATAAGTCCTACTTTTATATTTTAGCCTTGGCAACCCTAACATTGGATCGAGATGAAACCCAAATTACTCCCTTATATCCCTTAATCTCGTTTTCGTAAACTATAATTACGCAATTTATTTTAGACGCATGTTAAATGTTATCTGTAATTACTAAAACTGGGGACCCAATCAAAATTCTGAGTATGATTTAGTAAATGAATTAAATTCCGAATAAGAGAAGTTCTATCAGGGCATATCTCAAACATTTACCTGCTGAATAATATGAGTTCAACCTCAACCGAACGCAGGTTTTGATACACCTCATGTGCTATACATCAAAAATTCATAACATAACGGCATTAAGAACCTTCAACCAACCAACGGCTTTCGGGATGAATCGCATCTACAATAATTTTGAATAAATAAAACTTCAGAGAACTGAACTAGACTCATTTAAATATTATTTATCCGCAAGAGTTATTTATATTGGCGTTATGGTATATATATTATGGGCTTTCCATAATATATATACCAAAGCTGAAATTAAATTAAGAAACCAAAATAATTTGAACAATTTAGTAAAGCAGCAGTCAGTTTAATCAAGCTATATTTAAAGTACTATATCATATGCAAATGATATCTAATGTATTAATTAAGCACATAATTCATTTTTAGAAAATAGTCATTGACCTCAAGCATCATGGTTCCGTCTTTAATGAAACTTGTATATAGACACTTGCTAACCCGTCAGACGCTGTTCTGTCTTAACAGTATGTTTATCATGTGGTATTAACTATCCTATCTCTTAAGATGGATCAAACTGCACACAGGAGGCAAAAATTAATTCAAATCAGTTCAGTAGTTTAAAAGTTCACCCCTGATGAAAAGCGACATTTTTTTTAGTACGTATAAAAATATTTCTATAACTATCAACTACAACTATCACATATTTTCTCGCGCTGTCGTTAAAGGCCCGCGGTTTTCGTATGTAAATAACTGCATGCATTATTTACTCTCTGTATATTGGACTCGGTAATTCGATTTTGAATCGGTGGAATAACGTCAGAGCCGTGGTTTTATGGCAAACCGATAAATTTTAAACGGATTTCTGGCAAAGCCTTTTCGGTATAATTGTACCTCGGGAGTATAATTAAAGTATGATTGTAAACGTTAAATATATTAATTGTTGTATGTTCCGCTATAACTCTATAAGCCACCTAACTGTGTATTACCCTATATTTCGTTCGAAACTAGTGTAATGTTAAATATAAATCATATAATAGGTATACAATAGAACGGTTTCTAAAGAAAACGCATTGGTTTGCAAAGAAGAAATCATAAATTTTCACAGTCCATTAACTTTCTTATCTGTCCCTGAATATACAAGTATAAATACCTATTATCAATTTAGCGGTGGTTAGAAAAAATGACATATGGCTTACTAACTCTTGAGTCAACTTAAAAAGTGTTGTGGATGTTGATAACGAAGTTTAGTAATTAAAAGTAAAGAATACGGCTATGCATTCCTCTAGGGGCTGGAACACTGGCATTTGGCATCGGAAAATAGGTTGTGCTTGTGTATGGGGAACGATAAAGGTTATTGACCGAGTGGCGCCAGATCGCCCGAGACAACGTGGCGGCAGAGTTTGGCACCGAAAATGGACCACTGCCCTTTTTATGACAACATGCGACCTTGGCAACGCTTACGTAGTTATTATGTAGCTTTTACCAATAACACATAACACGCATCTATTAGCTAAAACACTCTATAAAGACCAAACTCGCCATAAGACATTCAAATAGCTAATAATCATTATTCTTGGCTAAAATACGTCAAATTGTATGTCCAATGGGGAGGTTAGAAATCACGAATATCAAATTAAACATATAAATATATATAGTCTGTGAAATCCCAAAACCAGGCGAAAAAAAACACAAATTAGTATTTATAAATGTAAACAGGTCATATGAACTGAGCTATCATAAACATGTCATCGACTTTTGGCAACAAAATGCAGGATGAAAATGAGGTGGAAATGAGGATTTTGGCAACTGTGATAAGCACCAGACTGGGTATTAAAGTTTAACTACTCTAGAATAACGCCAATATAAAACGTGCCAGCAGAATTTAGGTCTTAAATATATATTAAACTTTTTACATCCGCAGCGGTTGAGGCATAGTTGCTTTAAATACTTATAAGAGGTACTAGGATGGGGATACACAGCTTGCTAGCTGGAAAAGGTGATTGAGACTAATAAATACAAAGATAAGAAAAAACTTAATAAATCAACTAGAAGTATTAGCACTATTTTCTTATTCTTAGAAATGTGTATAAGCGTATAGCTCTATAAAGACTGCAGTAAATTGGATTATAATTTTTGTCGTGTTTGTCAACTGTCATACTCAGGTTTCTGGAGGAATAGAAAATAAATAATTACCAAATATTTGTGAGCTGGGTAGCAGTTTGTAGGTTTAAAAAGCCAAGAACGAAATTAAAACTCTTCTGGACGATTTCTGGACTTCTGGTGATAAAATCTTAAAATGTACCAAACAAACGAAGTGAGAGCGGGTTAGTTATAGACCAGGGTAGGGTAACATTTTACACGATACTCATATGTGTAAATTATGTATATTACTGCGTAATATTATAGTAATCGGACTTGTGATAAGAAAACAGTTAAATAAATCAATGTGACACTTAACTAAATTTAAAATACAGATAATTTAAACTTAATGAACTTTTAAACTGCCAGCACGTACCGGCACCCTTGTGGTACAAGGATGCATTTGGATAATTGCTTTAGACTCTGCTAGCATCTGCTCAAGAACGTGCTTTAGGATGTAGTGTGAAATGTAAATTTTAATGGAAGTTGTTATAGATCCATCCAATATTCAAATCTACATTAGTGTACTCCTGTTTGAGATCAGCGTAGCGGCTGTTAAAATAATTTTAGCCACTAGACCACTTAAAAAGTTGTGCGGCACCAAGTCATTTATAACGCTAGCTGATATTATTTTCATTGAAAAGTAAAAATACGTTTAATATTTTATGACATTAACGCGTTCACTACTCATAACAAAATACTTACTTAACAAGTTCAAAAACAGTAACGAAATAAACAGCGATTTAAAGCGGTTAAAAGCCGTATTTATTATAAATACATTTGTTTTAATTTTAAAAAATATTATAAGCATGACGTAATAATAGCAAAAAAAATAGACATACCTCGAAAACATTTTTATGCGTCGATTTGTTATAACTTTATCTTACTTTTATAAATAAATTCTCCTTTAACGCAATCATATATCACTATTATAACAAATTCTTGATATAAACTGAAGTAACTGCTGTTAAGAAAATAGAAGTTAGCACTAAATTAAACAAACTCAACAGGTTAATCACATAAATATTAGTCAATTTGCATTTGCGGTAAACCAAAAAGCTGGTTGGGAGGTAACAAATCCTGGTCTAAATTAGAATAAACACGCGAAAATCATGGTAACGTGTATAAGTTGTACTTATATATTACTGTATACATTTTATTTTGGGTATACGAGCGTATCGGCTTAAATAAAGTGCATTGTTAAGCTCAATTTACGAAAATTATCGAGTATTTGGGTAGCTTTTCAAATATCAGCAAAAACATGAGAAATATTGACACACATATGATCTGACTTCGCTAATTTATCGGCATAGATTGGTAAATAAGTATAGGCGTCTGTTAAGTTGTCTAGAGATAAAAATGAAATCACATAACTGTGACGACAAGTTCAAGTCTATCTGCGTCGGCTAAGGGGATTAAGCTGAAAAATTCCTTTATTCATGCGATGAAATTACGACACGTATTAGAGTCACCCTGTAAAATTATCAGTTTCTCAAAATATTTTAAGGGTATGTCTTTTCGTATATCTTTATTATTAGGTGTTTAGTTCCAACTGCTGCACGTTACCGAATGGACACATTTGGGTGTTTATCATGCGGTGTAGTAGCAATAACTCCTTCTATGCACAGTATTGGACATATTAGTGGATCCACTAGAATGCATGCTACAAAATCGATCTATATTGTTGATTGATTGATGATTATGTTAAATAAATAATAAATTGCAAGGCTCCTTAAGAGTAGTCAACATAAAGATGACTTTAAATTTGGCCTTTACAATTTTTTCTTCTTTTCAGTTAGTAACATATTATATCCAAAAAGGTTACGTAGTAAGGATGTGCCCATGAATAGAATCCGTGAACAGATGATTAATTTAACCCCATCAAAGTCTATAAATAATAGGCACCAAATTATTTCTGCTATCTATTATGTTTAAAATATTATATTCGGGCCTTTGGCTTGGACAGACAAGAATGCTACTAACGATTATCATCGGCACTCTCCCCTAGCACTGCATTACTAAAAACATGGCGGCCTCCTAATTAGGGGGGCTCAATGGTTGCACAGCATGTGACCGCACAAGGAAAACCGCAAATGGAGCCAGCCTCGAACAATAGGCTCTAATAAGGGAACGCTTGAGGCACTACTTTTGTATGACCTACACATTTTATTTCGTTCATCTTGAATAATATTCAAATTTCGAACTAAATTAGATTACTTTTTCTATTTGTAACTTACATTTATTTTTACGAAGGATTTTCTATTTAGCACGTTAAATATGCTGCATTTTAAAGAATCAACTTGAATATCTATGTTTTCTCCTGTTTTGTATCTAATTTACGAAAACTAAAATATCATAGAAGATATTCAGAGCTTTTTGATGTATGCACTGTAAAAATACAAATTACTCTCAAATTAACCTCGTAAGTAATGCATTAACGGAATATCAATAAAGTACTAGTTTATCAGGAAGTAAAAAATGGCACAGTAATTTTATAGCGCAATATGTAATCAAAATCACGAAGATATGGGACAATGCCCCTAATGAGCTTCGATTTTTAACTTTGTGGCATTTTGATCAGAGAGCGCTTAAAAGCTTTTCTATATTTTGTAAATATAAAGGATAAAAGTTGGTGTAACAACCTTACCTGGCTATAAACAGATAAAATAATTCTTAATATAATTGTAACTATTAATATTGTATAGCATTCATATATGTGATATTTTAGAAAGCGCTTTCTAAAAATTAAAATATAAAATTGACCGCATAAATAAATTTGCGCATAACTTATTGTACTATAATTAATATTTTTCTGTGTTTGTAATTGATAACTAGTATTCCACAGCGAGTTCTTTACTTCATGTGTCATGTCTGAAAGAGAGGATAGGTGGAAATAAAACGACAGATTACTACTACAGGGACGTGATTTTGGGAAACATAGATAAAGTGTGATTCTAGACTATCAAAAATCTCTATGCCAAAATTCTTCCAGATCTGTTTAGCCAGATCCGCCCTGGCGTGTAAGAGTATTAAAATCCATACATCTATCCATCTATTCATACAAACGTGTTCATAATCTAAAAACTTGCGCTCGGAACACAACCGTAATATAACGCTTATTTTAACCGAATACAAGTTTTACGACAGAAACCTCTTAATTAATACAACAACTCTAAGAAACAGGTATGTATTGCCATTTATATTTTTTTTAATTTTACGCACTTTTCTTTATGTGGACATCAACAATATATTATTTTTCTTAATTGTACTGAAAGAGGTAAATTAATACTAATCTCATTTGTATAACGTTCATAATACGTAAAGCAATACATTAAATTCAACAAATATGACAGTTCGTTTGACTACATCTCAACAAGTTACTACACGGTGCAATAGGTTTAAATCGATTACGTGCCACTGTAAACAGTATCTATCATTTGTCTTAAGCTATCCATAAACAATAGTCTATAGATCATATAATGACGTCGTCCTTAAGTAAAAATGTATATTTTAATACTTTAGTTTTATCAATAACAAAGCAGGCATAGAACATCTACTGCTTGACATAAGCCTCTTTATATAGGAAGAAATTATATCTTTAATTGCCACGCTAGGCAGCCGTGGTGGCAATCGCGAAGTGTAGCTTCGCTATTGGAATACTGCTACACAACCCAGCTTTTTTTCATTTTCAGCTACACTGCTACGAGTGGATATACTGCCATCTGTTCGTTCCAGTACCTCAATCGCCTTTGACGATACCTTATACTGAGGGAGGTACCTACTATTCTACACTGCCGGTACTCTTAGGATAAAAACCTTAAACTTGCAGCCAGAAACAGTTCCACAAGTTCTACTATTATGTGAACTTATGCTCCATGTATTTGTAGTAAGAAAATACGAACTCGAGTCCATTTAAGCAGAAATATTATTGTACACACTTTATTAAATAATAAATAAGACTGTCAACCCCAAGCACTCGTAATCGGTACGGATATTTTCCCTAATTTTGTAGATCCATTTATTTTATACTATTAGAAAATTCTAGCGTCTTTCATGAATCAGTAATGATTAAATGGTTATAAGAAACGTAAAAAACGTTAAAATTACAGACAGTGATAGGGAATAGGACTTATAGCGCGGCCAGAATTGAAGACTGGTGAGAACGCAAATTTCTATCTCAGAAATCACACACCGCAAGGCAAGGCAGTAGCAAGTTCTTCCTGTAGTAGGTGTCGTAAGAGGCGACTGAGACACCGAAACCGACATCATAATGGTATATCCATTCAACACAGCTGAAATGCACAGGACGGAGCAAATTCCTCCTTTTTGTGAGTCCTAAGTCCATCATGTGTGGACGTTCTACGGCTATGATGAAGGCAAGTATGTTCACCTACAAGATAGATAGACGATCTGATTTTCTAGTTAGGGTCGCGCTGGATGCAGGTCACATACAACCATATAGGAAATCGTTGTGGGAGACTAATGTGCAGTGCAACAGTGAACGTGCAACGCTTTTTATGATAATATAAAATCACTTGATTTTTGTGTATGTGACCTTGATATTTGTGTTAAAACTATTCACTCATTGAAAGATAAATAATCTCTTTAAATATAGGACAGGTAGTTTTGTCTATACAGCGTCTTTGACACTAAATTCAACACTAATTTTCAAAATTTGACACTAAAGTCACATTACCTTGAAATTTTACTGGTTTTCTCACCTTTTAAACCGGGACACAGTTATGCAAACACTGCTATTAGGTGGAGAGGTTAGTTCAAATGAGGCTTGTTGATGGTCTAATATTTTTTTACCATTGCACGACTTCCTTGCTAGTTCATTGAAAATTTAATCTAAAGATTGCACGACTCCGCTAACCTGTTTATGATCGCACAAAACACTATGGCCCGATACACAGATATAGAAACGGGGGAACAGCACGTCGCAATAGGACCCTAAGTGCATTTACGGCTATTTCCTTCGACATGTACGTTAAAAGGCAGCGTAAAAGCTACTCCCTGTTTATTTTATGTCGCCAAGCTGATTCAGCCTGGTGTCATAAGCTAAAACGGGTTATTATTGCTTTTTCACGACACTTTTCTACACGACTCGGAGCGTAGCGAAAACATGAGGTGTGTTCGTGCCGTATAGCCGTTAGCTGACAATGTTTGCAAAGTGTCGTTTACGCAGATTTTATTTTTTCGCTACTTATTTTGTAATGAAAAATAGTACTTCCTACCAAAAAATGTATATAAAAGAAAGTACGTAGAAACAAAAAGAAACAATAGGCTCATGAATTATTCTATGAATCCTTTTCTCCGATTAATGCTTAAATTTTACTGCTTCAGTACTCAATAACATAAATGTTAATATTTATTACTATCTGATGTGACTTTGTTCAAATGGGAGTTCACTTTCGCATAAGATAAGATTAGCCAAAACAGACACACAGAAATTTATAAATGTTTTTGTTACTACCTCATATACTTCGATATATATATAATTATATAATTAATAAACAACTATTATTTTGATATTACACTAAATTTGAAATACAAAAAAAATATTAATTTCTATAAACGGTATTTGTATTTGACAGATGTTTTTTATTTCAAATAATCAGAATGTATATAAGGTATCAAGTAGATACATAAAAATTATAAGGACCATTTTTTCAGGCTTTTTTTAATTTGCATGGACGTGTATCGTGAATACATGAGTTAAATGCATGTGAACCCGTGAATTGCATGTGAACCGTGAAATTGCTTTACGTTCTCGGTCTCTATCAAAATCAATATCTAACTCTCAAGCTACAATGGAATGTAAATACTTCAGGGCTCGTAATACAATACATGCATGATAGGCATATGATGAACATAATAGTGGTGGCGTATGAATATAATTATTATGTTATATATATATACTTATGTCATTAATTGAATTTTGAAATGTGGTCTTCGTACTATTTATTGCTTGTATATATACACAATTAAACATTGGCGCAATCAACGAAATATTAGCAATATAACAGTTTCCTTTTCTGAAATATTGGTTACAATAAGTTCAAATATTATTGTTTAGCCTCCGTAGATTTAATAACTGCTAAACATTAAAATGTATGTAATTAAGTTCCAAATTTAAAAATCTCGTACGAAATTCAAAAAATCATTTTTTTTTAATACGGCACAAGTAATATATCATTTATTATTCATATTTTTGATCATGAGTGTCAATTCAACCAAAAATTTACGTATTCAACAGCATAGAACACTTTGAACTCATAAAATAAAGGTCGAACTACTCACATAATATATCAAAAACCCGTCCTGTGTAAAAGCCAGTAAAACGAATATCTGTCATGTAATCTCGTCCATAAAAGTAGAAAAATAATAGACTCTATTTGCATTCAAACACTAGTGCCGAGTAAGTATAATAAAAACCAGAGTGCAACTTGGTTCATATAAATTTTAGCTGGTTGCCGATAAAATCAGTCGCACCCTATACACGTACGTGTGAAATTGTTTACTCCTATTTGGATTTAACGCTTTTGTTGTCAGAGATTCAAATTGTAAAGAATTACATTGTGACACCCTAATCTTGATTAGAACGCGTTTACAATACTCACAGAGTAAAAGGGAATAAGTGTTAATCTGATTTAATTCATTGTGTGCTCCCAGCAGGAGGCGTGTATGACATTTTTACGAATCAAAGGGTCTTTTTGCGAGAGTTGAAACGCTGTCAGAGAAAGTGGGGCTATTGTTAAAATTAATGGCAATTTTGACAACATCCAACTACAAAGATATCAAAAGTAAACGTGGAATTTATGTACAATACTCGTTTATTTTCAGCGAAAAAATTAAACATTGCTGTTATAACTTCTTTTCTTAAAACTAACAGACGTTAAATAAATTGATATGTTCATCAATTTATTAAGACCACAAATATGATTATTCTATTTGTATAACAAATGGTTGCGTTGTATGGCATACAATCTTAAAAGGAATTTAATTATGAATGAGTGTCCAAACGAATGAGGGAACGACTGGCGCGGTGTCGAGAATATGCATTAAAATATATATGAGGATCGAAAGATCAACCCATTTGACAAAAAGTCAAAACATTTTCTTATTTATGGCATTGTTTATCAGTGTACATACATAAGGTAGACCTCATACAAGCGTTGTCTGAATTGGTGACTTATTTTCACTTATTTCTACCACGAAATAGTAGTGTTCGCTTTGTTCCGGTTGAAAGCTAAGAAAGGCAGTGAAAGGGGTAATGATATCCTTGTGATATCATGAGCGTCTATATGCTGCAGTGATGCTTACCGTTACTATATGCTTTTTATCGACCTAGTATAATACGAAAAATGTTCCTTAGTTATTACCTTTAAGAATAACTATAAAATATAAATGTTATTGATCGGCCCAAATCAAACAATGAAATTTCATAAAAAAATGAATTTATAACATGTACATTGTACACCCAGCTATAATAACTACGATGCAAGTACAAAATAAATGAACTCGTACTTTTTTTAGTCTTATTTATTTAGATCATACATTTTTACTTGATTGTTAAACTATTGTTAAATATTTTACACATCGAAAGAAGAAAGAAAAAAAGTAAAACAATTATTTATATACCTAATTTTAAAAAATTGCTACAATATACATGCAAGACACAATAAAAAAAGAATAAAAAGACAAAAAATATGTAAGATGAAATAGAGAGAATACACAGAGAACCATAGTTAAAGTTTGATGACCTTCCCGTCAATAAATTACATCACATTAAGAAAAGAAAAAAACAAGATATTACAAGAACGGATAGGTCGCTTATAGAATAATAAATTACCGGCTGTCATCCAAATTGACTGGAATTAAATCAAATCTCCCCTAATTGACAATAAGAAGACAACTGAATTTATTTTACCAAACCAATTTCGACAAACGGAATGAACACGAAAAGTTATAATCCATTCTCCTCAGGGCACATAGTAGTCCTGAGAAAATACGCTGTCAAATAATGTTTAGCTGGGATCCATTGCGAATTCTTTAGCAAAAATATTCCTCAGGAACTACGCCAAAGGATAATTCAGATTCTAAAATACCCGTAAGTCGAGACTGGTTTACGCAAAGTTTATTATCAGGAAGTTTATTCATAACGTTGTAGTTCTTTTGGGCTACAAGCGCAGTAAACAAGATGCTCGGAATATATTCCGAACAATCCTGGGACTATTTAGTCATTATTTAGCATTAGTCAAAACCAGACGAGTGCCAACTGTAGATAGTACACCGATGTGTCTTATTACAATATGACCTAATATTTAGTTATTATTATTTTGCGTGACTGTCTGTTCATTGAGGTGTGTTGGTTCCAACACTGACATATGGTAGTGAATGTTGGGTATGGCAGAAGAAGCGTGCGAGTAGAATAAATGCTGATGAAATAAGAGTACTTCAATGTATGTATGGTGTGAGAAATCGATGTGGTTTAACAGCATTAGAGAAAGTAATGTTGAGATGGTTTGGACATATAGAAAGGATAGATGAAAGTATAATGACTGCATAATATACAGAGCGGAAGTGAATGGAAAAGTTGGTATTGAAGAACCGTGGCAAACATATCTGAACCTGGTAGAAGTATGCCAAGATCGTAACAAGTGGATATCTCTGCCCGATGGGACACTGACTCATATAAAAATGTCGAGAAATTACAAATATACTACTTTAACACATATATTGAACATCCAGATAGAGAACAAACACAAATATCATCATATAAATATTTGCTCTGGGTGGGAATCGAACCGTCTTGGCGCACATAAATAGATGGGATCACTACCATCTGCGTCAAAGGGCCTGTTAAATCTATAATACATATCAGCCACAAAACGTCCACCTGTGGACATGCCTTCCGAAGTAATCTCCAATAATCTAACAAAATATACCTATAATAATGTTAATTACATAATGTCTTCATTATTACGAAGTGTCCGTGGCAATTACAGCGAGATCCCGATTTAATAAAATTTTAAATAAAGGAATTTTCTTTAAATCCCAGTTAATTAATGAGGGGAAAGTGGAGAAACGCTCTTACCGGATTCCTTTGTCGGCACATAAACTGCAGAGGAATCAGCCTACAGAGGTAAAAGACATTCGTTACTGGCCTTTAATTAAAAAATATAATTCAAAATGAATTATTATCGGTGTTGCGCGCAAACAGTGCGGAATACATCATTTCTAATGTTTGCGAGAAAATAAAAACTAATTGGGAAAAAATTTGTTAGAGTAATTAAACGAAAAACTATTACATAAGAAGAAACATTACATGACTACGTATATATTCACAGATAAATTTATAGGCTATTGTAATCAAAGATAGTATTAACATATTGTGAGGTGCGCAGAACACCAACATATATCTCTGTTTCAAATCTAATAAGAGCGATATGTTAATCCGAATTAGCGAATCCCCTAATTTTTGATCCTATCTATATATTCGACGGGCCAGATGGTAGTAATACTATCTTGTGCGTCAAGGGTTGTCGGTTCGATTCCCACCCTGGATAAACATTTATATGATGGATATTTGTGTTAATTCTGTGTGTTCAATATTTATTTAAGTAAATAATATGATGGTTTAATGTGATTGGAAGATAAACCTCTATTACAAAAAAAATATGGTAAAATTAAGTGTTTAAAGAATCGCCCCCAGTTGATTCGTTTATTAAGTAGCTCAAACTTTACATTGCCAAAGGATTGAATACTAGATTATAGACACAGCAAAGCGGTTTACATGACAAAATAAGAATTTAAATAGGTAAAGTAAGTATACCCGTACGAGGTTACAATAAACACAACGCTCGCTCGACGATGCACGTAAAACAAATCACTACGAAGCGCCGTATATCTCAGCGCATTCGAGATATTGGCTCAATCGAGAAATAAGACCGCACCAAGAAATAAAACTACGGGAAATATTTCTTTTTAAGAGAGCCTGAAATAATACACGTGATTGTGTGCATATCGGGAGCACAGATTTTTCTATTGAAATTGATTTCCATTGAAATCGTTTATAAGCCTTCAGTTGATATTTTCTGTTTTCATTTTAAAGTTTATTCAATTGCGTATAATATAAAATACACTACTACGGAGGAATTGAAAGAATAATGAAATTCAACATTAATTTTAAGTATCATACGTATTGTAAGTTTAAGAGTCCAGGATTTATTCAGATCTCACGTACCTTTTAAAAATTTTTATATTATACAAGCAATGTTTCATAATCTTTAACTTTAAATTTCAATAAAAAAAAACGGAATGCAAAATTTTAAATGTCTATCCCTTATAGTTTTGGCCTTGTTCTGATATGTCAGTCAGATAGCTTCTTCTTTTATATAAATAGATTACTATTTATTACTAAGTGACGCCCCATAATCTCCATAGATGCTAGATTATATTAATGAATACATACATAAAAAATCCTTTACGTACTATCAATAGATAAGCCATTATATACGACAACCAGTATTATTGCATTCAGTCACTTGTAATGTACGCAGGTACAAGACAGACCTTGTTCCGTCTTCCGCATTGCAGAGATTTTATTGTTAGAGCTATTGGGTCGCAACAATTGACTCCTACTTTCTTGTAAGAAATAGACACACACAGCTTAGACACCAGCGTCGGAGAGATCTTATACACAGAAACAAAGTCTAAGTTGAGTGCGGTTTTCGATAAATAAAAACTGAATGTTACAACTGATTTTGGATTAAAAACGTCAATGTCATCTTCACGATTATTTAATATGATTCTAAATTTCTCCCTTAAATTCCCTTTTCAGCTTACGGTTAGAAAAATATACGTAGACCCCCGATGAATAATAAAAATATTAGGTAAAATAAATGGAGGTCACAGGACATTCGGGGGCAATTTTATTTTTTATGCAAGAAATGGGATTTATTCCAAAGCAGTATTCTTTCTTTTGCATAAGAGATTTAATACTACATTATTTTTCATTTAGTTAAGTTGGTTAATCCTTGAGATACTGGCAGATTAGAATATTATCTTCCCCTGACGAGGAAGGTGTCATAGGAAGCGACTAAGGTAACAAAACTGACAGATGGTGTTAAATCCATCCGCTACAGCGTGGCTGTACAAGACAAGGATGGGCAGTAGCATCCCCGTCGCGGAAGCTGCGCTCTGTTATTGCCAACACGCTTGCCCAGCGTATCAGTATAGTACATTTTAATATTCATCCGTCAGTTGGTAAAATTATATGAAAATCTGATCCGTAGTTTTTGAGTTTATCGCATTCACGTAGACCAAGCCCGCAATAGCAGGGGGTTTAATATTTTGTATTCACTCGTTAAAGTATTATTATAATTAAAATATATAAAAAAGATAAATTATTTACATTCAATAATTTTATTTTACATTAAATTTTTAGTTTTTGTTTGTTATGTAAATGTTTGTGGGCAGATTATTGTACGTTACAGTGGACATCCTACAGCTAAAATGACGATGATCAGCAATTCATTAGGATATTAGACATATGTTAAAATAAACTTATATAAACAAAATTATACATGGTAACAAAACAGTTCTAAAACTACTATGGAAAAGAAAGTTCTTTAAATAAATGGTTATGTTTAAATTTTGATATGAGCATCGCTAATTTACTATGTTGGATAGGTTCTTTGAAAAACCCAACATGAATTCAGGATAAAAAAGTCGGAAGCAACATTGAAAGCAAGAGTTGTGCACCGTCCTATGAAAAATATTTCACTCTGGCAGGAAAGAGTATCTATGAGGCTATTACGGATACGTGCCAAACGTTTTAGTTACGCTGAATCAGCCCATAAAACATGGAGTTTGAAGGAAACTCCGGAAATCATTCAAACTATCTCGCTGACAAGACCCTTAGCTTCAACCACGTAACTGTTGTATTAATAAATATACATATCCTCTGATTTGTTTTTCTGATAAACGGGAATCATTCTATTTCCATTTTTATCACTTTTCTTTTTGATCGGTGGAAAAATAACGGCGTTCAGGGATATTTTTTGGTTGAAATTTCTTTTGCATTATATTGATACTGAATGCGGTCAACCGAATGCTAATTATACCACTAAGCCTGTATTATTATTTGACATTACGAATTGGCCGCAATAATCCTTAATGAATGACCACGCACAAAATATTTTGACCCAAATTTTATACAGGTCAATTTAAAATGCATTCCGATATATTTATAAATCAATAACAAAATATAAGTAATTCAATATTTCTATGGTCATTTCCTTGGGCTAACTTCAACAATTCATTATTCTTTACTGCCTGGCGAACATAATTATTTCGTTCTAATTATATTTAATTTATTTCCATTAATTATTGTACCATATTTGGGTTCAATAGCACAATGAGTGCGCTTATCACTTATAGCGGTTTCTTTCGGGCAAACTTTAGCAAGAAAAAGTGTAATACATTAATAGCAGTTTGAGGCGTACTTAAATAAACTTACGTTAGTATAAAATATGTAATTATTATTTATAATCAGGCAGAAAATTTTGCCTAATAACATAACATGGCACATGTATAATATTAACCAATATGTACTCATATTGGGTGTATTAGTAGTGTAGTGTCTTATGACATTGAAATGCAATGTACTCTTATTATAAATGATGTCTATGAAATTTCAAACGATACGTAGATTGAATAAATGGGATCATTCTGTGCAGAGTGGATTGTCACCCAAACTTAGTAAAGAAGGGGGAAACGATAAAGGGAACTTTTACGACAGAGACATGCGCGTGTCGTATTAAACGATGCATAAAATCGGTTCCAAATCGGATATAAAGAGACTGTTTGTGATGAAATAGGAATTTACACACTTTACCCTAGCGATAAAATGACGTTAGCTCCTGCGTATTTTGCTTTCAAAGAGATTTTATTAATGCAGATCTGTGGAAATCTACTCTACAATTATTTATTAAACTGGTTGAACGTTCATTAAAAACAAATATATTTTTCTGCCATATAATTAGTTAAATACTAATAATAATTTATTTATATGTTATTAAAAAACAGTTCGCTACATTGAAAGGGAACCTGAAACCGTACCTGTGGTACGTGATTCCGTGAGGTCAATACTGTTACAGACCTCACATTTTTGTTATTATTACGCAATATTTATGTTGATGTATCTTTTCCACAATTTGAAAATAATTTCTTAATGTCTAACAGTTATTTGGCGCAAACTGCACCAGTTCCGCTAGTCTATTAGAACCAAAATGACAGTCACGTTCACCCCAACTCTGTTGCTCGTCCGACATCTCGGCGCCGAGCCGTCGCGCCGCCTTCGGAGCCGCATCGGCGCCAGGAGATGCTGCCATAACAGCTGTACATCAGGGACAATGACCCTTACTCACCCCAGATTTGCACAAGCAAACCTGAACTATTCGGTCCTACTCGTAGAAGTTGCAAACACTCGTTAATATAACACTCCGATGAGTTAAGTACTTGTTTCTTAACAAAGAGCATTCGTATTGTTCGAAGTTAAAACGTGGGCCATATTTGATTTAACCGAGCAAATTATTTGTGCTCGCGACCTCATGCTCCGGTGGCTTTCATGAAATGAGACTTATCTTTGGAGGTTTATGAACAGAATAAATTATTTTGATCTAGACTCATTCCATTTTGGGTTAGTTACATTTTATATCGAATCTGCATCAAATTAATGAAAACACCAACTCACCTGCTGAAAACAGATTGACCATTTATTGTACAATAAATATCATATAACTGTAGCCTGACAATATATAATATACAGAATATATTTAATATATTTGACTTGTTATCTAGGTATGTTCCTTCTTACTGGTTTCTTTCCTTCAATACTGAATTTAAAAATATTTTTTAACATTTTCAGCTACACAATATACGACTATACAATCTTACAAATAATTTTGCTCTAATGTTTTTTTTTGTTGTAAATATAATAAGTTTTAATTGCTGGATCCTATTTTTTAAAATACATTGAGATAATTCATACTTTGTTAACTATTCATAAATTTCGAATCAAAGTGCGTCTGTCGTAGAGAATGTCCAGCATCTAATTATATAGGCGCTGGTGTGATTCACATCAAAGGAATTGCTAATACAGGGCCGCGTGCCTACCCTTTGATTATTGTTGTAAAGGGTACATTAATGAATAGTAATTAAAGCATTACCATTTAATTTTGGAAGATAGACAATCGCTGTCTGTATAAATATAATATTAATTTGAACACCTTCGTATTGCATAGTAATGAAATTATTAATACAACAATGACATTCTTGTCGTGAAGTACCGGCAGAGTAGAATAGTACACACTCCCACTGCACCAGGTGCCCTAAGAGGCGACTAAGGTACCAGAAACAGTGCAGCTCAAATGCACAGGGCGAAATCCCCGTCGCGAAAGCTGCGCTCTGCGGTTGCGTGCCAACACGCTTGCCAATTAGCTCGGCAATTATGGTCAAAAACCCTCCTTACTTGGAGAGGACTATGCCCAGCAGTGGACTTCCAATGGCTTGTATTATGAAGATGATGAATGACACACACGAAAACAATTTTAACAGTGTGAAAAAAAACGAAAATGTTTACAGATTTATTAAACGAAATAGTCGCACAAAACCAATACTGGATTTCTATCATTAACAAAAAGTAACTTCCCCAATTTATTATTCCGATGTTAAGCTACATTAGTCTTTTGTCCGGGATAGATTAAGTTCTAGAAACTTCTGTCTCACGTATTTTGGCGAAATGTTATTTATAACTGTATGTTATTTTTCAGCTTTTCGTTCAGCCATAAAACATGGTGCTCATACATCAAAGAGGAGATTTATTTTGCACAGCGTAGGTGAAGTTCAGTTAGTGTTCGGGTGGGGCAAATCACCTGCTGGGTGATATACTTACAGAATCACAGTTCTTAGGAAGTAACCGTATTACGTGAAGATTTTTTTAAATATATGAAAATACGATGTAAATATATGGTTATACTTTCACTATATATATTTAATCAAAGACAAACTTAATATTTCATGATTGAATCTATAAGAGATATATTTAAGAAAATAATACACTTCTTTTACCCAACACAAAAAGGAAAATATTTTCTCGATAAACTTTATAGGCAATAAGAATTTCTTTGCTATCAATGAGATTTTAATAATGCAGGTCTGTGGGAATCAACTCTACAATGAAATTTTATTTCATAAAGTAGAACTTTATATTAAACTCGTTAATCATTCATCCGAAATAATTATTTTTGTCTGCCATATAATTAGTTAGACTAAACAGTTATCTACATTGAAAGGAAACCTGAAACCACACAGTTTTGAAACTGATCGACCTCACATTTCTGTTATTATTACGCAATAAGTAATGTTAACGTACCTTTTATTTTTTTAACAAATTATAAATTAAATGGTATTTTTTTAGGTAAAATACGGCTATTTCAATTATTTTTATGATGCACACGCCAGGTGGCATGAGACTAAGCAAACACCAAGCAAATCATTGTTGAAACGAGTTGTTTGCGCGGCTAATTCCCCTAGTGTAAATCGGCCCACCGCCCAGCGAGGATATTAGGTAGTGATTAAATTTGCACGAACAATCGTCGGCTCTGTTGGGTAGATAACTGCCCTCTGAGCTGCTGAATGAAATATAAGTCGGCTGACTTTTGCGCCATCTGCATGCTCTTTGTCCTTTTGTGACTGAAGCGTATCAATGGAAGCAATCAAATGCCTTCAGATTGTTTGGACAACTTTCCGTTGCATCATCTTTACTTTGGTCTAAAAAATATTATCTTCTAATATAACTATCTCAGTTTATTTGAAATATTTTACTTGTTTCAGTATATTACTTATACTAGATATAATAAGAAGACATAAATTTTATCATACAATCAGTTATATTACAATAGACTATTAGGTTAAATACTTAACTTAAGGCTTTGGTAAATGAACCAGAAAATATGTAATGAGAAGTGTCGAGAAACTTCATAAAGACAAAAGATTAAAATATAATGCATATATATTACAAGACAAAAGTGATCATGTATCAAGCCGGTTAGACGTACTCGAAAGTTAGACAAAGGTTGTCAACCGTTTAACGTCCGCCACTACAAAGTGCAAAGAACAATAGCGCCCGCATTTGAGCAAATAAATAGACTTCAAATGTAGTTATGCAAGCTTTATACGGTTGAAATAATGAAAACATCACTACGCCTGGGCTGCGGTTGTTATATAAAGTATTTGAATCTCAAAAATATTTTAATCTTATTCCATATACGAGAGCTTAACTTCAACTTATAAATGTCTAAAAGATTTATCCCATTACTAGCACCACACGGTTTCACCGACGTTAAGTAGTAAAACAGACCTAGTATTATTTGTGCTCCTGTCTCGATAAGTGGGGTATGTAACACGGAATTTTTCTGACCTTATAGGCCCTGCGTTAATATGACAGTCAGCCAGCTTCTTCTTCAATACATATAGATCTAACATTTTAATTTATAAACAGGAAAATTTTACATTGACTTTGTATCTCCTTTTACCTTTTACTTTTTTTTTAGGGATAATTTTCAAAAAATATTTTACCCGTTTTACCCCTTAGGTGGTGCAAAATGTCAAGTTTCTAACCCTAACAGTTTAGGAACTATAGATTACATTGTCAGTATTTTGTATAATCCTCAAGAGAATAATCTTACTAATATATAAGAATTAGTTGACAGTTATAATATCATTTTAATTAATTCTAATAGGTACAGCCCCAAAGGGATACTGTGGAACTTGGTTCCGTGAGTGAGTTTTAAACAGAATTTGCTCTGATTCAAAACTTTATGAGATACACTGTGTTTATTAATTTATTTCATCAAGAAA
This sequence comes from Heortia vitessoides, assembly GCA_020976665.1. NCBI lineage: Eukaryota > Metazoa > Arthropoda > Insecta > Lepidoptera > Crambidae > Heortia > Heortia vitessoides. Next base: position 10,051,527 of record JACJUM010002878.1, on the reverse strand, counting down.
GGACGTATAGTTTGGAAAAGGTTGGCAGGTCAGGCACTCGGTAATAATATATGAAGAGGGTGGAAGGTCAAAGCACGTACAGGTAGAATCAATCCCTGAAATAAACTAGATTTGGAGGAGGCAAAACATTGTACTCTGGATTTATTTCAGTTTAATAGAATTCTTTGTAACTTATACATGATTTAATTTACTACCCGAATATATAGTCATGTTAACAATAAAGGAAACCTGCTTTTTTATTTACATATTAGTCATAAATAGACAGTAAAAAAATTTAGTATCTGATATATCTGATTTTGAGTAATATAACTTAAACAAAATTGCGTGTTACGAATATCAGACTAGGTACAGATAAATCTATACATATACATAAATAAAAGTATAAACTTGTAATAGTGTACGGAATGCATATGACGGTACTTGCATCAAAATTTTCAAATGTTATCTGATTGTCTGATTCTGTTTTAATTTTCACAGGACTTCGAACTGGTACTCACAGATAGTTGCTGTATGTTATAAGGAGTTACTTAGGCTACTTTTATTATTTATTATTTTTACGGGTAAGTGAATTACGAGTTGCAGTTATTCAAATTACACTTTATTAACGCAGGTCCATGCACTTTCAAATAGCCAATAAATTATTAATAATAAACGGAATAACTTCAGTTTTACCTATTAGGAAGTTATATAATACCTACAGAAAAAACCTGATGACCCAAAGAATCAAAAGAGTCGTCTAACACTTATATCATTTAATTAGGCCCATCTGAAACTTATCTGCCTGCATCAGATGGGTCTCAATATTTTGTTTATTGTAGGTTTCTTACGCGATTCAACAGAAAGGAACCTACAAAAAAACCTGGTGGTTCTACCAATACCATCAAATGAGTAGTGGGCGCTAATGATAAGCTGAGCACTTTGGAGATAAGCTTACATTTAAGTTAAGGTATTTCTTGAATTTATTTAAACCGATGTCTTAAGTATTATACTTAGGATATCTGTTTAAATAAATTATAATATAATTCTAAATATAATATTTAATACGCAAATGAATGTATCCCAAGTACCTAGCCGTGATTTGCGCGAGCTACTTAGGCCACAGTAACATTTATTTTAAGGTATGATTATTTTATCCCTTGTCTATTACGTTCCAAATAAGAAATTCAATATTCAATTTTGTGTGTATAATTAAGGATGATAGTTAATTTTTTTGATATTGATATTGTTATTATGATAGTTTTTAATTGGCTTCCACTGTTAAAATTAATTTTAAGATATACTCCCGTCAAAAAAGTTGTATTAGACTGAATAAAGAGCACGAAGAAACAACTTGAGCTTACAAGGAGCGCAATTACAAGACACGAGTGCGAATAAAGACCACCGACCGAGAACTTCCTGCGCAAAGGCACCTTTTGATTTGCCGCTGGATGCAAGTGGCGCGCTCAGTTGCATTCAATATGAGGCTACCGGGGACAACAACTACTATTGTTCGTGATTTTGATAAGCTCCAAAAGATCCCATCTGCATTGTTTTGTTATATACAGTTACCCTGTTGCTTTACGATATGAGCTAGCCCTCAGGTCAATGCCTTTGCCATATCGGAATTTTAGTTTTAATTAATATAGCCAAGGATTTGGCCTATATGCATTAACCTCTCTCTTGGACATTTTTTCCCTTACAAAACAGGTAACTGAAACCTTGTTGCATGATTTATTGTTCTTAAAAAAAGGACTCAATAGGCAATTAAAGCTATACGACAAAAGGAATGTTTACGAAAAAATAATAGCAAAGATACACATTATATACTCCAATTGTTTTAGATGATATTAAAGTAAATATAGATTATTAACTAAGGTTTAAGACTATATATATTCGTAGTTATGGATATTCTGATAAAAATAATAATTTCATCAGAAGCTTGTTTCTCCGGAACACTGTTTTGACTTCATTTTATATCGCGTCAATCGGAAACTTATTTTATTTAAGACGCACAAAAACAAGGCAATAAAAACTCAGCTGTATACTGTGGTAAAGCTAAGTATTTGCGGAGAACCTTCGATTTTCAAGCACAAAAATATACCTTCATATAGGTCGAAACATTTTAGAATTTCGAAGCACACCAAGCTGCGAGAAATCTCACAACAAAAATTTTGTATTTCTAACTTCAGCTTTGTGCTCGAGCAATTTGTCAATCTTTATGAGAAGTTCTACGCTGTTGAAATATATGTCTTAGTTTATAAGTTCAACATATTTTCAAGATAATGTTATGAGACCAAACAATCTAAACATTCGTATATATTTCATGGCAATATAAATAATTTTGACACGTTATTTCCCTGAATTTGTCCAAACTTTAGTTGAATGATGTGTTTGAGAACATTTATTGATGGTTTGACGGCTGGACGGTCATCAGTTTATGGTGGACCCATATAAATCAGGACCTAGTTGCGAAAGCGGCATCATTCATTCATTCTGAATATTTATCACTGGCGTTTGTATTTCGACGATCATTCAACAAAATAACATTCTAAAACCTATATTAATTAAAGGACGAAGAAAACCATATCGTGTTTCTTTGTGTATTCATCTACTTTCCATGGTAACCAATGACAAGGACCCAGCCTATTTAAGTACCGTTATAGAATTAACTCTTTGTATTAAATTATTGATCAAACAATAGTCTCTGGGTTAGAGAAACTACTACAAAATTCTAACAAATATGTTGGTATTTCGAAAATAAATCACTTCTCGAATTCCCTGAAGAGCATTCCATTGTCAAGAATATAGTGCTCTCGCAAATCCTAGTGATAAAAGTAATGACGTAGTTTAACTGCACATTCGGGGAGCTGTAAGCGTCTTATTTCGAGATAAGTATTGGCACTGACTCTCAGTACCGTCCAGTTTATACAAAAATGATTCTTATTTCCAAGTGTTAGCAGCCAAATATTTAATGAAAGACCAAGACTGCGACATCGTGACCTAAATGACCAATAGTTGCACCCACGCTTAGTGTTGTTGATTTTTTCACAGTTTCCTTACACTTTGTCGGATACAGTATATTCTAGGTTAAGATACACGATTTACAAACCAGTATTTACTTTGTGTTTAAACGTTTTGAGAACACAACAGACAGTAAGGAATGTTTTTTTTTGGCTGACTTCGCTACTTTCTTTTGGTTATTTCTCAAAAAGAAAGAGCAATTAACGAACGTCAGCTTATACGAAGAGTACTACTCGGTAACAACGGCATTTAACTATTGAACTACTAAAATTAAACGGTTTTGGTATGAAAATATTAGAAGCAAAAACAATTTAAAAATTTGGCCTATGTCCAGCAGTGGACTTCCAATAGCTGTAATGCTGATGATGATGAGATAAACATGGGAATTTCTCTGAATAATTAAAGTAATATTCAACATTTATAATATATATTTCTTCAATGAAATAATACATAAACAAGTTATTAAAACTTATATCAGACCATCGCATTCCAACATTTAATAAATATGTTGCTGTTTTAAAAATATAAAAATGTGGTGTTGTATGATAATAAGATATAAAAGTATTGAAGCACTAATATTATTTTTTGTGAAATTTAAGAAACAATTAACACTTATTTTTTTAAACTTATCATCAACATAATTATCCATTAAGATATATCGCCTCACAAATATCTCATTGTAAGGAATATGAACGTAAATTTATTATGAAATAGCAATTTCTTTCTTTTAGATATTTATTTAATACAGGAAGGCATGCCGCAGTCTAACCATCAACACTGCGGTCGAACATGAAGCCATACGACAGGAGCCGACCATTTCGCTTGAAACCGGAACACCTTTTACAAGGCTTCTTTCAATTTACCTACTTTCGAACGAACACTCGTTGCGCTAATTTTGCTTTACCTATATAACCAATCGGAAACCCAACGACTAATGCACGTTTTAATCCTCCAGCAGGGAGAACAGATTTATGGGTACTCAACAATGTGTTACATAAAACGCCGATTACAGTACCCGCATTTTCAATTATCAAGCACAATAGGGCCGCGTATTGTGGATGCTGCGTGCTCCTACATACAATAGATGTTATACAACAACCATAATATTTTATATCCCTAACGCCCCACAAAAAAATTGGAGATTATGACATGAAGCATAAAACCATTTGTTGTGACAAATAAGTTGGATGATTACACAGTTCTTGGTGTACTTTTTGTCGGTCGTACGTTCTAAGCACCCATTTATTTAATGGCCTTTGGTAGGTCTACCATGATTAGGCCGAAGCAGTGATTTATTACCAAACAACTGCTAGTTAAGTGTTTTATTATTAGTGCTTATTATGAAGTTAAAAAGTTAGTTAGTAAAAATTGATTATGTGAGGGATATTTGGGTAATTAAACTTACTTACTCTATGATTAGACCCGGTGCAGGTACAGCTTCCAGCAGTAGTGAGTATTTTCTTTTATAATTATTTTATTTACCTGAAACAAGAGATAAATGATATTGTGAATTGAGGGCATATATAATTGAAAGCAATTTCCATTTTTATGAAATTTATTTCAGTGAACGAAATGATACCCACTGATAAAAAAGCTTAAAACGGCGAGTGCATTTTGTTCCAAATTAAAAACATTTCTTTGTTTAATAAAATGTAGTTTTTATATGTATTTATTTTTACAATTGTTATTTGATTGACAGAAGGTATGAAGTGCAATGTCAATCAGTAATGTATTAATTTATGTGTTTATTTCTATGACTAATACACCTTAAATCTAGTCAAACTAGAACTAAATATACAAATTTGGATTTTTTGAATGGAAATACAATTTGCTATGATAAATACTCTCGCTTGTGTCTCAAAAAGACCGAATTCATGGAAACATGTGAGAACAATGTCCCTAAATCGCAATCGTACCCACTAACTCTTAAGGGGCAAAGTTAAGAACTTGAAAAGAACAAGTTAAGTCACACCTACTTATACTCTTACGTATCTTTTAACATGTCGGGGATGTTGGGATCAAGTTTATTGAAGCTTGCGATCGTGATGTACTTGTTTCTATGTATAAAGAAGTGACAACTCGGTCATGTTTCCTCATGTCACAATTTTTATTTTGAACCATGTAACTATTGCTTGAAATATAACTAATATTCATATTAAAATTTAAGTAACGCACTCAATACTGTGAATAAAACTAACCTTAATGACGTAGGCCCGATGGTGCAGATGGTAGTGATCCTGTCTTGTGCGCCAAAGGTCATGGGTGCGATCCCCACCCAAGACAAATCTTTATATGATGATATTTATGTTTTTTCTGTGTCTGGGTGTTAAATATATGTATTTGAATAGTATATTTGTAATTCCTCTATTGACTGATGTACGTAACACACATATTTTAAGTGACTTAGCTCGAGATCAGAACAATAGTAATATCAATTCGTTGTCTTCGTCATCTCAAAATTGTTTATGGTTTTATTATTAATCGTATAAATGTATGCAGAAATACCCATTGCCCGAGAGATCTATTTATTATGAACATACTCAATGCGCAAATTTGACATAAATCTCTTAATCAATTTTCAATTTAAAATAAATGGTTAACTATATTTTTTTCAGTAAATCTAATAATGATCTACTTAGACTGGCTATAAACTGGCAGTTTTTAACGACTACATATTCTCTGTCAGGAGCTTGAGAGCTATTTTAGGTCACCCATCCCTTTTTTCATTCCCAGTCGTTGCCAAAGTTGTTTAACATCAACGATCGCGCGGCAGGTGCGTTAACCACTTCGCCTTAGCTGTGTGTTTGTCCTTTCCTATTTCATGATGACAACAGCCGTAGAAAGTTGACATAAGAGCTAAGAAAGGGGGATTTTAGCCCATCATTCCCGCGCTAAGCGGCACTCGTAGAACGTCGCGTCGCTTCGGGACTAGAATGTTACAATATTTCGGATAGATTTACCGCTATATATCGAATCTAGAACCTCAGTAGCCTCTTACAATAATACAGGTACAGGAGAAGGTATTCTACTCTGCAGGTAATAGCAGTAACTAATTGCTTATATTACAAATATAGAGAAAGAATACATGAATTTCAAATGAATTTAACGGTACCCTAATTGATACAATTTATTAATAGTATAATACCAATAAATTAATAATATCCTTATATCCAATTCAATGTTTATTTATAGATAAACACATTATTAAAAACTTACTATATGTAAATAATATAAGCTTTTTTCTGTACTTTAAAATTGTTCACAACTTAAGAGGATTTTTGCTGTATTGAGCAGACGTGGAGGCGATCACAAAACTAAAATATTTTCTACTCTAAATTGTGCATTTGAGCTACACTGTTTCGGATAGATATACCGCTATTTGTCAAAAAAGTATACATTTTTATAGGTTTTTTTTACTCTATATTTATAGGATCAGACGATATACCTTACCAAATTTCATAGTTCTGGGTCTACAGATGGACTCTATGGATTTTGTTTTCTTTAAGAATGTCGGAACATACGATTTTGCGATATTAACGGTGGTATCTTTATTTAAGGTTAACTTAGAATATTTATTGATTCACACCCTAATGGAACTGTAGATTTGAGTATATGATATTAAATTCACAATCCACAAACTTTTTTCCTTTTGAAGTATGAACTCAAAATCACTTTATATCATTTCCGTAGAGAACTGTCTTTTCTCCGGTACTGAAAGCTGCTTATTCATCCCTCGGGTTCTAGCTATTCACATGCAATTGCAACAAAATCAGGTCACATGTAAAATAGACAGACAGACACACTTTTGCTTTTATACCTTTAATATAAATACGGCTTCACGTATATTATTTGTCGAAAATATTCTTCTTGCTTGTATCACTCGAACTGACCGTCCATATATTTACTTATCGCGTTTATTATTAACAAAACATATAATAAGAGATATTGACATTGTTTATTATACTTGTCTTTGACATCATGTGTTCGGGGGTATCGTGTAATAACCTCAAATTAATTTAATCATTTCTTGATTAAGGGTGCCTGTCACGCGCACCTAGTAGTCAATAGGACGTTTGATTAGGCCTCTGTAATTGCCAAATACCGGTGAGCTGATTACGGGAAACATCGACCAAATGATCATTTTCTATTGATTTCTACCACTAAGTAAATTCCATGTTTTTCTGATGTTCTTGTGTTGTTTTTGTTGGTGTTCAATGAAGAGTATATTATTATTACATACATTTTTAAATACGTAAATATCTGTAAGTTTGCATAGCGTTTTCCTATGTTATTTTAAAATACCATGACTTATACATACATGAGTTCAGTTTAACCTAAACTTGCCTAAGTTTTTATAGACATACATAATATTTTTATATTCAACTGTCTATTGGACGTTTCAAACTGTCTATTGGACCAGTTTCATAGTTCTGTCCAATACAAAGTATTGGACAGAACTTAGACACTGGTCTATTTAATATTAGACCATAAATATATACATTTTTAAATCACTCTACCGACATTTGTATAGCTTATATTTTTTTACAAATTCTCAAAAATAATAAAAATTTTATGAGGTCAAACCTCCAATATATTCTGCCATATACTTATGGTGTAACCACAAAATGATCGCAACAACCCGTGTCTATTTTATGATCGCTATAAAAAAAATATAGTATCACAACACACAACATTACTCAAGTACACCCATTATTGAGTTACGTTTATTATTTGACGGAAGCTATAAACTAATATTCTAAAATGGTAAGTTTATTCATAAAATGATCAAGTAAGTAAATGAAAGTTGGGTACACGAGCCGGGACAGTTAGAGGCAGTTCATTTAAATTGCAAATACACTAATCGGACGAGCTATTTACCGCCCCGGATAGAAAAGGTGCTCCCGTGGTACAAGAGCCTTAAACCAATTTTGTGCTCAACGTTCCTGAATATTTAGACCCTTTTGGCGTGCCATAGTTTAAATTAATGATTGGTTCATGAAAAATATCCTTTTTAAGGAAACATATTAAAGTCTCCATGGTGAGAAAATACGTATTTATTTTTTGTTTTATTATGATATTACTTTTAAGTATGCTATTTAGAAATACGTGGTTAACAGATATGTTTTTATCTTACTACTAAGTTAGAGCTAGTTTTTATCTTACTCATCAACCAGGCATAGTAGATATAAAATAGTTTTTATTCAGAAAATCATTCCTTTTTACAAATCCCATGATGATTTTTATGTTGTAATCTTGGGTAAACGTATATATTAAATTTTTTCCTTAATAAATAAACGGACACACATAATAAAAATACATAATAGAATAATAAATGCTAGTCACTTTCATCTTATATCAGTTGAATAAAATATGCAGTTGTCAATAATTACACCTGCCTCAATTTCAAGCCTCAGCAAAAGTAAGTACAAAATTACTATAACTATTATTATTTTTAGGCAAAGATAGAAAGACACGAACGATAAAGTTCTAATATATCGACTATGATAAAAACTAATACGCGTGCTTCTCATTTCTCTAATGCATTCTTACAACTGCAACAAATCGAAATTGCAATTTATCAACGTAACGTTATCTGTGTTTGGAAGCGATGTGTGCAATAATACCAACTTATTGGCCCATTGTGGAAGTTTTGGCATACTGATCACGGCTCATCAACTTTTATTAGAGGGGGCGAAGGGAACGGCAGTAAATTGACGACGATGACGGATTTAATGGGACGAACACGCATTTTAAAATCAGTTCGGGAGACACCGTCCCCCTCTAATACTGATAACGACTGCGGCTCGAACACATGACGGCAATTCTGTTGACGTTCCCATTTGGAAATGACTTCAAGAAAAAAGTATTCATTTAAAAATTCCTGTACCATAGAATGTACTATCGTCTCAACATTACTTTGTGGAAGTCAATATTAGAGATCGTTAGTCTACGTGCCTTCTTTTTACAGTACTTGGCTTGGAGATTTTATACTTTAGCATTTTCTACACGGTAAAGTGGTCATAAAAAGTATACATAAAATCTTTTGATACTCAAGTGAAAGATCGATAGCCCGGGGATGAGATTGTCTCGTCACATATAACCCCTCAAGAAACGTTATGACAGGAACTTTCCTCTATACTTTTTGTTTTATAATACAACTAGCTGATCGTCCCGACTTCGTTCGTTTACATAGTAAAAATCTATCCTGTTTCTCTCATTACCGTTATAGAGTATATTATAGATTATATCAGTAGTATTGTATACTTATACAATTACTTTACACCGCTATGTGTCTATATATAATCTTATGCCACTTACAAATTATTATTATTATCTTTGTCATATAAAAAACAAAAATTGCCACTATAAATTGCAATTATAAACGATCCTATGTCTCTGATTAAATCTAACTACATATGGTGAGCAGAATTTGTTTTAAATCGTCTCAGCAGTATAGAAATGTATCCCGGACAAACATCATGAAAACATCATAAATCCAACTCCAAAAATTAACATTAATTATATGAGTTCATAATCACGCCGTGCTCTGAGGTACCGGTAGAGTAGAATAGTAGGTACTATTCCTAGGAGCCAATGCCTAGGAGGACTATGCCTTGCAGTGGAATTTTGTTGGTATACAACTAATATTAATATTCACATAACAACTTTGTATTGAATATAAAAATTTGTATTGACATGGCCAAGGTAAGTCAATTAAAACACTTTTCTAACATACATCAGACAACAGATTAATAGCAAATATAATGCTTCAATTCTTATTTTTAACACCAAGGTAAAGGACATACACAAATATCATCTTAGGACCGAATCCACGATCCTTGGCGCATGTGATATAATCACAACCACCTAAAACGAAAGCATCTCTTTTTTATTCGTCGTAAAAACTATTAGATATTTTTTCATTAAAACAACGTAAAGTGCAGGTACCATGGCGAAGCTAGTTAACTAAAGGTAACTTCACAAAGGCAACATCGACAGGTCCTGTTATTGATAAAAGTTTTGGAGCCTTACATGCGTGAAGTAACGAAGCAACTCGTGGGAATGTCGCAAGCTAACATTAAATCCGCGAGACACTTATAACGTAAGAGTGAGGAGATATTGTCGCGGTTACTGACAATAGGTTTACAAGATTTTTGACGTGTCACGTCTGAAATACTTCTACGGGATGTGACAGATATTGAATGTATATTGGATTTTGCTATACAAACATGAAGTTTATTGGCTTTAAACACGAAGAGCGAATAGCAAAAATAAATATACGTAAAGCTAAAGCCAAGTATGGTGTACAAGAGACGTATCAATAGGCAGTTAAGCTAAAGCTTAAATTCGACTCCGCTAAAAACTTAGGTACATGTTTAAGTGTGAGAGAATATCTGAGTGTCGCTTGAGACGAAAGTGGGGATGGGGTGATACGGCGCTGTCGGTTTCCGGGACAATGGCGTTGCAACCTGCGACGCGTCACGTTCCAACTTGTTACTTTGGTATCTACCTTTATGCTTATTTCTGTGCGCCCGTGTTGTAAGTGGGTAGGTAAAAAATTTTGCTACATCTTCATTATCAGTATTATTGATACTCTCATATTGATAATACTTAATTACATATTTAAATTATTTTATACTATATCCCATACAATGACCTAGCACAGTGATAAGGCGCTCAAAGCACATAAGTTAATATTATATATAATACTTATTGATCTAATTTAATAAATAATAATATTTGTACTTGGCACACAGCATAGGAAACACTACCGAATGCGCCATTTGGCTCGTCGCGCGAATCCATCTGTTAGATTATTTCCATGACATATAATGAATTTGTTTAATAGATTAATTATATGAAGCAGTTTTCATAACGTAATGAAAACAGATAATTTTTCTATTTCATTGTCAAAAAAATTAAACATAAGCATACAAGCAAAATTTTTGCGATTATGAATCAAAGAACCAAGTTGCGAAATAAACTTTAAATACGTACCTGCAAACGCATGCTTAGAATTATGTTTATTGATATCCAATCAAAAGTTTAAAAGGGAACAATTGACTTTGAACAAACAAACACGCGATCCCACAATTTTACGAGCCCTAAAACAGACATTACAGTCCGGTATAACTGACATTATAATTCAAAACTTAATTTAGAAACATCAACTTTGAAGCTCGCATGAATTTAAAATGTTGCAGAGAGAAGGGTTACAGAGTTGAATAGTATCAATGATAACCCGCACACTCTACATAAACTGTTATAACAGAATTTAACATGTGGTTTCAAAGTAACACGAGCGCAACGTTGTAGTCGTACTCATCCAAAAACAAGACTTATTTTTCATAATATTTCAAAGCGGCCTCAAAAATAGTCTCTTTTAAATCAAAACAAGATTTTTTTTATTTATGTGTTTCCAATACGAACACAGCATATCATACAAAATGTCGTCTACATTGGTACCCCAATCTAACCTATTTCTCCCACCAATATGCTGTGTTCATATTGGGTAAAAGAGGATAATGTGACAGTGACAAGGTTGGTAATGCGCTAGTGATATTACAAGCCTACAGGCGGCTGCTGTAACACTTATTATCATGTGGTTTGTACTGTTAATAGGCCTCGCAAAATTCTTTTTTTGAATTTTTGTAAACATCACCATTAGTTTAAATTAATATAATACACACATGTACGTTGTCTAGAATCAAATTTGGAGCTGCTTGTTTATGAATATTGACGATAATGCATCAATCTCAAATGTTTGGTAATAAATTCAAAAATATGTACCAATATGAATTCTGGATTAGCATTCTCATAGAATAGAACATGCATGAATACAATTCAAGCTTTTAGCCAAGAGAAATTCAGATTCAGACAATATATTTGTGCTTCAAGCTGTTGGGATTGTTCAAGCGCAAACTACAGAAGCGATTCTAGGTAGAAATTTGGTGCTCAGTGCATGAGTATTTTATTCATGTGTTTACTATTTACCCACCATTTAATTAATTGCATTGCTTCTACTATAAAGTAAGAAAAGTTACAGGTAAAAAACCAATGCAACTTTACGCCCGTTATAACTTTCTACTCAATTTTACTCAAAAGCAAACTTGTGGAAGATAACGCATGAACGTTTTCAACCATTTTTTCTCTAACAATACCTTTTCAACTCAAATTACAATTACAAATAAAATATGTCAATATCAATTCAATTTGTGGATATGAACAAAAGTTGTCTGAAAAATGGCTGTCTGAGTTTTATTATTAACAAATCCTCTGAGTAAAATTAAACATTTCTTATTATAACATTCTCACTGCTATTCGTAGCAGTGAGAATGTTAGCGATATATGCTGAATATGAAAACCTGAGAATGCATCGGACACGTGACGAGTGGAAACGATGACCGTACTCCACTAGCGAAACCGAGAATTATTAAATTCATTCCGCTCCTGGTTACCTGTCCCACAAAAGTTCAGTCGCGAATTTGTTATACAGCTGTGTTTTTTAATACTGGATTCTTGCATTCAATTTATTAGGAAAAGTCAAAGAAATCATTTAAGAAATAGAAAACCTTGAAGTAACTAAAATAATATGCATATTATAATACAAAACAGTAAAATATACAATACATAATAGTAAAATATATAATAATATATAAAACACATTTCAAGTATGATTGTTATTAGAACTTATCAATTATTTTTATTTTACTACAACACTATTATATTATAAAGCGGTTTTCACTCGGACTTTGCCCCACAAGTGTCGAGAACAGCTATGAGCGTCTATTCGTGAATAGCGAGATTTATGGAATTCTCTCTCGCATTTATCTTTACACAGTTAATATTATTAAGAAAAATTAAATCATTGAGATAAAAAATAACCCCAAAAAAAGGTTTTGTTGACTCAAACGTTAATATTTTTTAGCAAACACAGTACATATAATTCGTCATCAATTTCTAGACAATACTCAGGGTTTCTCCTTGTATTCTAGTTTTTGTTTCAATGTGCTAGACAAATGTTGTCATTTCCAATCAGCAAGCATTAACAATGTAAGCGATACCGCAGTAATCGCCCGCTGAATATAAAGCGTGTATCTCACATACTGCAGCCGACACGTGACGAGAACATGCGATGTGCCTTCACTTACGAAACCGAGAATTATTGGATTCGGTCGTTCGTCGTTTGTTCTTGTACCTGACGTCGTTTCGGATAACACATATCTGTTTTTGCAGTGGTTCGATCGAGAGAAAAGAGCTAGGTATGTTACTCTTTACAATGTAGTTTCTAGCAGCGAATTGAAACACTTTATCTCTACTCCGAACAAAGTATGTAGGAATGACAAAAAATCTCAAGCTTAGATAATGTTATTGTACAATATCATGATTTTGACTCTCATATTCTTTGATCGATAATTTTTTGTGATTTAATTTTGAGGTAAAGTGAGTCCTGGTTGATGAAAATAAATATCAAATATTGAAGGCTCATTGTAATTAAGCTACTCATAATAAAAATATCACATTATTTTTATTATGAGTTATGCTTTTTACTTCTCTTCACTACTCGTGCTTCATGTCCACTCTTATACTTTGATAGATACACTATATCTACTCTGGAATGCACTTCCTCTTATTATCAAGAAATCATCGTGTAAATTTGTAAGAGAACCTTACACATTCTCTTTAGCTTTCATGTCCCCCTTTTCTCTCTCACACATATCAGATATAATCTATTGTTTGCATTGTATATTAATTTTGTTTACATAATTATATGTATTAGTACTTTATTTATTATCATTCTTTGAAAATTTGGCAATAAATCTACGTACTTATATAAGTGCAAAAAGTCTATTAAATATCACATAATGCAAAAAAATTTTTACTAAATATTTTTCGATATTCATTTTATGATACGAATACACCGCACATATACGGCCCAGCTTTGTGTTAAAACTTTCACGTACAGCGTAAAATCAAATCACACACGATAACAGTTCAGAGTCAAACGTTATAACGTTAAATTTAGGTCATCAACAGATAAATTGCGGCGGCTATTACTGCCGTGAGCCGTTAAAAATTACGTAAATAAATCACAAAGAGCGCCGTACTACCGGTAGGTGTCACCCGCATCACTGTCAAGGGCCATCCTGCTCCCATTATGTGCATCCAGGCCTGAGGCACCTACACGGTTTGAGCCCGAGTCATATTAATATCATCATTTCGTGAAGGCGCCTTTGAGGGTAATATAAAAATTCTATGATCCACATGAGACGGCGCTAGCGCTGTATTAAAAGTTGAAATATTTTAAAAATGGAATACTGTACCTACGTAGATTTTTATTTTCCTTCGTAGAAACTACGGTTTTAGTTAAGTAATAATTATTATTTATAATTTGTATAAAAAATTATGTTTTAGTAGCAGACATTCGTTCGTTCGAAATATAAAAAAACAACAATTTAAATCGGATTGTAAAGTTAATTATCATCATCATAGCGGGTGGACATTGAGCTCTCGGAGTAAGACCATAATTGCCGCGCTGGTGTCAATCACAGAGCGTAACTTCACGACGGAGTTACCGCCCATTCCCGCCCTACTGCATTTTCAGTTACACTGTTATGGGTGGATATACCGTCATTTGTTGGTTCCGTCACTTTAGCCGTCTTTTACGACACCTGGTACAAGGGGACGTACTATTCTACTCTACCGGTACCCCACAGCTACGTAAAGTTAATATTGTATAATAAATGAGTTTTATTTCAAACTGAACACTGCAGCAAAAACAATCAAATTGGTCTGATAACAATTATACACGTAAAGCATTTTTTTAAATTACTGCTGATAAATTCATTGCATGCAAATGGCATTGGAATTCATTGCATGTCTTTATGCAGTAGACTTGGATACTAGATACTCGTCGTTACCATTTAAAACTGCAAATATCTCTTGTTTCTGATATGTTCAAATAAATAATTTGATTGTAGGATTGAAGCAAAAAATGGGAGCTGACTTTATTCAAGTTATTTATACAAATTCGCAAAGAAAAATTACACTGCCAAAAATGATAGTTTTAACCAATCAACCGTTTTTCATTATTTATACATGAATACCATATAAACTGTATATAAAGTATAGAGTTTTACTAGTTATCTGATTCTTGATTATTAATCTGAGAACATTTTTTTAAATGAAGCTTACAACTTTTATTTTAGTGTTTAGATTGTAAATAATGCTAGGTTGTAAATCTATTTTATTTACCTGCAAAAAAAAATTATAATTCAACTACCAAATTATCAACTTGACTCACTAAAACAAGCCTAATCCGCCGAAATAATCGCCTCTTGGCTTTAAATGGTAGCCTTGAACAAGCTTTTATTATTATCTATAGCAAACCAGTCGTCGGTGTCAAGTACAGACGTTAGAATACGTTACGCCGGTTACGTCGAGTATAATATCAGGTGATGGTACGAGGGCAGAATAAGGAATTGTGTGGGCCTCAACCCGCATGTATAGGCGTTATTGAATTCCCTCCAATTGATACCTCGTCACCTCTACAGGAAATGGGAAGAGGATGTATCCTAAAATATATATTAACACATTTTAATATAATATCATGGTGATATAAAACCTACTTAATAGTGCTAGTATGTACAATGACACCAGCAAATAAAATTAAATATTAAAAAATTCACGCCGTTAGGTACCGGCAGAATAGAATAGTACCTCCCTCTATTCCAGGTGTCGTAAGAGGCGACTAAGGTACGAGAACTGACAGATGGCGGTATATCCACCCAAAATGATGTAACTCAAATGCGTAGGGTTGGGATAGGCAACAGCATCCCCGTTGCAAAAGCTGCGCTTTGCGATTGCCAACACGCCTGCTCAGCGCGGCAATTATGGGTAAAACTTCCCATTTCTTGGAAAGGCCTATGTCTAGCAGTAGATTTCCAGTGGCTGTAAAAATGACGATGATGATGAAATAATCACTGATAAATATTGACTAATTACAAAGGAATAAAAGTACAAACTTCGTTCTATAAAAAAGAGAAACAATCACTTTGTTTTTATATAAATGGTGTAACAGAAGTGTATTTCAAAATTTCAAATGGGGTCAGTTAAACAAGTATAAGATCTTATTGTTACAACAAATTAAATTCAACGTCGAATAAAAGTAACTGAAGCTCAGGGATTCAATCTAGAATTTTTCAATGAAAATGCATTCGGTCGGTCGGGCTCACCGAGTTTCCAATAAAAGAACATTACCCAAAGTGGAAAAGAGCAGTTCATTTTACGATAAAACAACACATGGATGTTGAACTGCCACCGCAACGTTTCAATTGAACCTTTACCACCCCGGCGAAAACACGTCTCACATTAAGCCAATGTAATTCTTTATATATATACTTCAAATAATTTTAAGCAACCTGGATTGACTTTTTTTGCATGTGATTATGATACAATCAAATACTAATAAAAAAGCTTTATAATGAGCGTAATGACCTAAAAAACTTCTTAATCACTTACAATCAAAGTATAGATCAAACTAACGAACATCTTCTTGAATATTCTATCTTTATTAGGGTATTCTGCAAAATCGGAAAATATAAATTTAATATGATACGAATATTGTTCTTGGAACCAACGACTCACATTGATAAACCCAGCCTAGCGGGCTTTGTTAAAGAATCTAATATTATAAGACCATACTAATGCGATCATATATTAAACTTTACAAGACCGTGGGGTACCGGCAGATTAGAATAGTACCTTCATTATAACAAGTGTCGTAAGAGGCGACTGTTTACCGGATGGCGCTAATATCCACCAAAAAGAGCATTACTTAAATATAACGGCAAGGATGGGCAGCAAGATACTCCATGCGATTACCACCAGACTGCCAATTGACAATTTACCTGTTGGAGAAGCCTGTCTACTTTTTTAATAACAATGACATCACATTACCTGAGTATTGTCACCACACCACTTATTGATTTCCATCACAGTCTAGACTCTACTGGTTGTCAGGGTAGAAACTTTACATTAATACCCATTAGGTACCCAAAAGCAAGAAAACGGTTTTAAAATGTCAGTCAGGATCAGTTAAATAATTTAAATAATAAGATAATAAATAATTTATTAATTTAGATTTCGCGAGTTCAACCCCAACTAAAACATTAAATAAATTCCCATTATCTAACGTTTAAATAAGATTATCGAAGCAGAAGCAAACCGCGTTTTCATTTCGCCTTTATGACCCCCCGCACCGCCATTTACGGCAAATCCATCGTTATAGGACACATTTCACCTCGATTTCAATTACGCTGCTTAAATGCCGGATGGTGATATAAAAATAAATCTCTCTATAACCTTTTATGCGTTTGAAATATGCTACATTACAATTAATTTATCATCAGGTTCTTTTAAAATTTAATCCAATATTTTTAGGGATCGGCTACTTTTATGTTTTACTTTGGCGCGATAAAGATTTTGAGATAAGATTTATATAATTACATGTTCCGATTCATAAAACCGTTAATAAAAAATGGGTTTACAATTTTAATATGTTGCTACTGAATTATCATCTACATGCAAAATTGAATTATATTCATGATTAATTCCTCAAGGAAATTATTACCAGTGCTTTGATACGGCATTATGGCTGTGAATAAAACAGTCACGCCAATCTATGAACTAATAATTTACTAAATGAACAAATACCCAATAGTAACATATATGTATATATATTACTTTAAGGTATTTGGTATCTTTTGAGTATCTCTAATGCTGGACTTATAAGATATCAAACAGTATTTTGTTGCGTGGTGATAATGGTTAGTTGTTGTTTTACATAACATTTCACACATTTCATCTACCGATGAATAGAGTTTGAAACAGAAACAACATAATGTTGCTTTTTATTTTTAATGTTAAATTCTGAGATTCTCTATTTATCTGCTGAAAAGTGGCTGTCTGTTCCCGTCTGCGACAGGAGTTATTGAAATTCTTCGGATCTGCTTGATCCCGTCGTAACGGGATTCCGGACAGAGTTCACGGCAACACGCAACAATTTTCATTAAAACATTTTTCTTTCAATTGCCAAACCACGTAAATAAGAGCCACAAATAACTGGTCCACGCTGATGCCCTTTATCATGCTCTGCAGTTTTTCAGTGGAAAGTATTATGGCTCTGTAAATCCGCGATGAATTTTTACTCGACATTGACGCAACATGACATTTTAATCTGTATAAAAGTAATAAAAGGGCACGTATTATAAAATGTTTTTAGCGCGCAGCTTTGCATGTTTGTTGAATTATTCTGTTACTTACGTCACTAAAAAAAAATATTTATTACAGTAGCTTAACCAACTACGCACAAAAACCGTGTACTGACAAATCACATCACATTGATTTGATTGATCGATTATTATCTTCACTTTTTACTAATTAGCGTTCGTTACAATGCCAAATACAAATGCCTGTAAGGCATAGAAGTTGGTTTCGTTGACACTGGTGTTAACGAATTATGTTTATTTTTTTTAAATAAAGATATCCTACCTTTTATGTAACAACAAAAAAATCGTTATTTTAAAGATTACTTGGAACAAACAAACCGTGATACACACTTGTGTATCATAGGTAACTTTACCCATACAGACAAAATTAAATAAAAATAACAATTGAATACCGTATATTTGTACTTTCATTTGTATGTATAAGATATTTCACATTACAAACACTTACATTTTATTTATTTGTATAGATTAATTTACGAATACAAATTAGATTGATTTGCTAGTCCACAGTCAAATTGACAACTGCACTCGTAAACTGAATTGGAAATAAAAAAATGGGTACATAATTATGCTTAGTATAAGAGGAATGATTCGACAATAATATAACATATATATATTATATACTGTTTTCAATATTTAATTTTAAATTATTTTGTAACTAGTTTGAGGGTTCTATATTATTGTCACTAACATAGTTTAAATTTAGTTTGTACGATCCGATATTATGCTCTTGTAGCTGTGATTATCTGTAACTATGACCAAAATTTGTAACCTGAAACCAAAACACGTAACATAATCACGAAACTTACTCGAAACGACTCCGCTTAATCCAAGACAATCTCAATCATACGCAATTACACGTCCCCAAGTGTACTCATAAGGTAACCCAATATTAATCCCGACTCATAACCGTCGCGGAGGAAGCTCAAATGAAATTAAAGTGTCTGTTGATTGACGAAGGGACCCGTTGTCCGCAGTAATTACCCAAGGAAGCGGTAAGAGAAGCGCCTTGACGCATGGCCCAATATTCTTTTAACCTTCTTTTTACCAGCCCGCTTTGAATTACAATATTAGTTCTTAAAGCATCTTTTAACAAAATCCTATATATAAATTATTATGTCGGTAATTATGGAAATAAAGTCTTAACTTAAACCCAGAATACGTTG
The DNA here is from genome assembly GCA_020976665.1 of Heortia vitessoides. Classification (NCBI taxonomy): domain Eukaryota; kingdom Metazoa; phylum Arthropoda; class Insecta; order Lepidoptera; family Crambidae; genus Heortia; species Heortia vitessoides. The sequence goes on along the minus strand of JACJUM010002878.1, from coordinate 10,032,071 downwards.
ACGGTTTAAGTACTAACACTATTTTCTTCCCAAGAGTGGTCATATAAGACCTTTCACTAAATAAAATACGGAGGACAATTTATTTTATTTACGCTATCCAAGGCCTCTCTTTGCTCCCCTAACTTTCACCAAGCCGAGTCAAGACTATCCCTGACATAATTTGTCAACAAACAACAAATCGCTAACGAAAAAATTAACGTTATATCTCAGACAAAGGGTAAAATTCCCGAAGGAAAAATGTCATCTGACCTAAGCACAGTGTCTGCTATATAGGATTATACAATGGAAGCCCATGTCATTAGAAGAAACCAGAGATGCCAAATTAGTTACCGGAAAAGAAAACTGAGACCGAACTAAGTACCAACACAAAACTACTTCTAGACTTAACTAAAGAACTAAAACATTAGACGAAATTGGCCCAACAAACTGCCGGCATAAAAGCAAGCGGATGCAACCGTTTGAGACTACTGTTCAGTTATGTAACTAAGGCCTGCATGGCAACTTGTTTCTTTCCCTTTTAATGTGCTCTTGTTCATAATTGGCAACAGGGACAATTTCCACTAACTGGAAGTGTGCCTCATTGAGATGCAGTTAAGACTCGATGAAGATGACTCTAGCCTTGTCAATGAACTTGAGCTAGATTTTTTGATTGCCATTTATTTAACAATTATAAACACAAGTTCATGGCGATTTTTATAAACATTAAAAATGCATGCTTCTTTTTATTATTAGTATTATCTGGTAAGCTCTTCTGTCTATGTACGTGGGGTGCCCACGGAATAATTAATATACACAAATAATTAGATCAAAAGTAGCCTAAAACCGCAAAAATATTTTAAGTTTCTTTTTTTTAATCTTTTCACATCAACGACTATACACCGTATCAGATAGATACGAGCAACTTTCGCATGTGTTAGTTTCATGAGGTATCATGAAGCTAACCAGCCGAATTCACTGTTATGGGTCTCCCCAAGAAAGAGAGAATTTCGCTCATAGGTAGTAGCCGCGCTGGGCAGGCGTAATGTCTAGCACAAAGAGTAGATTCGCGGCGTAAATGCTGCTGCGCATCGCCGTCCTGTTATATTTAAGCCACCATTTGTCGGTTCCAGTACATCAATCGCCTCCCACAACATCTGGTATAGGACTAAAAATCATACTGTTCTATTCTCCCGGTACCCTATAACAAGTTTGTTGAATACATGTCATGTTTCTGTTCCCTCGAAAAAACAATTTTACTTACAGATTAAGTATAGTAAGTTGTTTTATGTGGTAGATGTAAGATCGTAAATTAATGGAGTCAAACAGTAACTATCATTAACTACTTTGCTGATACAGCAAATCACTGAGTCGTCGCGCTGATAAAAATGTAGTTCGAATTTATTTGGCAACGTCACAAATACTTGGCGCTTTTTTTTTATTTATAGCCAGTGTGTATTTCAGCTAAAATCACTTTACAGTATAATAACCGGGTATAAAAAGTTATCAAAAATTAAAATATAATTGTCATAAAATAATAAAATGAAAATGTTTTATAAAATACAGTTTTTGAAATAATGTATTTGTAATTATAATATTTACTCCGCCGCGTAGTTTTAATAAAAACTAAAAAAATACATTCAACATTTTGGAACTATTAACACTTTTCTTGTGTAAGTCAAGTAATGACTTACATGAGCAATTTTTTGACTACTTTCCAGTTTTAGATGATCATGGTGACTACAGTAAATGCCTGTATTTAAAAGAAACAGTATCGGAAGTAATACTTTAATCTTTAAACAAGGTCACCTGTTTACTACATATTTTATTCATGCACACAAAAACCACAGCGATGACCACTCTGATAAAACAGTCAACATTATTGATTATATGTTTTTCCCGAAAGATTTGAGTCCAACTTTAAAAATGTGTAGTCTTACACGCCCTTGATGTATTCAATCATGAAAGTTTAATGAAATGTCTTTATCGCACATTTGTCGGTAGACTTGCATTTCTTTCCTCTCCGTTATATAAATCTTCTATAACTCAAGCTCTTATATTACTTACTACTGTATGTTTCATTTACTTCAATATGATTTATGGACTGTTCTAGTGCAAGTGAAATCTATAATACACTTTTATAGTTTCCAAAATTGTGATTGGTCGCAGAAACATTTGAGTGTAAAACATGAAACCGTCTATGGAAGCAAAGAACTTAGATATTCCTTAAGTTTGCATATATCACATTGTCGAACACTCGTTTTTTGACATGTATAAGTTCGCTCTTAACTTTTGCGTTTAGCTCATTCTCTAAATAAAATACTACATAAGAACATACATACATACATCGCGCCTGTGTCCCACAGGGGTAGGCAGAGACTATGGATCTCCATTTATTACGACCTTGGCATACCTCTATTCCTTACCTTATTTGCATTAGTCTCTTCATATACACTTGTTTCTTCTTGGGTCTTCTGACCCAGCCCTTCTTTAATACCTCTTCTGCCTGGTTAAGATATTTTCGCCTCGGTCGTCCTATACTAACTGTTCAATTCAATTCCGCTCTATATATTTGTGCAGTGCATTTTATTTTCTTTCATCCTTTCTACATGTCAAAACCATCTCAACATTCCTTTCTCTATTGTTGTCACAACATCATCTTGTACATCACATCAAACTCTTATCTTTAATCTATCTCTCAAACTCACACCATACATTCTTCGAAGTGCTCTCACATAAGAAGTACTGCCTAATATTGGCTTTATTTTGCCTACAAAAATATTTAGTAGACAGGCTTTAATTTCTAATGAAGACAATACAAAAAGAAGGGTTTTCTACATTTATTCAGACTCAAATCAATGCGTATTTGACCACACCTACTCAGCGTCAAATAGTGTGCAAAATGTCTATATCCATCAACGGACATCTTTCAGGTAATAAGATGATGATGACTAAAAAGTACTTACTTTCAATGCAGTTTCAAACTAAAACCGATACACCTTACAAAAATGGCATATAAAAAAAACAATAAATGAACTGTCGTATAAAGCACTAATAATCCAACAATTTATTCAACTTGCGGGAATGTGGTTGAAAGTAATTTTCTGTCGATTTGCTGGAAATGACTCCCTAGAATGTGCCTGTTTGATCAAATGCTCAAGTCGCGTGAGGTTTGGCTAGTAAAACAACCACAGAAATATCTATTGCTTTATAGTAAATTTCATCATCACTGTTATACTTAAATAATAATTTGTTTTTTTTTATTATAGGCTATTATCAAGTTCAATCTATAAGATGGAATACAACATTTAGTAGGTTAGGTAGGACTGATTTTGCGAACTATGATTTAAATCTTATCAGTCTACTGGAATCAAGTAAGTGTCCGTTATTTTTCTTAAAGAATCTCATATTTGAACTGGTCAAGGCCGATGTTACTTGGCCGGTCGTGACCGCACTCATTCGCCCACGTATCACTTGTATTATTTTCATTGCTAACTAACAATTCTCGGTTTTACTTTTCTTGCATTTACTTATTATTAGAAAATACTAACTCTTCTCTTATAGAACATAGTCTATATAACATTGGCATTGTAAAAGCGTAATGCATTTGTAAAAATATGAAGTTAAGAAGAGCGCTTTGTAAGATCTTTAAACAGCCTTTTAACTCTGTATCTCGCAGTTCACCTACCGCTATATAAAATGGTAATTGCATATAGACTTTCTCAATAGCGCTATCATACTATAAAGATTTTGTCAAGTCTAATCGGTACATCAGCGCCCATTACAACTATCTGCTTTATTGTACAAGTCAATTAATGCAAAATCAGTCAATCTTATTACTTAATTAGTTACATTTTATAACAAGTTAAATAACCTATTTTGAATATTACTCCACTAATAACTCTTGATTCAATAAAAGAGCTTTAGTTTTCATATCCGCTTATATGAAGACAATCCTCGCTTAATTCTACCAAGTACATAATAAACGTCCAGATAAATGATTGTTGAGATAAATCCTCGGACTGATATGAGGACATTAACAAGAAAGGATTCGTATTATTGTGTTACTGTATATCCTGCAGAAGAGGTAATAAAATACGAACGAGAAGTTGTGTTATAAATATTTTAATCCGTACTGTTGAAATTGTGAAGTGAAAAATTCATTGAATACTTTATTATAATTGAAATTATTTATATATTGTATGAAACAAATATTCTTTTTATTATTTGATATTTTTAGAATTCATATCATTTAGTTACTATCGATCTAATAAAAGATTCGTCACTCAGAAAAAATATCGGCATTTCGCGTACCCTTTCGGTTGTAAACGCGCAAACACTCCTTCAATTTTAATTTCGGGCACACTAATTATTCATACAGCGAAAGCTTAGTCAGTGGAATGTATGCGTGGTCAAGGGTTCAACGGAAAGGATATATGGTACCCATTTCGCGTGTAAGTACATAGGTACACAACAAGTGACTCACTGTTCCGCGACAGATGGTCAGCGATTATAAATTCTTGCCAATAATTATACACAGCTGCCGTTATTAGATTATGCAAATGGGAACAATGGATATGCTTTGCTTGCACAAAATTAATTCTGCAAAACAAACCAGCCGGTGCGATAACATAAAATCTCAAGCAGGTACTTTAGGAGTTAAGCTTGCGTAACTCAGGTCAAGCCGGTGGAGCCTATACAGCTCAATATCTAGTAGCCAGTCGTGCATGAGTAATTTCTTGTAGAAACAAACAATAACACCTATATCAATTCTTGTTCAACTTGTTTTAATATATAATAGGTAGTCGCAAATTTCCTATACGACTTTAAGTGATAAACAGGTTATTTTCATTTAAAACTTAAAAAAACATTTTTTGAGTGTGAGCAATAAGATGTATAAAATGCAATGAATAGGTAAGAGCGATCTCCAAAAGAGCAAAGGTAAAAAGGTTGTGACAAAAAGTCCGCATAAAAAGTAACTTTACAAAGTAAAAAGTTTGAAATACCTGAGAGAGCTCGGGGTCCTCCTGAAGTTTTTCGGCGATGGTAAGTTTCCTGTCCGCGGCGGCTAGGCCTGCGCACATCACAAACAACAGCACACGTACTCCCATGGTTGTGATCACAGTGATAGCTGAGTTATTGCACTACACTCGCGGACGCATCGGCGGAGAGAGCGCGAGAGACGCGTGACAAGCGGGAACGCGCGACGATGAATGCCGGATACAGACGCGCGGCGTCCCTTCCCACCCGTCCCTCGGCCGACGCGAAAACTGGTCATCCTACAAAAACTGACCGTTGATAATTTGAAAGTAAGAGTGAATAACTCTTAAGTGATTGACAATAGAATTATGTCCATTATATTACTGTGATTTATAATTGAAACAAATAAATTTCCACAACATCTCATACATTGACCTGTCTCTTGTTACGGACGCCAGAGAACGCCAGAGAACGCCAAACTTAAGTACACATATTTAACACCCAGACATAGAGCAAATACAAATATCATCATATAAATATTTACTCCGGGTGGAAATCGAACCCACGGCCTTTGGTGCACAAGATAGGATCATTACCATATGCACCATCTAGCCCGTCAAAATTATGTTGTCTCGTTAAAGAATATAATTGCTTTGTGATCTCTGCAGTGACATATCTATTTCTAAACGCTGTTCAATCCTGAAGCAAATTTACTCATGCTACTGTCGGATTTACACAAGCGTTGCGTATTTGAAATTTGTATGGACAAAAATTACATAATTTTAATTGTAGATTTCTCTTTGAAAATACCTCTTTCATTTATCTTTAATTAACCAAGTTCAGTTTAATGTATTGAATCAAAATGGGCCCGATGGCGCAGATGGTAGTGATCCTGTCTTGTGCACCAGGGGTCGTGGGTTCGATTCCCACCCAGAGCAAATATTTATATGATGATATTTGTGTTTGCTCTGTGTATGGGTGTAAAATATATGTATTTAAGTAGTATATTTGTGATTCCTCTGTTGTCTGGCATTCGTAACACAAGTGCTTTAAGCGAATTACCACGGAGTCAGGTCAATGTATGAGATGTTGTGGGAATTAAAAAAAAAAAAAAAGAAATATCTGGAATTCAAGGAATGCTTTATGTTTTTTCAATCTTGCTACTCAATTTCAGAATACTCATTCTGCTTAACGAAGGGAATTAGCATAGGGTTATAAGAGTTTAAAATTAAAGTTAAAATTTGTGCTCTATATTAAAAAAAAACTATGCCTACGCGTGCATCTTAAAGCCGTGCTCAGGGACGATGGAACGAGATTGAACCCCATCAAAGAGATTGAACTTGCTCAAAAAAAACATAAAATAACACTTATCCTCTTAACATTATTATAGATACTTGATCATTTCTATTTGGAATGCGTAAGATGTGACACTGTTGGTATCTCTGAAGTTAAAATAGAATATGGCCAAAATATAATGGTCATTCAATGAAGGTGACCATTCATTGAATGACCATTAATTATTTTAGATCCGAAATATAAACAAACCTGATTCAAAAGTCAATATAAAATGGCTCATAACACTTTATGCGAAAATTATGTTTTGACCACATTAAAACGCGCCGCCAAAGAAGAGAGCTTGGAATATTAATCTCCTTATGGGACTTACAGAGGGCAATTTCGTAAGTCCCATCTCAACTAAGCCTGCTAATTTAAATACTTACTCATACAAATTGTATGATCAATCAAGGTTGTCGCATCCAGCTAGTGAGTAATCGCATCAATGAGAGATACCGGGACTGACAGATAGCGGTATAACCATTGTAAACAGCGTAACTCAAATACTACAGGGTGGGGATGGGCAGCAGCATCTCCGTCGCGCTCTAAGATTTCCACCACGCTTGCCCAGCGCAGCAATTATGGGCAAAATTCCCTCTAAATTGGGGAGGCCTATGTCCAATAGTGGGCGTTCTATGGTTGACATGATGATGATAATTCCCGAAAATTAGTGATAGTGCTCACGCTGACATAATATCACAGATAAAGGTATTTCTATTAACCTCTGTCAGTCTTATAAATATCCTTAATTGAACCATTACTAAAAATATATTTTGACATTTATTCGTGAAAATAATAATAATTTTAAAACTAGATACTAAATGAATCTATCTATAAAGTCATTCATCTCCAACCTCCATTCGTAGCACAAAAAATAAAGAGCTTCATTTTGAGTGCTTGATATTATTAGTCAGAAAGGTGTTGTATTTTTTTTAGTTTTTACCTGGAGAAGTGCCCGGCGGTGGGGCAAAAACGTGACAGGAACCTATTATTGCCTATTGTTATTTCTGTGGAATGCTTAAATCAAGCGGATATTTTTACGTCACACATTTACTATCAGTAAATTCATGTAAATTTATTTATTTTTGGACATACAAGAAAACAGTCACTGACTTCTTAAAGTATTAACCAAGAGTACATTTAAAAGTGATGCCCCATTAGGTAGCAAACTTCATGGCAAAAAATTTTATGTTTTACTAACTATATTTTTAAAGAATTATTTAATGAATTATCCATATGAGTATTCACAGAAATATATTTACTTTTAAAGAAGATAAATATATTTTGTAATTTGTAACATTACTTTGATAGTATTCTAGCGGACGTACAATTCCCCCAATATTAAGATTTACGCTACGCTTCTTGTATTCAACTAATATGTACTTGTCTAGATATTGCCTGTTTGTTTTTCAAATTATTAAATAATAAATTCTTAAAATATCTAGTATATTGACTTGACTTTGTAAAAAATCGATTAAAATACTCGCGCATATTATACATAAATACAAATCAACACCCAGATACAGAACAAACACAAATATTTACCATATAAATGTTATATTAAGTTTTTTTTAATACAATTAGCGTACATTTTATAAAATCTCAGTGAAAATAGATATGAATTTTTTTTGTACTCGTTATTTCACAATTTCTGTGGGCACCGTGGTTCAAGCAAAAAGCGGGGTATCTTTAAAACAAACCCAAACAAAAGCAGATATCGTTAGTAAGTAGGTGGATAAGCTGCGATGTCACCTCGCTTTGCCCAGTCAGTAAGTTTATTGCACTCCGCACTGTTTGCCTCCTAAGCTTCACAGAAAAACAAGAACGTACCAACTTAAATTCAATTGCACAAGTTGAAATGAAACTAAAGCTCCAACTAACGTTTGAAACAAATACAACTTTGTACGTATCCACGCTACTTACAAAATAATGTTTTATTTATATCTTCTCTATATGTACTTTTTTTTTTATTTGACCAGGTCGACAAACAAGCCACGTGATATTCAGCGTCCCCGCAGCCGATAGACGCTCGTGATATCACAAGGATATCACAAGCGCGTTGCCAACCTTGTGACTTGAATATATTATGTCACATCATCCGGTAATTGCCTCTCTCATCCCTTCAACTGGAACATAGCGTTGCTAACACTGCGATTTGGCGGTAGAAATTGGTGATAAAGAGGTACCAATGCAGGTGACCTTATATGAGCTCTACCTCATGGGTTATGGAGTTTGATCGGTATGAACTTCCAATCTACTGAACGGATTTTAATTTTTCATTCTTACTGTGTACATTTTGTTTTATAATAAACATAGGTACATTACTAAGCCCGTCGGGTCAGCTATCATTAAGTAGAAATTTAATAACCGACAAGTTAGGAGAATGTTGTTATTAAGTGATGTGCAGACAACTCGTTTATTCACCTAGAAGGTCATCTAGGTTTAAGTAAGGGATAAGCCATTTAAAATTAATAACAAAAGGGTTATTGCACAAGAAAATAAAACAAGCAAATATAGTGCATCGGTAACTTTGTTTGCAAGGTACATTACTAGGTTAGCGTGTCAATGCATGTCCAGATAGATATACCAGATACATGATAACGGCTAATATTATAAAATTATTATACGAGTATAGTGTGTCATCATATCATCATGTCAGCCATTGAAAGTCCACTGCTGGATATAGGCTTCCCCAACAAAGGGGGAATTATGCCCATGATTGCCGCGCTCGGCAAGCGTGTTGGCAATCGCAAAGCGTAGCTATCGCGACTGGGATGCTGCTGCTCATCCTCACCTTGTGCATTTGAGCTGCATTGTTTCAGATGGATAAACCGCCATCTGTCGGTTCTGGTACCTTGGTCGCCTTTTACGACACCTAGTACATGGGGAGGTGCTATTCTACTCTACCAGTACCTCACGGCTTATAGTATATATAAGTAGATAAATGTTTAACTTTTTTTAAATTATGCTATAAATGACAGGCGTTACGGTGCAGATGATCATCCTATTTTGTGCGCGAAGGTTCGTTGGTTCGATCTCCACCCAGGAAAAACATTTATAAGATGAGTATTTGAGTTTGTTCTTTGTCTGAGTATTAAATATGTCTTTAAGTATTATATACATGGTTTTATTATTGTCTCATGTCCTTATGTTGGGGTCAGTCAGTCAATGCAAGAGATGTGGTGTTAATATATTTATTATTTAAATGCTAAAATGTCGCTTACAATTTCGCTGATACGATAATAATAACCATTTTGAAAAATTGCATACACCGAAAGTTTTTTATGCTTACAAGTTTAACTCTTAACATATGATCTTAAGATCGAGCTACTTAAATCTATAAAAATATCCAATTAAATAGATTGCAAGAAAAAGTAGGCTCAACGATTTAGTAATTACGTTCAAAATTGGTTGAAAAAATATCTGTCGCCGTGTTTATTTATTGTCGTAGGAGAATCTATTTCATTTAAAAATGCTCAAAACCTTTCTCCGCTGTGTAAAGTCTTTTGCCACGACTCTCAAATCGCTGCCAGTATTCTTATTAGCTTAAGAATGGAAGCAGTTAGGGAATAAATAGTCGGGGTGTGTATTTAAAGCAAAATCTCAAAATTATTATAAATATAAGGCCTATAGGATTACCTTTTTGAAACTGGAAAATGTTCCTTTTGCGTTCATTGAATAATTTATTAAGTAAAAAACAAAATTATCAATTAGGAATTTTTAAACATATGTATTCATTACCAGAAAACGGGAGATTATTTTATTAAAGATTAGTAATGTCTAGTAACACTTTTGGGAAATAACATTCATGAATACTCTTAAATATTTAATACCGAAAAGAGTTTTTGGATCAAATTTTATTTTATTATGTTAGAGCTGGTAATCAGCGAATTTTGATAAATATAGAATTTTAAGAAATTCTAAGCCCTACTACCTATTAATAATTCAAGTATTGCTCTTTGAAGTACTGCGTCAATAAATAAAGATCCTTTTAAACAAACTTCAAAAAAGGTTCTTTAATGGTAGTAGATTTTTAATATATTCATTGCTAATTCTGAGGTATTCAAATTCTTTATGCTTTAAAATTTTATGGAAATATAAAAAGTTTGATAGTAGAAGTTACGCTAATATTAAACAGCCCAAGTGCAATATTGTTCTGCAGCTTTGAAAATTCTGCTATTCAGCTAGCTATCGGTAGATAATAAAGGATGATATTTTGAACTAACTATGCTTTAGCAACGTTATTATTACATTACTTCGAATATTGACATTGCTTTATTTACGGCGTATTGCTTAAAAAAATTACACTAATTTGCAAAAAAAACGGCCACCTAAGCAAAGAACCATTACAAATGTTACTATTGGTTTGTGTGATAAATATAGGTAGTTTTACTTTTACTATTATGTAAATCAATAATTAAATAATCGTTTTCGTCAATATTTTGATAAAACTTATGGGCTTTAATGCTTAAGTTCACTAGTAGTGTATGCTCGCTAGTAGTGCATATGCTCGTGAAGTAAAAGTTAACAAAGTTTTTGTTTGTTAAATGTTTAGTATCGAGCGTGACCCCCTCTAGCTGAAATCACAGCTTGAATTTGTCTGGGTATACTAGCGAGGATATTCCGGAAAGTTGCCTGCGGAATACGTTCCCACTCCGCGGTAATCACATTCTTCAGCTCTCTGATGGTCTGCGGACCCAGTTGTATTGATCTCACGCGTCGTTTCAGAACATCCCAGACGTGTTCTATAGGATTGAGGTCGGGACTTCGTGCTGGCCAATCCAAACGACGAATGCCGACCTCTTGCAAATACGCTTTCACATCGCCAGACTGGTGGGCGCGAGCGTTGTCGTACATAAAAATTGATTATTCGCCTAAAGCGGCCAATGCGGGTTGTGCATGAGGAATTAGAACTTATTTTTAGAATGGAATTAGAACAGTGAGCCATTTTCAATGAAGACTAACTCTGTACGATCCATTGAATTTATTCCTGCCCAAAACATAACTGAGACCCCACCATAAGTGATTTCTTCAAAAACAAGCGTCTGCAAAGCGTTCTCCTCGTCTTCATAGCATTTGCCGACGTCGATCTTCACCGAACAAGGATATCCTGGCTTCATCGGAGAACAATCTTCTCCGTCTTCTTGAGTCCATGACTTACAATTTCGACCAAACCTAAGCGGGCCGGGCGATGAGTGCGTACATTGGGCGCGCGAGAATCCTCCTCGTCACCATCCATAGACTGAACATTTCTTACTTCTTCGAGGTTGTTTCTAAGGTCCACATACGAAGACTTGCGATTTCTCAATGCGCGACTCACAAGAAAACGATCATTCCGTAGTTGGGTACATGGTTTTCGTCCAGAACCAGGCCTTCTCTTGACGTAACCGGTGTCTTAATACCGCTGCCAGATTTTTTGAACCGTCAGCGACTCACACTTAGCCTCTGAGCCACCCTCTTCGAGCAGCGCAATAATTCTGATAGCTTTTACTATTTTCTCTAAAATTATTGAGACAGCAATAAATGAAGCTTTGACAATTAAAAATATGTAATAAATTCATAAAAATT
>JACJUM010002878.1:9954552-10019812 GCA_020976665.1 Heortia vitessoides | reverse complement strand
TTATTAAGTAAAAAACAAAATTATCAATTAGGAATTTTTAAACATATTCATTACCAGAAAACGGGAGATTATTTTATTAAAGATTAGTAATATCTAGTAACACTTTTGGGAAATAACATTCATGAATACTCTTAAATATTTAATACCGAAAAGAGTTTTTGGATCAAATTTTATTTTATTATGTTAGAGTTGGTAATCAGCGAATTTTGATAAATATAGAAATTTAAGAAATTCTAAGCCTTACTAACTATTAATAATTCAAGTATTGCTCTTTGAAGTACTGCGTCAATAAATAAAGAACCTTTTAAACAAACTTCAAAAAAGGTTCTTTAATGGCAGTAGATTTTTAATATATTCATTGCTAATTCTGAGGTATTCAAATTCTTTATGGTTTAAAATTTTATGGAAATATAAAAAGTTTGATAGTAGAAGTTACGCTAATATTAAACAGCCCAAGTGCAATATTGTTCTGCAGCTTTGAAAATTCTGCTATCCAGCTAGCTATCGGTAGATAATAAAGGATGATATTTTGAACTAACTATGCTTTAGCAACGTTATTATTACATTACTTCGAATATTGACATTGCTTTATTTACGGCGTATTGCTTAAAAAAATTACACTAATTTGCAAAAAAAACGGCCACCTAAGCAAAGAACCATTACAAATGTTACTATTGGTTTGTGTGATAAATATAGGTAGTTTTACTTTTACTATTATGTAAATCAATAATTAAATAATCGTTTTCGTCAATATTTTGATAAAACTTATGGGCTTTAATGCTTAAGTTCACTAGTAGTGTATGCTCGCTAGTAGTGCATATGCTCGTGAAGTAAAAGTTAACAAAGTTTTTGTTTGTTAAATGTTTAGTATCGAGCGTGACCCCCTCTAGCTGAAATCACAGCTTGAATTCGTCTGGGTATGCTAGCGAGGATATTCCGGATACTTGCTTACGGAATACGTTTCCACTCCGCGGTAATCACATTCTTCAGCTCTCTGATGGTCTGCGGACCCAGTTGTATTGATCTCACGCGTCGTTTCAGAACATCCCAGACGTGTTCTATAGGATTGAGGTCGGGACTTCGTGCTGGCCAATCCAAACGACGAATGCCGACCTCTTGCAAATACGCTTTCACATCGCCAGACTGGTGGGCGCGAGCGTTGTCGTACATAAAAATTGATTCTTCGCCTAAAGCGGCCAATGCGGGTTGTGCATGAGGAATTAGAACTTATTTTTAGAATGGAATTAGAACAGTGAGCCATTTTCAATGAAGACTAACTCTGTACGATCCATTGAATTTATTCCTGCCCAAAACATAACTGAGACCCCACCATAAGTGATTTCTTCAAAAACAAGCGTCTGCAAAGCGTTCTCCTCGTCTTCATAGCATTTGCCGACGTCGATCTTCACCGAACAAGGATATCCTGGCTTCATCGGAGAACAATCTTCTCCGTCTTCTTGAGTCCATGACTTACAATTTCGACCAAACCTAAGCGGGCCGGGCGATGAGTGCGTACATTGGGCGCGAGAATCCTCCTCGTCACCGTCCATAGACTGAACATTTCTTACTTCTTCGAGGTTGTTTCTAAGGTCCACATACGAAGACTTGCGATTTCTCAATGCGCGACTCACAAGAAAACGATCATTCCGTAGTTGGGTACATGGTTTTCGTCCAGAACCAGGCCTTCTCTTGACGTAACCGGTGTCTTAATACCGCTGCCAGATTTTTTGAACCGTCAGCGACTCACACTTAGCCTCTAAGCCACCCTCTTCGAGCAGCGCAATAATTCTGATAGCTTTTACTATTTTCTCTAAAATTATTGAGACAGCAATAAATGAAGCTTTGACAATTAAAAATATGTAATAAATTCATAAAAATTTACTAAAAGTTATGAAAACCGATATTATCTTTCGGAACTTCGCCCCATAAATGTATGACAAAAAAGTGATTTTCTGTAAAAACGAGCATAAAACGAAAATTTGAATTTAGAACGCACTGTTTTAAACACCACGGCATTTTTAAAACCGGCCAGTAACATGTACAAATGATTGAAACCATTTTGGTACCGTATTTTTTTAAAGAAGGATTAAAATCAAAACCGCACGTTTTTTTGCAAATGAGTGTATTAACTAGGGATTTGCATTAAAATTTGTACCCTTAAAGAATATCGTATTAAAAAAAACCGTTTTTTCAGTATATTCGTAGGTGATATCAAGTTAATAAGTATCATATTATTGATCCTTTACCATGTATTGACTCGTCTCGTCATAAACTTGCCAAATCTTCTTAGCGTGATCGCTGTGCAGAGTATGATATTGCGTGTACCAACTGCAAACAACTTATTAGTATTTCTTCAGAGTCTGTTGTAAGACGACTTAGGCGAGCTACGGTGAGGCTGACTTTACGGTAGAGTTAAAATTTGGTTTCCAAACTTTATTCGAAGTTTAAGGGCTGGTAGATTCGCGATCCAGATTACGAGTTCAGATGTTGTGTATGGAACTTGCTCACATGCTTTATTATATAAATATAAGTTATTAATTAATACATTAAATTATTAACGGTTTAGTTCTAATTAGAGAAATATAAATGAAAAGTACCTACTAAGAATGGACCCCAATGGATGTTTAAATAAAGACAATACAAATGTATCCCAACTACTCGACACTACCAGAGTACAGCTGTGAAATCCTTCTGTCGCATTTATTGTCAAGCTTACTACTATATGTTCCTAATCATTTACAATGCGTTAACTCACCTCGTTATAAACTTCGCGTATCTCCTTAACGCGGGCGCCGTGACTCGAACTATCCCGTGTATCAACTGCCTGCGAACAACTTATTAGAATTTCTCCGGGGTCCGTTGTAAGGCTTAGACAGGCTGATATGATAAAGCCTTCTGTGGAGTTTAAATTTGGTAGCTGAACTTTTTGAAAATCAGAGTTTGGTTGTGTATGTTACCCTCTTTTAATTAACCCGCTCTTTAACTAACCTTTAAATTGTTTGATGATATTTGTTGTTTCATATAGGGTTTCAAAAGAAACGTAGCCAATACTTTTCAAAATATACATGATACTATTTTTCTTTTGTTTTCTGGGATTTTAATCATTCAACCATCCTTTCCCATACCACACGTACAGCGCATGATATTTTGGCTGCCGGCAAATACACAGGCTAGTGACGAACTATAATATACGTAATTATAATTTTCATTGCAAAAATTTTCAAATTTAATAACTCGTACACTTCATTTTTTAATCCCAGTAACCCTTAGTTTATTTCTATAACTAAAGATGATTATGACAACTGACAGAATATACATATAAGTTGCTCACGGGATCATAAAGCTATGTTATAATGATATCTTTTAGAATTTATTTGAACGACATAATTTTTTTAAAATATATATGATATGAACTTAATGGGCATTCATAGTCATTTTGATCTACTAAACTTAGAAGAACAAATTCGTTGTATTTATGTTTTCAGAAGCACGATTGAATGAATGCTGTAATTTACGTATATACTGGTAGCGTCTTCCAGTATGACACCAGTAAATTTAAGAAAATATACTTTTTCAAACTTTTCTGTACGCAGCTGTAATTACAGGTACGCACTCCAATAGATAATGCTTATATATGTAAATACATCTGTTGTATTAGTTATATGCACCTGAAAATTAGCAACTTGTTAACTCGCCTGGTTATAAACTTGCAGAAACTTTACATAGGCGCTTTCCACTAATGTGTCATATGTATTACGGGTAGGAACTGCGAACAACTTATTAGCATTCAAGCAAACCTGAATAAAGTATATTTTCCTATCTATTTAATTACTAAACATTGTATGAATTGAAATGCAGTTATAAAATACTCCGATTTTAAAGTATTTATTGTATCTTGTGAGCCAAAGGTCAATAAATATCGATAAAATAATAATATTTATTAAAATAAATTTATATTTAATATTTAATAATAATTTACAAATATCATATAAATACTTGTTCTGGGTCTGAGTTTTAAATATGTGTCTAAGTATGATACTTATGATTCCCCTGTTGTCTGATGTCCGATACACAAGTGCTTTATACGATTTATCTCGGAGTCTGGTCAATGTATGAGATATTTATGATAATCAAAATAATAAATATGTATGTATATATATACTTACACTAAGGGGGATATGTGTGTATATTTTAGTGTAAGTCTAGTACTAATAAGAAAACAAATAAAGATGTTACTATTATGGGCTCAGTAGCACTATGACAAAGGACGTGGACTGTTGTATGCTTATTAGGTCCAAATTAATTATAATTATAATCTTAGGTTTGTATTAAATACAACAAATTCATTAGTCACTAAATATTAAAATTAAGGTCTATCTCAGTCTATAGTCAGTCTATCTGAAAGCTCAAAAGTCCAAAACCATACATTTTCATCAGTAGATGGAATAATTTTTGAGTAAATTAGATGACGATTATTCTCAGATACAACATCTGAGAAAAATCAATCTTATTGGTGTGTGAATAGGTAAGATGATAACACACCACAACCAAAAATGTTGACGTATATAGACTGATATTAGAAAAGAATTACCAGGTTAATTGTTCAGATAAATACACAAGAAATGAAATAAAAAAGAAATATATTTAAACTGCTTTTGTACTGACGGCAAAGGTTTTAAGCGACAACCATTTTCAACATCTTTTGATAATCTTTGATACTGTTGCCGCATGGTAAACGAAACGTCGAACAAAAACCGCGTATAAAACTGTTTACTCGTATTATGAGTAATGAAGTAAAAAACATTCCATAAATAAAAATCATAGTATACAAATTAAAACCGTCGCAACATTTCGATTTCATAATAATAGAAACATGCCCAAACTCATCATATTTTTAATTTAAATAGACTAATTAAACGTACTTTGAAATCCTTCAATAAACATTTGCAGCTAAGAAAAGGATGTTTGATAAAAATTTGTTACTTACCCTACTACTAAAGTGGGATCGATGGAATGGAATCTCCATCTACGAGTGCGCTTATGCTTTTTTTGTATACATTTAGAACAAAATTTTTTCAAACATTAATATCTATAATATAAGATATGAAGCAGTATTTACAGAACATTAAAATTTAAAAGAGGAAATGTTGATATTATGCTAGGAATCTTTTTATACATAAAATATCACACAATTTATTTATGTAATATTGGCTCATTTCTATGATTTATATGATGTATATTTTTTGGTAACTAGTTTCTTTTAGTGCCCTATACGTACTTTAAACATCGTGTAGTCATTTTCATTAAATATTTTATATTTCGTGTTATATAATATTATATGTTTACCCATAATTGCCGCGCTGGGCAAGCGTGTTGGCAATCGCAGAGCGTAGCTTTCGCGAAGAGGAATGCTGCTGCCCATTCCCGCCTTGTGCATTTTGCAATGTTTCGAATGGATATACCGCCATCTGTCGGTTCTGGTAAAAAACCTCCTTTATCGGATAGCCCTATTTTCAGCCGTGGACATGGCCTCTCCCTCTCACATAGGTGGAGGTATGATGATGATGATGAAATGATTCAAAGAAGGCCTGCTAATTGGCCCGAGATCACTGTTATTTCTATTTGTAGGTAAACTCATGTCAATATATATTCGAAAAGAGAGCGGTGCACTGAACGATATCACGTGTACCAACTGCAAACGTCTTACTAGAATTTCTCTGAAATCTGTTCAGAGGCGGCTAAGGCCTTCACACTAGCTTAGTGTGCAGCGGGCCATCAATGATATTAAAATTTGGCGACCACTCTTTGACAAAATTTAAAGAGATACTTCAATTCCATACCTAATTAAATTAAGCTTCCGTAACATGAACTTATTAAGTATTATAATCGTATAATAAAGTATAAAATTTTGACATCGATATCTTGCCATGCCTTACTCATGGTTACTCGGATAATGTTTTAAACAAACAGTAATCACACCTGAGAAAATATACTATTCCTAAAATTTTATATAGGAATTTATCAAATTACTATTTAATCAATTTAAAGAACGTAGCTTATCTAAAAAATATTATGTAATTAGTATTCCCACGTGTGCTGTTATCGTGCCCCTGAGTTATTTACATACAACCTTCGTTGCATCGTAGAGGGAAATTCCAACAATTCGTGTGATCCTCTTACGCTACGCCCGCAAACAATACCCTACGTCATTGTTTGTGGTGCGTCAAACTTATTAGAATTTCTCTCGAGTCTGCTGTGTAAGACGGCTAAGCTTCTCCTTTGAACATAACTTTTCGGCAGAGCTAAAAGCTGCTTGACTTAGTAAAATATACAGAAATTTTAGTTAGTATTCAAATGTACGTAAACATTTATTAAAGAGATATGTACATTATTTTACATGAGGTAAACCTCAAAGAAAAGATGGCCTGTATGGTTTCACTCTCACCTAAATCTATCTTTAGAAATATCTTCTCATATAATATCTTCAAGTCAAAAGGTTGGTAATACACTAGTAATGTCCTTGTGATATTACGAGCATCTATAGACTGCCGTGACTCTAACAATCACGTGGACTATACGCATGATTATCGACCGAGTCTAACAAAAAAAATATATAAATGTAAAAATTATGTCAAAATATAAATTACTATGTGTCCAATATGAATCCAATGCAAAATTTAAAAATCTAGATACACAATACTGCAGATAGCCCTACCTACAGCTATGTTCGCCTATAATTGTCATGCTGGATTATGGTGATGGCAATCGCAGAGCATAGCTTCTCAACGGGGTTCTTTTTTCCTATCCCCTTTTAGACATCAGAAGGTTTCTGTACCTTATTCGTACAGAAAGTACTATTAAATTCTGTGCCGTGAGGTACCGGTAGAGTACAACAGTCCCCCTGTACCAGGTGTCGTAAGAGGCGGCTACGATACCCGAACCGACAAACGGCGGTATATCCATGCAAAAACATCAGCTTTAATGCATAGGGCGGGGGTGGACAGCAGCATCCCCGTCGCGAAAGCTGCGCTCTGCGATTGCCAACAACTATGGGCAACATACCCCCTCTCTTGGGGTCAATGTCTAACACTGGATTTTAAGTAGATGGTATGAATTCTCTGATATATCAATCAGTTACATAAGAATCTTTTATAATTCTTATCAGAATTAACGGTTTACAGAATTTTTATACAATATATTGGTAAACAAATATTTTTATTAGTTAAGAATTCAATATCTCAAGTAGAAACACAAACAAAAAAGTTTTGGTCGCTTTCACAAGCATTATTTGCATTAGATTACAAATATATTATATACTACTTCTGACAAACACATACTCCTTAAGCATCAGATGTAAATACTATAAGCCTGTTAGTGAAGATAATAATTAATTCATAAGTACACTCAATCTTCCAGTGCAAACGGATCAGCTAAAGCACAAGCCGAACATATCCATTTGCACATAATTTATGTCGAGCCTGATACACGGATCTTCATAATATGTACAGTTCTCTCTATGTATCTATAAATCCCCCTAACTGATAATTAACTATGTATTACTATGTTCATTAGTTTCCTGAACCTTCTTAAAGATACAAACATAGGCGTGCATTTCCAGTCTACATTCATTTCGGTTTTAGTTATATCATTAGTCACCACTTCGTCACAACCCTTTTTAAGTCTTACTACCCGAAGACCGAAATGTTTACAAATGATTATTATGGTCACAATTACAAAATACTAGCGGTCCGCCTCGGCTTCTTACCGGGTACTTAAATAAAAATTTTAAAATTATAAAGTTTGTGACGGAACTTTTGAGAATTCCTATAAACTAATAAATACTTATTCATGAATCTCAAGTTTTATCTGAAACGCTATTTTAATGATTTTTTTCATGTATGCTTGTAACCTTTATTTCATACCATTAGAGTTATTGTTTTTTAAAATCCCTGTTTAGTCTCCGCATTTTGAATTGAAACAAATGTCCAAATTTCATGTTTCTACCATAAGCAGTTACGGCTGAGCGTGGATCTAATATGTCAGTAGAAATTTCTCCTTTTATATAACAAATAATAACCAGAATTTATAATATTATTAATTATAAACTATTGTTTTTACTAATATTTGTATTCATATGTTGTCTTATACTAATTTATCAAAACTTATCATATCTATATAATTTATCATATCTTATACGCTTTATTAATGCTAATATTCTATATTTTGTTAAAGTAATTTAAAGCACTATTCATACTTTATTTACATAATGATGTGAATTTACAATGAAATAAAATAACAGGTATTAGTTAAAATAATAGGTATGGCGACAAGTAAGCCGAGGAGAACTGTTAAGTAGCAGCAGCACCGGCAGCGGCCGGCAAAGCGTCAGAAAATACTTTGTTTACTAATAGTAACATATAGTAATATTAAAAAAATCGATAATTTAAGTAGAAGTATGTTTTTAGAAAAACATTACTAATAAAAAATATATAGGAAACAGTTCTAAAAAATAGTTGATATATTTGTTAGTAATAAATATTATTTCATTGAAAAAATTGGACAACTGCCTGCTATGATTTCCGTTCGTAATAAAAAAAATATATGTACAAAAAAGTATGAGAATAATATATGATTATAATAAACACAATTATTATTATTATAATCTTCGGCATCGGATAGGCAAGGAGCTCAATAGCGTCGCCTACGATATAAAGACATACATATTATGTATTGATTTAGATTTCAAACCAAAGCTAATTACTAATAAATAGTTTTTTGGCGGTAAAAACAGTGACAGTGACGGTTCAGACGCCTGTCGTAACCGGGGCAATGACCAATAGATTTTTTTCAATTTCCGTTCCATTGTGCCTTATTTATTGTTAGTTAGTTTTCGTTATGTTATTGTATAAATCTAGACGCTTACAGTTATTTATTGCTAACAATAGTCAATAACCGTAAAAAAAACTAAATACATAACAGAGACTATGTTCATACATCGTTTTTTTTTTAATACCAATTTTCTTCAAATACTTTTGCGCACTCTCTCCAACATCTCCAACATTTCCAATTCTTAAAACGCGCAAAAACTACTCAGATAGTCAGTTTAATTAAAGAGAAAGAAGTAAAAAGCAACTAAATCCATTTCTTAGTGAAAACACTTCTTAAAAGTCAACAAGAAATTGTCATCACCAAGGTATTTTAATTATGTTAAAGAGCAGATGAAAATTTAAGCGTCGTCAACTTGCTACTTTTATTTTGCAACAGAGTTGGTACTTTCTAAAGCCGGTAATGAGTTTCAGAGTTGAAAGCAACAGGCACGTTAACAGAATCTTGCATGCGTAAACTGCTCAGTGAAACTATTATTATAGGTAACAAGAATAAACTTGTGAAACATAATATTTTTTGACGTTTAAAATTAATCGTAACACAAATTTGGACATCGTTAGTAACAATAGGTAGGTTAACAATCGTTTGGATTAATACCTCACTCTGAAATATTTTACCGACGAACAGTAGTGTTCTTGTTGCTGTGTCCCGATTTGAAGAGTGAGGTGCAGACAAATTACTGGGTAATGAGATATATGTTCCAGTCACATGGTTGGCAGCGCGCTAGTGATATCATTGTAATATCAATAGCCTTTTTGCTTTTACGAGCGTCTATAGCCTGTGGTGACAATTACGATGGGGACCGTGCGTTACCGTATTTCCGACTTAATAGTATAAAAAAACCCTACCACTACCGAAGAAATTTCTTTCCTTATATATAAAGTGCGTCTTTATTTTTAGAAGTATCAAGTAATACAAAATAAAAGAAAATATAGTTCTATAAATTCCAATTTCGATATGATATTTATGATATTCGCAAAATGAAAAACTGTAACCTTTGGGACCGCTTCATGAAATATTTAACTGATAAATTCTCAGAAGATTTTGCTTAGATCAAGGGAGCTGTGTAATATAAAAATACTATAAAATATCCAAAAATAAATGTGCTTTAAGTTAAAATTAAATAACACTATTTCACGTTCAAAGTAAATTTATGACGGCAAATTTATAATCAATAGTATTATAGTAATAGTAATTTATAATCAATAGTATTATAGTAATAATATAATCAATAGTAGTATAATCTTATATAAAACTCGCAACAATTTAAATTGGATTCCAAATAATTGCCTTAAAAAAATATATCACAATTTAAAAATAATTATTTTATCCCGTTTTACGGGGTGGTATCTATTTATTGAGTTAATATAACAATAAGAACTACACCTAATGTAGTAACAATCAAATTCTATTCTATACTATAACAAGGCAATCTTTTACCGTATATAGTCTCTTAAAAACATGGTCATAGTTAACGATTCATCACGGCCCCGCGAGCTTGTGGTTAAGTAGAAGTTGAGAACAAGGCTGCCCTGCAACTATCCAAGTCCCTTGACAGCAACCCAGTGCTAACTTGGTGACTGATTAAAGAGCTGTCATCTCTGCTGCTCTGTGCTATGACTCCTCGATATAAAGCCAATCTCGATCGATCAGCAAGAAGATTAAATGGTTTATTACCCGTGACCCAACCCACCGACATAAGCCGAAGAATACCTAATTGAATCAGATTGTATGTAATACTAGGGTTTACATATGTTAAAGGCTTTTGGGGCATCATTGAACCAAAACATAAAAACAAAACTTTCAAATGATATTAAAATATCTAACTATTACTAAAAACTAAGCATTGCAAAATACTGGATTTCTTGTAATCTACTTATACATCAAGATTTTAAAGTTAAAAGTAAAAGTATAAAGCAAAACCTCTTTAAAGAAAATTAACAGTTTTTTAGACATCTAAACTGTATACAATCATTCTATTATTATATTTCTATTATAGGTCTATTATAATTATGAATTCCTCAATCTATAGATAGATATCACTCTTACCTTCTCTTCAATAATGTTGGCTAGTAATAATTTGTTTCTAGAAATAGAAGGTAGAACATTATTTCGTTTTAATAAAAAAGTCTTTCCAAATCACGCCTAATTAGTAGTTCATAAATGAATACACTATAAATGTTGTTTACAGTCTTTTTGAATAAAGAAAAAAACACATATATTAAAATCGGTTTACTCACTGTCCCAAGTCCCGCCTATAAATTTAAATTGCCTTTCTGATAAAAAGTAATGATTTTTTTCCTGGATAAATATTAAGTTTAAATGCATGATTAAAGTACGATTGTAAATCGTATTAACATTTGGGAAAAATTACGTGAATAATACTAATTGGCCTATTTTTAAGTGATAAAAATTTCCAACAAAAATAAACTCTTCCTCTCCAGCACCGTATATTTCATATATAAAACACTTAACCGACCACTCTAACATAGCAAGTTAGTTTTCGCAATGGAAAGCCTAGAGAAGTATTAATAGATTTCATAATTTTTGCTATGAAGAATATAATTTTTTAAAGCAATATTTTACCATTACTACTAGTTCCAGGTCGGTTTAGACCTACATCTTTTCGTATCGTATTCGTAATTATCGTATCGATCGATCGTAATTATTATCATCAACATCATACCAGCCATTGAAAGTCCACTGTTGGACATCCTTCTGGCCATTCCCAATAAAAGGGGAATTTTGCCCATAATTTCTGGGCAAGCGTGTTGGCAATCGCAGTACGCAACTTTCGCGACAGGGACGCTGCTGCCCACCCACGCTCTGTGTACTTGCAGCTGCTGCACTGTTTCGGATAGATGTACCGCCATCTGTCGGATCTGGTACCTTAGTCGCTTCTTACGATACCTGGTACAGGTAGAGATTCAATTCTACTTTGCCGGTACCTCATAGCATGATCGTAATAAGCGCAACGAAATGTTGCAACGTATTATAACGTATATCCATTATTTCTAGGAATAATAAATAAATTAAACAATTTAATACTTACGGTGTATTGAATACTTATACATTAGAACAGTAAAATCAATAATGACTTTATTTGGGCTAAATACTTTTCTTTTTCTACGAAAATAAGTACACGATTTTCTAGGGTTATAGTCAACCACCCAACCCTCTAGGTCACTTGATATTAATTTGAGAATACTCAAAATCACTTACAACAAAATTTATTTCAGCTTAACAAAGAAACAAAATTTGGACGATGTATAATATTTTTATAAACCACATTAGATTGTGTTACATACGATTTCACGTGGTCAAACACCTTATTTGATCAGTTTCACGTTACTGTGTACGTACTTACCTACATTACCTTTGTTAAATATATTATCTTAGAACTTATTTTGTCATAGCTTGTGAACAAAGCCTACTGCAATATAAAAAAAAACCTAGCTTTCTATTTTAGATTCTTTGGCGACTAAGCACACTGCTTTAAAATTGAAAAGGCCTGTTCATCTTTCCCTTGCACCATCCACTGTAATAATAGGCCGACGACAGGCCTTCGTCTAATGAAAATGTAAGTTTGGATCTTGGCAAGTGCCTCAGTTGCTTATTTAGGTTCACACGACACCAAGTAATGCATAATAAAGTTGTTAGTAAGCACAGCAGCGACGTTCTGGCACATTGCCAAATTGCATGTAACGCCTATAGCTATTCAATGATAAACCCTTATTTTGGGGAGCAAATGCAAATATGGGATATCGCGACTCATGAGCTTGATATGTTGTCAGGATTTAAAATGCATTTGCATACAATAAAATATTTTTCCGAATTCAAAGTGGCTTAAAATTCTGTGGGCTTGCTTTTTCTTTAAAGTGTTCTAAGGATATGGAATTCCGAGTAATTTTATTTCCTACCTTACTCTAATTTACAAATATATAATCGAATATAGATTACACTAAAGAAAGTTTATAATATACATATTACTTTCTTTTCCTCTTTATAGGGTCACGATTGAGTGTTGGGGGAATTGTCGAGAAGTCGTATATTTTTGTTGAGTTGAAACATTAGATTAGAGGGCTTGGGCCAGAGATTTATGATACCAATACAGGGTCAACACAAATTGTTCAGGGACCTCTCCTATACAATAAATGACAAGTGTGTATAAATTACAAAC
This sequence comes from Heortia vitessoides, assembly GCA_020976665.1. Taxonomy (NCBI): domain Eukaryota; kingdom Metazoa; phylum Arthropoda; class Insecta; order Lepidoptera; family Crambidae; genus Heortia; species Heortia vitessoides. Next base: position 10,006,746 of record JACJUM010002878.1, on the reverse strand, counting down.
GCTACGCATATGTAAAAAAATATATTAGATCAGTGTTATCTATACTGTTTTATTGTTTCTAAGTTTTAGAATAATCCAGAGGTAATTGCAAAATGTAAATCATCATTTAAATATTATACGGGAATTTTCTACTGAGTTAAATTATCTATAAATACTAGCTAACCTGACAGGCATTCTCCTGTCTTAACTATATACATTGTGATTGTAATCGATTAAGATATAAACTATCCTATCTCTCAAGTAGGATCGAACTACAAAATGAGCAAAAAATATTAAAATAAATAATAGTTCAAAAGTTTATCCTGGACAAACACTATGTAATTTTTATATATAAAGATGTATATTACCTTCTCATATTAAAACATTTCAGTAAACATTTTCGAATTCATTGGTACAAAGTAGCCAATGAATTCATAAATTCGAGCAAAGCAACTAGACCAAATCACGAAACTATGTTTTATTCATGTTACATCGCCATGTTCTATTTCGCTCACGCTGTTTGTTTTTCAAATTTAATGTCATATCAGTAAACTAACACTCCCAAAAGTAACGACAAAATTTTAGGTAGTTAACGCAACCATTTTACAATTCTATACAATGTGTACAACTTATATGTATTTAGAAAATAATACCATATACAAAAGTGAGTTATCTAAGCAATTGAGTGATAAACCGATTACAATAGTAAATATATCCTATATAGAAAGTGGATCTACCACTACGAAAATTGATCATATTTATTATTGCGTTTATAATTCTATTGAGTACGTCCGTACGCATGTGTTGGGGATAATAGCGTGAATGCTCTTTCAGTCGTGTGAACCCGAAAAGCTGACCAATTTTCCTTTTTAATGCACGGCTCGCCTGATCAAAGGACCGCCGTCGGGGCGTCGCCCGTCGACGACGGGGCGCTTCGTCAGCTCACATAATTTGGCTCTGTTGATATTTTTAGATATTTAACCGTGATGGGGAAACATTCACTTCATTAGTGGACACATTAGCATTTCTACACATGCACTTAATTGTAAAATTCAAATACACAATTTCAAACCTAAAATTAAGTTTATTAAATAGAAAATAGCCCACTAACACTTTTAACAATAGTATCACCCATATTTTTAAGATACATATTCATTTTGTCTTTCAACAGATTGAAGTTTAGGTCGACCAAATATTGCAACTCCGCTATTGACACTTGCAACGGGAAGGGTGGAACTAATAAGAGAGCTTCGTTTTTCGTCTCGTTGTCATTGAGCCATGGAGACCAGACAAAATTTCTGAGAGATGGGTTGGCATTCGCATCCGATAGTGGTTTGTACCTCGGTTTCACTTCAGTCCACAGGGTTCTTAGCCGTAAAGCCATGTGTGTAACGATTTCTGGAGAATCATGCCATAAATCAGTAGTCTCAAACGGATCGGCAGAAATATTGAAAAGACAACCTTTATCTGAAAATATATGCAGCAATTTAATATAAAAATAAAAATATATTTATATACATAAATGTATCATGATCTGTTAATTTAATATACTTAATTTACCTTTTCTTGGAACACATATCGTTTCATTCGTGAAGCTTTCATGAGTTTTGTTGTAATCGCTTCTTTTTATAAAAGCTAAATCAACGTCCAAATATAGGTCCAATGTTTCCCTGAATACGCGGGATGTTTCAGAATCCAATAAATTATCTTCGTAGAAAGGAACAACATCTATTGATTCCATCATATCTTTTCCATAATAACCGCTTACTCGTCGATCGACATCACCGACAATTATTTTAAAATCACCCTCTCTAAACGCTGCCCAACCAGATAACTCATCAATAGTTATTAATACTTCGTTACGTTTAGGTTTGTCGTCATCATGTAATGTGCCCCATTGATTGACACCGTCTATAGTATCGGTCAAGTTACCGCCTGCAGCCGCTACTAATGTTGGAACCCAATCTGTTACATGAAATATACTGTCACATACTTTGGAAGTCATTAACGAATGCCAAACTATACCCACAGAACGAACTGCGCCTTCCCAAGGCGTACTTTTAGTCCCGCGAAATGGGAAATTAGATCCAAAGTTTTGTGCTTGCCCGACAGACGCTGCTCCATTATCCGAAACAAAAATGATCAGAGTGTTCTGCAGAATTTCTTTCTCTGCTAGTGCTGCTACTACATTCCCTATGCTTTTATCCAAACTCGTTACCAAACCTGAAAATTAACAATATTACCACAGGATCTGGTTCAAATTTAATACTATAAACATTTCATATTTATTAAATAAATCATATGTAATTGTCATCTTTTCTTGTAATAAATAAAACTGAGACAACTTTATTAGAATTTTATTTCTAACAAAAAAGTAACCATTTAACTACAGTTCGCTATCTATTAGTTGAGTCTAATGTTACTTTATAATAGCGTTTTTGTCATAACTAACAGATTAAAAAATTATTTATTATTATTTAATTATTTAAATTATTGTGATTTAATAGTTTATGCATTTGTTTAAATTAAAAAATTGGTTTTTTATACTAACCAAACGAAAAAGTTGAGTGCATACATTTCAGATATTCGTACATTTAGACAAAAAAAAGAGTGTAAGAGCAAGATCTTTTTAAAATTATTACAAAAACCATTACCTGCATACATTCTACGGGCAGAATGGGCAATGTGATTATTTGCCTTAATTGAATCTACAGGCGGCTGGAGGTTAACCAAACCGCCACCAATGTGAGGCGCAGCGTGGCTTATGTGTAGGTACAGCGGTACGGACGTGTTGTGTTCGCGTATAACTAAAATTAAGAGATATATATAATATTTTAGAAAGTAAACGCAAATTCATACGCAATTGTTTAGTGCAAATCCAAAATACTTAATGCCTCCTAAAAGTAAAAAATAAAGTGTATTACTGAAGCACCAATAAAGTTCATATTCTAAATTAGTCGTTTATGGAAATAGAAGCATGGTCTGAGTCCTTGCGCAAAATAAGTTTCCCTTCTGCTATGTCATTGAGATTGCTAAGGCTTAATTAAGTCTCTAATACTACCTTTTATCGCTTTTTCTGAGAGAATATCAGTTAGATGTCCATCTATGGTGTCATTTGCCGACATGTTTTCAAAAAAATCTAGTCCGTAATACGTAGTATCATTTTCATTCTGCTAAAAAATACAAATTTTAGTTTTATTTTTTATTTATTGATAACCTGTTATTATTAATTTATCTTACCATTATTAAAAAAGAGCGTTGCAAACATTGATTTTATACTATAATATCGTCCATTAACGCCGTAACAAAACCCTAAAAGGATAATCCTAATTCATAGATTACCGAACAGCGTACAAACCTCTATAGCATTGTAAGTGAAATAATCCACGGAATTGCCGAGGAAGCCAAAGAAATGATCGAAGCCTCTGTTGGTGGGGAGATACTGTGCTCTAGATTTGCCAACGTCCCACTTGCCTAAGAGGTGCGTTGTGTAACCGAACTCGTTTAAATAACTTGGTAGTAGTCTTTCTTGAACTGGTATTCCGCGATCTTCTGAAGGCATTATTGAAGAACCTTGTGTGCCTGCAAGTAAAAGACGTTGCGTTTTATTGACTGTTGTTAGTAGTCTCTTCATCGGCTGCAATACAGGGGTCTTCCAACAATTCTAACCAGCGTAGCAAATATGGGAAAGTTATTGCCAAAATTATGAACATTATTTTGTTTTTATGTAGGTCTTTGACGAATAGTGGATGATGGACACCTTATATAATGATAATAATAATAAGCCTTTTTTAATCCATGATATGAAAAAATATACATCATGGCTCCTCTTGAGTACATGCCTCCTTCAGTGTTTTAGCCATTTCTTTCTATCGTCAGCTGTTTTCAACCAATCCTTTCTAACACTTTTAGAATGTCATCTAAAAAGTTAGTTTTCCTTTTTGTCTTTTGCCTTCAGAATCATTTATTTTTGTTACTCGCTTTGGCCATTTATCATAAGAAGAGCGGGCGATATGTCCTGCCCACTTCCTCTTGAGACCAAAAAGTGGAAGTTACTCTAATTATTTAATTTTTTTATAATATGAACAAATAAATAACAAATGAACAAGTTAAAACAATACAACTGAGTTAGACTCTAAGTACAATATGGTGTTTATTATTATCATAGCCTATTATTCTACCTAAATTGAGCATGTCTATGAAAAATACCTACTGGTCACAACCCCTCTAGTGATTAAGAAACCAAATGACTTTGTAGATGAGTTATACTGAATACCTATTAAGCAAATAGTGAGCGACTAACTGGACGTGGGGAGCTAGCAGGATATAATAGTATTTCCATCTGTACCAGGTGTCGTAAGAAGCACCTACAGCAATCGACACCTCACCGACCTCACGTGGCAATTATGTTGAGTCCTATGTCCAAATGTAAACATCCTATGAAGTTCTTACAATTTACTTTCATATTCACATTGTTTAAATAGTGTCTATGCAACGCAAAATACGAGCAGTGTTTTAATAATTATCTTTTATTATTATATTTGTTTAAGTAATGTTATATTGTTTGCCAGTCTGTTATATATGGGAGGGTATAAAGTCAGTCAGCTAACAGTCACTACAAAAAAGCTTGTATAATTATTTGCAAGATTGATTTTTATAAATTAAATATTTATTTTATTATTATACGCAGAAATTACGCAAAACGCTTATGCAAATATCTAATCCAGCCGATATTCATATGTAACTTTAGATAAACGATTCAACGGGCCAAATTGCATTTCATTTGTCAGCTTTACTGATTATTCCAGCTTTTATCGGAAACTAATGAAGATAAATGAATGTGGGTTTAAATCCCAAAGCCAGCTCAGTAGATTTTTCGGAATTCCTCTTGAATAAATGTAATTGGTTTCCTTTAGTAGATTTATGGAGTCACAAGACAAGGAATGAAAAACATAATAAAAATTATGAGATAACACGGGCTAAATAATGTTAGGTACAGGATAATATGCGTGTCAAATATTTGAGGTAACAATCTTCTAAAAATTAACATTATTTTAAAAACATAAATCCCTAAACAGGAATCTCCCGAATAACAATTGGCTATGGGACTTAATGATAAGTAAGAACACTTAATTTAAATGGAGCTAATCTAATTACTAATACTACTATACTAAAATTTTTGCAAATTTAAGTGAATATTTCAAACAGTAAAAAATGTGTGGGTGTATTTCAATTCTATGGACTTTGTTATAGATAACAGTACAGTCCTGGAAACACCAGAAATTAAACAATTTCTGAAAAAGGATATGTTAGAAATGGGTACTGTTGTAGCATGTAGTCTAACGCACGCGTATTCATAGCCCGTGACCAACAGACAATTTTCAGACGTCATGTGCTAAAAGTACATTCAATATCTTCAAAAGTACTTACATTGCATAAGTTCTTATTGCTGGCTTTTTTGCATGTGTTGACTATTATACAAGTATTGTATTATCACATTTCGATCAGTAAAATCCGCTAAACATGTGCATACATAATATGTGTATCGGATATATTTTCGTACGCATATGTTAGGGTAACGAGAATTTATTTGAGATTAACGTTTAACAATTCACATTTTGAACATTATAAAAGTGTTCGCATGGCCATCCCTGTTCGAGGGATAAGAGGATTGGTGGTATTTAACATCTCGCAAATCATGTTGCCACCCTAGTATCAGAAAATACATTATGTTGATGTTGCAGATTAATTAGAACTTACCGAGTCGAATCGCATATTTTCCAGTAAGCAAAGCGCTCCTCGATGAAGTTCCCTCGCTGTCGGTGTAGTATTGATTTAGAATGACACCCTGGTAAGCCAGCGTGTCAATATTCGGCGTCTGAATCTGATCTGAACCGTGAAAGCTCACATCATACCAGCCCTGAGGTCATACAACATTTTGGACGTCGTAAATCGCAAGTAAGTACATTTGACAAATTTACTTCAACGTGTGGTAGTTGAGAGTGGAAAAGAATGAGGATAATGATGACTAAACTGATTAACTTGAAGGACTGCCATAAGATTTCAGTAAACATCAAAAACATGATTTCTGATGTACACATTAATGTACTATTGTACTATTCACAACAATAATACTAGAATATCTATTTTATCTGGATATTGTTATTTAGTTGACATTTGTACTGACATCCATACAGGTACACAACATAGAGCAAATTCACAAGATATATTTTATACAAGGGCCGTAATTACAAATTTAAATTCGGAAGCTTAAAATGTAGTTTTATAAATGTTCGTTTGATCTTGTTTCTCTTATTTAAAATCAGTGGTCCTGTCGCCATTTTAAGATCACACCATGACATGTCTACTAAGGTTTAGTCGTGACAACATAAGGTTTTAACAAAGCTGTATAGAAAATATACATTCCTCTTCATTGGCCGTCTATATTCAGGTCATAATCAGTTTTGAGTGGGCAGCAATCACCTATTTAAGACTAATATTCAAAAAATGTGGTGCTACCAGCAAAGTACCTCCCTCTATAACATATATCATAAGTGGCGCTTAAGGTACCGTAACTGACAGATAGCGACATCCGAAACAGCGAGGCTTAAATATCACAGGGTTAGGGTGGGATCAGCGGTTGCCACCACGCCTGTCCTAACAGTGGCCAACAGTGGATTGCCTATGGCTGGTATAATGATGACGATGATAATGATGAATAAAAAAAATATTAAAACAATGATATACACTTACCAGGTCATCGGCGACAATAAATACGATGTGGGGTTTCTGTATGTCTTCAGTTTGCACAAACACCAACAGCGCTAATAAACTGTAACAAAATTAATATTATACGGGCGTGGGACAACTTAACAAGGTTTTTTATACAATTTGAACTCACCAGTTCCAGAGCAACAGCATTTTGTTGAGCCTAAAATAAAGTTCGGATGACCACTAAATGAGAACACTTGGCGTAAGGTGTTTTCAAATTGTATTAGTGTGCCAAGAGAGTATGCATGATTATAATGTGTGGTGCAAAGCGAAAGACGTAGCGATTAAATAGATTCCTTGAGGCTTGTTATGTTATACCTCATTCCCCCGAGATGCTGGTAGAGTAGAACAGTACTAAGGTTTGTATTAGGTATCGTAAGCGGCGACTGATAAACCGTAACTGGCAGATATCGGTATTTGCATTCAAAAAAGCGTAGCTCAAATGCAACCAAACAAGGATAAACTGTACTATCGCACAAATGGGCATATATATATATATATATATATATATATATGTAAACATAATAATTAATAACGGAGTCGATTAATATTTTTGTATTTTGTGTTTCATCAATTGTGCTTTTTACTTACGTCATAAGTACTCAGTAAATTATCATTTTACACCCCATCCTTTGTTTATTCGAAGTATATTCCTCAAAACATTCTTTGTGCGCGAACTTATTTTCAAATATCGAACAAACATATTTTTTAGTATCTTGAATGGTGACATCGAAAATGATAAAACAATTATTTTATATCAATCAGCACTTCCAACAGTACTGCTTATTAAAGGTGCATTTATTAGGTTGAATTTGTTTCTACAGAATATAAAACAGCGCTTCGCTTGGACCAAAGAAGCATTGGCAAACAAATTTTCTTAAGCAGCTGTGTTCACAATAGAATTACCGATATTACTCACAAATTCAACCAAAATGAAAAGCAACAAAGCAACACAAGACAATATACACATTCGTTATAAAGTTCTTTAATCAAGATTCTATTTAACGATATTCGCGTGTTTTCCATAATGACACATTTTAACTTAATTACTATTTTAATTTATACCAATTCATTCAATGGGAAATATATATGAATATTGCCTTACCAAAATACGGTTGTATAAATATTTAAATATTATTTAAAACTAAAAAAAATTCACAACCTTACAATGATGCCAAATAGCATGACTTCTACAATCATCAGATTTTTGTTTATATTTACGACGGGCTTGATAGCGCAGATGGTAGTGGTCCTTTCTTATTCGCCAAGGGACGTGGATTCAACCCCTGCCCAGGGCAAACATTTGTATGATGATATTTGTGTTTGTTCTGCGTCTGGGCGTTAAAATGTGTATTTAAGTATTGTATTTGTGATTCCTTTGTAGTCTTAAGTCCGTAACACATGCTTTAAGCTTTAATGCGAAGTTAGGTCAATGTGTATGAATTTAAACTGTATATTTATGCTTACATTAAGTATATTTTAAAAATTTCATGTAATTAAACTAGAGCGTACATACACACTGGGGTGCAAAAAGAATTTTGATTTCCATTTGATACGTTCCTAATATAGTTTCCTTGCTTCCTTAGCCTGCCTTAAACTTTTTGCTTAAAATGTCTATAAATATTGCCAATCTATAAATTTTATAAACCATTTTTTTTAATTCATTAACCTTAAATATATCGCTTTCCTTTATTTACATATGTTTAAACTTTAATATTTCTATTTCAATATTAGTGATCACCTTACACAACACAGTCACCTCACTCGAGCAGTCACATCAGTAAGCAAAATTACTTACGTTATGATAGAACTTGAGGAAAGATGTGTAAATATACATTATAAAAATAAACATGTGAAATAGCCAAAAAACCTGCAGTTACCAACATCTCTCGTAGAGTGCAGTAAAAATTACTTAATTATCTTTCTAGATTCTTAAGAAGCTCTTAAGCGTAAAGGTTAATAATTTCAAAGTTAATTTTGAACTTTTAACCTATACGCTGTAATTACTGTACATTACGTTTTAAACTTTACACTGCCAAACCACTTTTCCAAGTCAACTAAATTGAAATGTCGTTACGAAGTTGCAGAAACAACCCTCATGAAGTTTTGTGTGAAAAGAAACAAGTATAAAAAACGGCTGTTCTTTTCTTTTTGCTATAAAACAATAATTTGCATCGGAAATGAGAACATCTGGCTTTATTTTGGAATGTTGGAGATCCGAGACAAAATATTTTAGGTGATGGTGCTTTTTCTCGGAAATTAGGTTAACCATAATCCAATTATTTTTGTTCTCAAAAGTAATATCCAATTTTTACCCTTAACCCAATCTGCAACTTAATCTGTATTTTTACAATATTTCAATTACATCCGGTTGCGGTTTGTAATTTAAATATTGGTGGCTCAATCACTTTTTTATATTATACTAAATTAATTACATAAAAAAATTGCGTCAATACTTTTTAACCATTTAATGCATTGATAATAAAGTCAAAAATCCCAAAGAAGAACAAATTATCCTAAAAGGTCTATACTTCGTTTAACCCAGAAATCACGGAGGTTCTCATGTCTTAACCTAAATGAATTTTAACCGAAGTATTAGACTAATCTGCTCACAAAATAATCTATATATCTGGGTGTTGATCCCAAATAGTTAGCCCGAGAAAGCGGTTCTAAGTACCCGCCGTAACTCTCTCATATCTGTTCGTATAAAATGACTATTTGCTATGGTAGCCAAAGGACATTATCACTCTCATCCTGTATATTATAGCAATAAATTTTAGCACAAGCAATTTCGTGGCATATTTTCCCGTCTTCTGTTTTGGGTTACAACAGAAAATTGTGTGCATGGTCCGTGAATTTCAGGATTATTTATGGCACTTTTAAATTTGCTTAAACTATAAAGGCGAGCTAAAACTACTCAGTAGTTAGGATTCTACGGAAACTTAAATAACATATTTGTTTATACTATTATGTAATCAACTATTGGGCTCTCTAATTTTCTTATTCCATACAAGCAATCTTCATTCAAATAGGCAACAAACTTTTTGTGGCTTGTTAGTTATTCAGCTCTAAAACCGTAAACGTGACCCTTAAAAGAACACTTCAAGAACATTTATTTCTACTTTCTATCAAAAATACTTCTTGCGTAACTTTTTATATATAATAGTTAAAACTTAGATATTTACTTCTTCCTATGATATCATCTCTTCCCTTCATGCATTGAAGTCAGAAATTCTTAGTCATCGTTAACGAAACATGTTTTATCTGAACTATCATTTTTAAACTTTATTTGTTTCTGCATATAAATCTCTGTGTAATTTTTGACAACGTAACTGTTTACTGTACTGTAACACCTCTTGAGTTTCCCTGGGAGCTCTATCTTTACGACTATGATATTAAACCACCACAAAAAATAGAAACGTGTTATTTATTAAGGTTATTTTGCAGAGACCAAGCTTGTCTAAAAATTTTTCCACTTTTCGTTTAAAAACTTGATCATTACGGGGTTTACCAGAAAGGCGGTTAATTATCTCGAGATTCTAATTTAAAAAAAAGATAACGTCAAAAGGCGTCACAAAAGGAATTAATTAAGTCTTTATTGTCAAAAAACGAGCCATCTTTGAAGAATTAATATTTCCTTTGCACTGTGGTAACAAATATCACGTTTCGGTAATCATTCCCAGGTTTGTGGTTTCTATAAGTCTGATTTGACTATCGGCAGATCATAGAAGAGAACTGAGATCGTATAAGTTTCACATATGGCTACATTTCCAACGATCCTCTAACGAAATTTAAAGTGCACCAATGTAACGTGAGGCAGCTGTTGCCGGAATATTTTCCAAAATTCTCTTTCCAAATTTTCACACAATCTTCACGTTTTCTATTTTTCAATATGTTCGCCCGTGTTTTATCTTTTCGCAGTTTCAAACAATCCGTTTTTAACATTTGTAGCGTTCTGTAAAACCATTCGATTATTTTGTTCCGTACCATATAATGTTGATTCGTGATATACGGTTATCGTTGTTTTCGATTATTTGAATGTTACAACATTTTGATACAAGAGAAAAAACAAATTTAAATGTACTAACATTCTCGCGTTCTTTACTCTTATAATAGAAATGATTTTATATTAGGCCAAAATTACTTCTTTAAAACCGAAAATCGGTTACGGCAAGGTAACCGAAAAGTCAAATAAGCCTCATTTGAAATCCGTCCAAAAGTAGTATATAAATGTATATATATAAAGATAAGCTTGGTGACTGATTGATATATCAACGCAGGGCCTAAATCATACGGGCTAGCAATAATATATTGCACAGGGGTTCCTTTTATAACTAAGGAGAGCTCAAAAAGGGATTTTGGGAAAATTCACTCCCTAAGAGGGTAAAACGAGGATGCAAAGTTGGTATCAAACGTTGCGGGTTTTTTGGATTTATTTGGCTAGAATTCAGTATAAAGGTTCTTCATTAAGAGTCACGAAATACGTGTAAAATATTTTTTCGAAAAGGTGGTAAAAGGAGGTGCAAAATTAATATGAAAGTTCTACAATGTAACGCGGGTAAAACCGAGGGGCCCAGCTAGTTTTATATACTGGTGATATATTAATAAAAATTTGCATGTATCTAGCTAGAAAATAGCGTAGACCACTTTTGATTCCAGAAAAGTTTCCGCTTAATATCGCAAGTTGATTAAACATATAAGAGAAATTTGCATTGTGCTGTTTGTTACTTTACGGCTTAATATATGAGCTAATTGATACAATTAGGCATGTGGATATCTTTAGCTCTAAGAAAGGACAGAAGCCATCAGTATAATCTTTTGTACCTAATCGTATGGAGTTTCTGTTGAGTTACAAAGATATAGGACCTATGGGATATACTATATATCTAACTTTATTTTATTTTCATAACATTATTAAGACCGAAGGGGCCCGGCATATTTTTATAAATTAATAAACATATTATTCTGAAATATAAACAAGTTATTAAATGTACAATTATGATCCATTTAGTAGGTTATGCGTAAGATTAGATGTATTATATTTATAGGAACTTAGTATAACCCCTAAAAACCTCGCCATCGCTCAGAAAAATAAACAATTCAAACATCCATGATTAATTCGCGAACAATTGAATACTTGCACTAATATTATAATAGACAAAGAACTGCAATAAAAACTTGGGGTGAACAAAAAAAATAAATGGTCGAACATCGAACAGTTGCTAACGGGAAACCTTAATGCTTCTTTAAGAGTTGGGTGAACTAATTAAAACTTTAACACCTCTTGTTACAAACAATTCCGGGATGTGGCAAGGGCTCGCAAATTGGTTTAACTTTTCATGTCTGAACTATTTACTTTAAACGATCATTATGAGCCTGCCGAGTTAAGTGAACATTAATAAATCTGTTGACCACTTGCATAAATATCTTAATACAAATGCATTTTAATTTATAGTCATTATTTAAGTATGCGCAGCAGGTGATGCTCGTGAATGAGTACACATAACTGTATCGACATAAATACTACAGCACACTTTTGTTATTAATGATAATGAAATAATCAAAAACAACAATATTTTACCAGTTGAGTTTTCTTGCATGTCGAAAGAAGGCTTAAAGCTAAATTAATATTTAAAATTATTACCGTTGATCTCATACACTAGTGTTGATAATAAGTTCATTTTGATTTATTTTAAAAGAACTAAAATACTAGTATAAATATATTCAAAAAGATTTCGACTCATATTTCCTTTTCAAACTTCTTATATTTATACAGAAATATATGTTATTTATTTTTTATGTATGTCGTTTGCCGCTCAAAAGTGGTTGCGGTAAATAGACATCCCATTGAATTTCTATAAAACCTGCGATACGTCAGGGCTGAGACGTAATGCGAAAAAGTTGTGAAAAGTTTAAACAAATTTTATCTTAACCCATACACAGTATACATAAAGTACAATGTATTTATATACATAATACCCGATTAAATCTTTTAATGATATTCTTTTAATAACTGGTAAGGCTAAATATAAGTAAATGCTTTTTTATTTTATTTTTCTTTTTACTCGTTTAATTAATATAATATCTATGTATGTAGATTTTTATTTATTTATTTTATGTTTAAGTTTTCTTTGAATTTCTTATGCTAAATATGGCAAAGTAAGCTTGCCTTTAAGATAATAAATGAATTATTCTTTTTAAACCAAAGAATTAGAAAATGAAACCTTCTTTAGAACCTAACTAAGGCCACTAAGAAACTGTGGAACCCAAAATAAAATATATCAAAAACTGTTCGTGGAGATGCGTTCGGCCTATTCCTGCGCTCGTCAGGTCCTTGAAACCTAAATGGTCTATAGAGGGTTATTTACCAAGGAGATGAACATTCAGTAACCAGTATGTAACAAACGTTTGTTGTTGTAAGCGTCTATAGCAATAGATTTCCATCAAGTGGGCCGTATCTTTGCCGTTGAGAAAAATAAAAGGCATACTAAGGTCGGTATACTAATACATAAATAATTATATTACTCAAGACTGTTTTAGATAGTGAGTTATTGATAAATATTCGTTTTAGTTTGGCTCTCCATCGCGCTGTCTAAGCTGAGACAATGAAATGATATAACTTAATCATCATAATCACAATAAAACATTTTTGAAGCTTTTGAAACGCTGTTTAAGTAATTTTTTTACATTTTATGTCGACGTTCGGAAATTGGCCGGTATCAAAAACGCTTGAGAGCGGCAAGGTAACTGAACCGTTAATTTGACATCATACACATATTTTGGCTGCAACGAAACTACTAACAAAAACGTATTACAAATTAATCCCAACCCAATAATACTAATACTAATTTCAGATTTATTTAAGCTAGTCAGGTCAATGTATGAGATGTCATATTAATTTATTTCATTTCGAACAAATCCTGCTTGTTGTAATATCAACCCTAACAATAACTCAATTTCCCATTGAGCGCTCAGGGCTGCGTCTTCTCCGCAGAGTGCACTTCGCTATTTCTCAAAATAAAAGTAATTTCCTTCCAACCACAAAAATTAGGCGCAATATATTCTTTATATTGCCTTTTTGCATATTATTCTTAAACTCTAAGAATATTTTTTTTAAAATATGAATGTAAAAACAGAATATTATTTTTATTGTTGGCAGAAAAAATATAAATGTTGGATTTTCTGCGACTTTTATTATGAAATAGAAAGAATATATGAAAACTTATTTTTAAACACTTACAAAAGGGAAAACAACCTAACCTATTTTAAATACAACGGCAAAAAAAAGTAGTACGCTATAGCTATTAAATAGCGTTTCTACATTTTTTTTTTGTGTTTGAAACTAGTTAATGTCATTACATTTATATATATATATATATTATATAATGACTAGGTTTCCGCTCACGACTATACGTTATAAAGTTTCCCATGAGACTTTCCTGAGTCAAGAGTGCCCATAGTGTTTGCCTCGTGGTAAACCTTTCTTAAGCCAAATTTCATTGAGATCCGTTCAGCAATTTAGTCATAAAAATGTAACAATTAGACACACAGATAAACAGATACACTAACAAACTGACCGACAGACACACGCGTTTATAAGATTAGTATGGTGAGTTAACAAAACTAAGTGTTAGAAAATAATTGTATAAGTAGGCAAATTTTGCCTATATTTCTAAAGCCATTTGTTAAACCTGCACTGCTGGACTAAAGCTTCCCATGAAAGGAAATGCCGTGCCGGGCAGGCGTGATGGTAATAACAAAGCGTAGCTTCGTGACGAGGATGCTGCTGCCCATCTCCACTCGTTTGCATTTGGGCTACACTGCACACATGATTCGGATGGATATACCGCGATCTGCCAGCTCCAGTACCTTAGTCAATTCTCACGACACCTAGTATAAGGGGAAGTCCTATTGAACTCTGTAGGTACCCCCCAGCTATTCGAAAATAAGCCTATATTGTTTTACAGAATTCAAGCTATCCATATTGTAGATTTGATTAACAACTTTTTAGAGAAAAAGTAACAAACAGCGAGACATGCTTTCGCATTTATAAATATTCTAAGTATAAACTAGTATACAAATACTTTCATGAACAGCAAATATCTAAATACTAATGCTGTATAACATCAAAACTAGTTGGTATTACCTACTGGTAATGCAAAGTTCACACGATTCTAATTTGACTATCACCTACATTCTACACGATTGATTAAACAACAAACTACATCGACACATTTAACGCCAATTCCGTTTAATCCAGTGTAAATGCCATTAATTGCATATCATAGACTGAGGACAAGTTATCCCAGTGAGCTTAATCCCAAATGTCAGAAATTACATTGAGTAAATTGGGCTGGCAATGTGATGTTTACTGCATTGAATGCTATTGGCTAAGGCTATTTGAATGGACATTTAGCCCATACTATTACAATTTAGTGTTTATTTTGATATAAATTGTAGATATTCTGACTATTTCATATATTATAGATTGCAGATGGTAGTGATTCTATCTTTTGGGTCAAAGGGGTTCAATCTCCACCCAGAAAAGTTATATATATATATGATAATATTTATGTTTTGTTCTGTATCTGGGTGTTAAATATATCTATTTGAGTAGTATATTTGTGATGATTCTGTAAACCAAGTGTTTTAAGCTATTTATTATTAGATTTATATTTATTATTTAAATTTATTTACCATACTGTTTTCAATAATCAATGACCATTTGATCAATTTTTCAGATATTGTTTTAGTATGAAAAATGAATAAAAAAACCCCACGAACTTCAATTCAACTCTTCTAGAGTTATTTATTTATTTTTTATTTATTTAACTTTATTGCACAAAATGTTACAAAATGTACAAATGGCGGACTTAATGCCAGATGGCATTATCTCCAGTCAACCTTTACTCAAAACAGAAAAATATATATATATATATATAGTGGTGCAGGCAATATATATACAAAATAGATAAACGTGGCATACATGTTTGTATAAATAAACGCAATAAATGCATATGATATAAATATATATAATATATTTATATGTATAATATGTTTCAGGATATATTTGGGGATTGCTTAATATTCAACAGAAGCTGGTTACAGAGTCGTATAGCTGAGCGAGAGAGTATCAGAAGAACGGAGATTACGTTCGTGAGAGGAAGATAGGAATTGGAATCTGTCCTTTAAGTAAGTGGTTAGAATTCGAATTTTGCGACATTCACGAATAGGAAGCTAGCCGAGAAGTTATGCTCCCTTGACGGATATTGCAAGAATAAAAACTGGCCTATATCGTTCTCTATTCTCTAAATACTTCAACAAATCAGGTCAATCCCTTGCTCTGAAAAATAAAAACAAGTCAATCCCATAGGAACCGTACATTTCCGTCACATAAACTATATCAGCCAGTCTGAAGCACAGATATTGAAGTCAATGGATTACAGAACTAAAAAATACTATTAATTTGCTTCTTTATTTACAACTAGCTGTGCCCGTGCAGCTGTGTGCGGCTTCGTCCGCGTGCAGTCGCAGCTTGGTAAGCTTAGTAAGTTAAAGTTTTATATCTTAATAAGTTTTTTACTATAGTTCTTTAAATCAAGCTTGTTTCGATTGACAGCTGTCAAGCTAATTTGACTAGTATTGAGAATGTACTGGAAATAGTATACTTAATATGTGTAAACAGTACAAATGCTAAAAATTTATGATATTTTCTTGTGACAATATAAATTACTCGTGCAACGCTACTAAAAAGTTGTCCTTACTTTTTTTTAACATTCGTAATTCTAATATAGCTTATATTGGAGCATAACTTTAAGTCGGCGTAGATTGATTCAGAAACCCCGTTTTTTTTAGCGCTATCCGTTTTTTTTATTGTTATTTATCGTTATCTCGATTTTTTATGTCTATTGTCTCCTAAGAGATTGGTATATCGATGGATTTTTATCGTATATTTAGCGACAAAGATGCTATACTGTTGCTCATTCCCACCCTGTTGTTTTAACTTACACTGTTTAGACCACCTGATACAGATGAAGGTTCTATTCAACACACAATTATGTATTTAGCTGTAAGGCCATTGTTATCTTTCTACCCATATGATTTATGCAAATATATATTTCCTTGCCAAACAAACGTATCAAAATAAGCAGATCCGCTGCCAAAACATAGAGATAACTTTATAGGTCTATATTAATTAGTGAACCCCCATGTTTCCCGTGGTACGAGGTCTACAGAATTCAATTTATCCTTGAGGGCAGCCGGCGCCCGTACTGTATTAGATCTTCATCTGTTTAATCTATACTCTGAGCCGGCACTGATTAATTATATAGAGATGAGGATATACTACCTCCTTTATATGTATTCTATGACAGTTTAATTTGACAAGTGTCCACCCGTACGACTTAAAAAAATATTGGCGTGTGAATCATCATACCAGCCATTGAAAGTCCACGGCTGGACCTAGAACTCCTCTAGAAAAGGGGAATGTTGCCCATAATTGCCGTGCTGTGCAAGCGTGTTTGCAATCGCAGAGCGCAGTTTTCGCGACGGGGATGCTGCTGCCCATCCCCGCCCTGTGCATTTAAGCTGCCAAAACATTGTAACTGCATAGATGCAGCTGCATTGCAGGAGCATGGATATACCGCCATGTGTCGGTTCTGGTACCTTAGCCGCCTCTTACGACACCTGGAACAGGGGAAGGTACTACTCTACTATGCCGGTACCTCACGGCTTATATGAATAAGATGTCTATATTTCAACGTTACATACATTTATGTAAAATAACCAACACACACACATCTTATACATTGCACTGATTTGGAGATGAGTTGCTTAAAGCATTGTGTTACGGATATCAGACAATAGAACAAACACAAATATAATACTAAAATGTATGTTTAACACATCGCCACAGTACAGACACACAATATTAATATTTGTCCTGGGTGGGGATCAAACCCCTTGGCGCACAAGAAAGAAACAATAAATTAATATTTTTTTAAGTTTATTCAATTTAAATAAAACTTTCAACAATACTACTTATTGTATTAACCACTAGCTGTGCTCGCGACTTTGTTCGCGTGGATTTGTGACTTTGAGCAGCATATTTTCTTTCGAACTACAAACTTCTACGCAGCGCATGCAACGAACGAAAATATTCACCCGTTTTTGCCACATTTTTAATCAATGCTCCGCTCCTTTCGGACGTAGCGTGATGATATATATAGCCTAAGCTACTACTTATTACGTAAACTAAATAGTTTACGTAGATGCCAGTGAAAGCAACGTAAAGCAATGGAACAATCAGACAGAAGGACAAAAATTGTAAAAAAATAAATTTTGGTATGTGTACCGTATATACATTAATAAAAAGGGGTTATTTTAATATTACAAACAAACTGTCCGTATCTTCGCACGCGTTGTATTCACTTTTTATCGCTCTAACTGCTAAACTACTACTGTGTAAAATATCGTGGATCCCTTAGTAAAAAACATTTTTACATTTTTTGTTCGACGTTTCGGTTACCTTGCGGCAACCGTTCTTAGTAATGACAAAATATATTGTGCTAACATTTTAAAGTCCTTACACTACCAGAAAATCCTCACACAACATCTTTTGAAAATATTACATCCGGAATATATCACAACCAATGTGTATTATAATATTATCTGACACCTAAACTGCCAACATGTTAAAAATTACACTGGTCAACAAATATTTGTAACAATAAAGGTGTTGGCTAATTTTAAATTACCTACCTATCCTCATTTTATAATCATATTTATGTTGACTCCATCAGATCTAGTTTTCATGTTACATCTACTACCCACAAAATTAAAAATTAACCGATTTTGTTTTACTTTCGCGTTTAAAGAATTTGTTTATTTGAAGAGCGCAGTGGCTTTTTCTGTTTTTAGAGTGAGTTGATTCTTAAATAATGTCAAGAAAGTGTAAAAATGATCCTAACAAGTTCTGTTATATTTATTCTGTTACATTACTTTCAAAACTTAGCTTAGGAATTTGACACCATTAGTAACTAAGTTATATGAACACGATTTTAGTTTTGCCATCGTACAACAAGACAAAGCGTGGGTTCCACACATCTGTAATGTTACATGGGTGGGTCTTCTCACTGGATGGGCGAAAAGATCTCGATATATGCCTTTTGCAATTCCTATGATATGGACGGAACCAACGAACCACTCATATGATTGTTATTTTTGTCTTACTGATACAAAAGGTATTACAATTAAAAGCAAAAGTAAAATTAAATATTACCTACTGACCTGCCTTTAGCTAAAAAACCGATCTCATATTGAAGATCTACCGGTACCAGAACCACCTCAAACTAGTGATCTGTCCCTTACGCCAGAAATCGAAAAAGAAATATTGGATCGTTCACTTTCAAGAAGCTTCCTCATTCATATCTAATGAGCCACATCTTCTATCACAAGGAGTAAGAGACTTGGTACGTGACTTAAATTTGTCCAAACAATAGGCAGAACTTTTGGGCTCTCGATTAAAGGGATGGGATTTATTACAACCTAAAACAAAAGTATATTACTTTCGCAATCGAGATAAAAATGTCTATGGTGTAATGACTGTTTTGGGTATAAAATATAAAGCAGAAGAGTGGCGTTTATTTATTGATGGCTCGAAAGTAGGTCTAAAGGCTTTTACATATCGATAATAAATTTTCCTCTATCCCATTAGGTGATTCTTCTAACATGAAAAAGTTAAATTATCGTTAAATTTATCTTGGAAAAAATTCAGTATAGCCAACTCAACTGGAATATTTCTGGAGGTTTGAATTGCCCTAATTTTAGGATTACTTTGTTTTATTAAACCAATGATTAAAATATTATTAAATCATTATGTTAAGCAAGACTGGCCCAAAAGACAATCTCTTAGGACAAAAAGTATCATAAACTTTCCATCGGTGCAGCCTGAGAATGTATTTTTACCACCTTTACACATAAAGCTTAGGCTTATGAAGAACTTCGTAAAAGCTATGGACAGCAGTGGTGACGGCTTTTTATATTTAAAAGAAAAATATCCTAAGCTGAGTGAAGCAAAAATTCAAGAGGGCATATTTGTTGGCCCCCAAATCAGGCAATTGATGAAAGATGATATTTTTAAAGAAAAGCTTAGTAATTTAGAAAAATTTGCTTGGGAATATTTCATGAAAGTAACTTCCAATTTTCAAGTGACTATAAATCATTATCGCGAAGCTTTTATCAACTTATAAGGCTTTGAGCTTTAATATGTCATTGAAAATACATTTTCTCCATTCACATTTAGACTTCTTTCCTGAAAATTTGGGCGCCGTCAGCGATGAACACGGTGAAAGATTCCATCAAGACATTTCTACCCACCCATAGTGGAGCCCACGTATGTTAGCGTATTACTGTTGGACATTAAAACAAGACGTTCCTGAAATACAGACGAAAATCATAAAAGTAAATTCATATTAATGTAACAATAAATCGAAATAACTTCTTTTTGTATAAAAATTAAAAATTTCTAAAATGTTAAAAAATTGTATTACAAAAAATATATTCGTATTTGAAGCATTTTGTCCTAAACAGAACTTTACAAAAGTTTTCATGTTACATGCATAAAATGTTTTTTTTACTCGTGTTATGTCAATGCTTTCCTTAAAAAACATATCCCGTGAGAACCAAACTTTATACAGGAAAAGAAGTAACCTTTATATTATTTCAGACTATATTTTGTGTTTGTGTCAAGTTAGATCCAGACTCATTTAGCTGTTCTGGTGCTTACTAATCTTTCATGTTTTTTACATTAGAATAATTGATTTACCGGCAGTTTTTATAATTTTAAAAAAGTATGGACGTCCTACGATATATGTAATGATAGATTGCACACATTTATATTTCCCATGTATATTCCATTTGTTAGCTCTAAAGGTATTATAGTGTATCAGCGTTGTAATAGTATACTTTTCCTTTGCCTGGCGACTGCACTACGGCATACGGTGAAAGTTGATTTTTTTCTAGTAAATAATTAAGAATTTATCTGGATTTTTATAAATCCAGATAAATTCTTAACTTAAGAATATTCAAATACTTTGGTAGTATAACTTGAATCCTGTTCCATTTATACGCTGCTCCATTGTTCGAGCCCAGAATATATGCTGTCATTCCAAAGCGTTTCATAATCATTCTACATTTACCAACTGTATGTACAGACAGACGCGCATTACACAAATATCACGTCTGCCTCAAACATGGCGGTTCGGTTCTAACGAGCACTCGCGGGTGTTGCCAAACTGACTAAAGTACGCAATATGCTTTTTACCTGTTCATATTTTAATAAAACAATAACGTCTGCTGTATCTAAGTGTGTATAAAACCTATATTTGCATTTTTGGCAAAAAAAAACATAATTTCATAGTAAGACATATGAGTATTTTTTATTTGTATTCGTTGTTGAAAATGAGGGATATTAGAAACAATTATATTTTTCGTGAAGTACTTCTATTATAGAAATTAAAAATTAATATTATTAAAAGAAAGTTTAGTATTTTGACTAATTAATTCTCATTCCATCATCCCAAATTAAAATAGTACTGTAAGCTAAAGGACCAAATAATTATTTCTCAAAGTATATTGTTTAAGTTTTTTTATGTAGTTTGATTATTGCTACATTTTCTGTTTTACACACGCATAATTTCACATAAAAAGCAAATCACGTAAGAAAATTGATTATTTTAAAATGTTTTTCTTTATCTTATGGGAAATGGTAATGCAGAAAGTTAATCTAGCAACACTGGCGTTTGCTCAAAGACAGGAAAAGGGTTGCGAAGACTAATTATTATTACATATTGAGCCATCAACGTAATCCAGAGCCGCCGCGCGCTGGGATTGTTTCTGTCGACTAATGACTTCCGCTAATGGATTTAATTTTCTCTTTGCAACCAACTTTATATATTAATGATGAACATACATCTTTGAAATGATATTCAATGTTTGTAGTTGCTTAATTTATTACCTATTAAGTTTCTAGCTTAGATATAGCAAAATAAAATTTGTTCGTAGATTTTATATCTTCTAAGTGACGATAACTAGGTTTTATTCTATTAAACAAAATTAGTTAAGACTTGTTAAATTACTAGTTACAAACGCGTAAATTTTAGTCATTATTATTATAACAGCCATTGGAAGTCTCCTTTAAGACATAGGCCTCCCTAAGAAAAGGGAAATTTGCCCATAATTGCCGCGCTGGAAAGCGTGTTGGTAATCGCAGAGCGTAGCTTTTGAAACGAGAATGCTGCTGCCCATCCTCACCCTGTACATTTGAGCTACACTATTTCCGATAAATAATCCGCCAATTGTCGGTTTTTGTACCTTAGTCACCTCTTACGCTATATGGTTCTGAGGGAAGTACTATCCTATCCTGCCGGTACCTCACGGCTACAATTTTAGTGAATATCACAAATTTATTGTTATTTCTTAACTAGACCTAATAAAATAGCTCAATACATAACACTCACTGTGCTTTGTGAAGGTTGACATATGAAAGTGTTACATAAGTAATTCGAATTCTAATGGTATAGGTAGTAATACGATATACCTTGTATTATTAGCTTGTGTTAAGCTCACAGAGCCCAGACAGATTTGAGAGGAATGTGTTGACATTGGCATAATTATGCTGCCTTTTTTAACAAATAATATACTTTCCGTCTTTCATAGAAAACAAGTTAAAATGCTTGGCACCAAAAGTATTATTATAACCTTACAAAGATAGAGTACTAATTAAT
The DNA here is from genome assembly GCA_020976665.1 of Heortia vitessoides. Classification (NCBI taxonomy): domain Eukaryota; kingdom Metazoa; phylum Arthropoda; class Insecta; order Lepidoptera; family Crambidae; genus Heortia; species Heortia vitessoides. The sequence goes on along the minus strand of JACJUM010002878.1, from coordinate 9,984,211 downwards.
TTTCTTTTAACCGACAAAGCAGTCGAGCCCATTCTCCGTTGGATGTTTTTCATCTGGTACTGTAGTTTTTTCGGTGAGCTTCAATTAGTTTGGACGAACAGATAGTAGCAAACATCCATCAGTCAGGTCCGCAAACACGACAGGCCCAGCAGACGAACTCTATGACGCCGACAGATTGCATTTTACAAAACTAGTTCATATTTCAAAGTGAAACCTGCAAAAATATTTTGTCTGGTTACTACAGATTAACTTATAATCTAAAATTTTATAACATTTACAGGTTCGCAACTCATATTTAAACTACTTTCTAACAGCTTTAAATCGCAGTTTATTTAATTTCAAGCGTTTAGCCGCAAGGTAACCGAATAAAAAAAATAATAAGGAAATCCCGCTTAGAAGCTGTTAAATAAGTTGTGTTATTATACAAATCTGTCAGAAAATTGCAACTAGATTGGTATCGTTAGTCTGTAGCTGCAGTCTAACGATTTCGTGCTTACTCCAGATACAATAGATTTTGAGCTCAGATTTTGAGTGTGACTGTAAAACAAAGTACTTTGTCTTTGTTTCTCGGTTGTTCGTTGCCCTAAGGTTATGAACAATTATATATTTTACCGTTTTATATCAATACGTATAAAGATGACATCAATCGGATTGTAACAAGTTATTATGACATTTCATGCGTATTTTCGTAATTTTACCAAATATTTTATGATCGCCAGTAAATCTTAAATATACACAGATCATTAAAGTTCTGCAATAATTTCATGTCTCACAAATGTTGCACATCCTAACAATTATTAAAAACGCGAAAGTTTGTATAGATGATTCTCGATTGTTTCTATTTCACGCCGGAACGGTACAAAGATTAATAGTCCCGAACGTAAACGTAATGTGTTATATAGGTTACTTTTTATCCCGAAAACATGTTCCCGTGGGATAGACTTTGCTTTTTGTTTCTCTCTAAAAAATCGGCAAGAATGTTTGCACAGTTCAGCTGTCAGAGAGCGACATAGATATATACCTCTTTATGGAATAACAGCAATCCTTCAGTAATTACATATAAAAAAAGAAGTAGAAAGCTGGTATTCAACATCATCATATTAACTATAGGGAGTCCACCCATGTCTTTAGAAGATCCCTTGTAAATTTTATAATAAGGCTGTCTTTCGTATGGATACAAGGCGATATAGGAACGCAGTGTTTTCGAGTGTATGATATCCATTCCTACCACACGGCCCTGTCGCAGACGGTTCTGCGGGCTATGACTATTAAAACTTCAATTTGTTAACCCATATGATCTATATATATACTAAAGATACATGCAAGAAATGTTTTGCAAGTTCAAAATATATCTTTAAGCGTATTCTTTTGATTAGGCAGGATTCGACAGGGAAGAAATTTAAAAGAATATGGTGATTACCTCATTCAACTGATAAAAAAATACCAAAATTGTAACCGACTTATAAATATTTCAATGTCTACCAAATTTGACATTGGAACACCAGCTTGTCAATCCATTTGTGAAATTTACATGAATAAACTGTTACTAATTACAACTTGCATTATTTTGGATATTTTGTGCACGGTTTTGAACGTAATATATTTTTATTTCTAGATCTATCATTTGGCCTGATAGTAAACAAATATTTTAGGGTTGATTTGTCTCCAAGTTAGAAGATGATAAATCAACAACTCGTTTCTTCTCTTTTGTGGGGTACCGGCAAAGTAGTACCTCCCCCTGTAGTCTTAAGACGCGACTAAGGCCGAACCGACAGATGGCGGTATATGATATACCGCCATCTGTCATCCCCGTCCCGAAGCTATGCTCTACAATTTCTAACACGCTTGCTCAGCGTGGCTGAAAGAAGATGATGAGGAATATGTTGTCGGACGAGGTATGTCTACCGTTCGTTCCATTCTTCCCATTTTATAACTCAACCCGCAGCTGCAACCCGCCCCGATTTTATCCGAGCAAATAGATTTTTTATCCCGCTGGTCCCATTACCGGGAAGTTTTAATTCCGTTTTTGGGGCTTCAACATTAATATTTCACATTATTAACAGGTAATATATTTTTTCCCATTCAAGCTTCCTGACACCGCTGGAAACCCTATTTTCCCACTAATAGTTTCTAAATATATAGAAGTGGTGGCTCATTAATATTATTTTAGAACAATGTAATTTTTTTTATATTCTATTCTATGCACACAAAATTCCAAAACGAATATAATATTCCTGTGCCTATATAATATTTTTTCCCAGAACAAAGTTTTAATTAGAGTAGATTAGATTTAGATTAGATTATCTTAGATAGAATTATAGAAAATATTCATTCATTAGAGTTTTATTAAATCAAGTCTGAGAGCAATATCACGAAATTTCAAAAGAGATCTGACCACAAACTAAAATGTTGACACACAGACGTTGTTCCTTTGTTGACCTCTTTTTATCTAAAATATGAAATACAATAAAACCCATTGATTTTTATAAAAAAAAAGTACCAAACAAACTATATACCCTCACAAACTTCGCGTTTATAAAATTAATTAAACTCTACAACAATTCAAGGTGGTAGAATTCTAGAATGTGGCTTTGTTTGTACTGAATTACCTGAGCAAGAGGAAACAAAAAGGGTTGTTGCCTAGAATACATCAATACTGCTCACCCCTAGCAGGGCGAGGAAGCATAGTAATGCCATGAGTCAGCTGTCCATCCGACTATCAATCAATCTGCCAGCCGTGTGATGACCCATTTGGCAATAGAACCGTGTCCACGCGCCAACACTGCGAACAATGCTGGCCAACAGTTATTTACAATAAAATCAAAATATACATGATCTCTTACTAAGTTCAATACAATTAATGTGTACATTTTCCAAACTGTATAATAGCTATTATTATATATTTACTCGAAGTCCACAAACAAAAGCCGTCTTCATTAATATCTCACTCTCACCTATTTCTACAGCTAAATAGTAGTATTTGCATTGCTGTGTTGCAGTTTGAAGGGTGAGAGAGGCAGTGAAATACCTGGGTAATGTGTTATAAAATCTTCAAGTTACAAGGTTGGCAACGCGCTAGTAATCCTTTTGATAATACGATATGTATATGGCTATATATATATATATATAAATTTTGATCCGAAGAATAAAGATACCTCTTCTCGTTCAAAGATAGACCGATTCTTACGGAAGACGTCTTTCTATAAATATATCCATCGAAATCTTATTACTATACTTCTTTTTGATTAGTTCACGACATAATAAATGTAATACTATCCCTCAGCAAAATATTTAATTTTGTAAATTAATGAGCCAACTTTATGGTTGAAAAATTTTAACTCGTTGTTAACTTTTAATTAAATTTTCACCTCGAAAGCTTTTATTGCTCTTGTTTCTGACGCAAAATATCATTATCATTCATTCCAGCGGACAGCAGCCACCGAGAAGTTATCTTATTTTATAATTAATGATCGATGTTTTTCGCTCACTCAACCCAATCTGTCGAAACGAATTCAATTACCGCTCTAACAATAGAAAAACTTATTACAGTGTAGTAATCAAATACGAAGAGTTGGATCTGGTTACATCTGAAACTATACTAATATTAAAAAAAAGGAACGATATTTTTACTTGTGTTAAAAAAAAAAAATTATCATTAGAGACCTGCTTTTTTACCGAGTAACTATGGCTATGTTATATTGAAAAAAAATAGAGACCGATTCCTAATACCTACGTTAACAGGATTTGATTTTTGTACGTTTGTAAAAAATTTAATCTCTTTCATAAATAGAAAATCACATTATCAGCAAATGTCATTTTGTATACCAATATTATCACGTAGAGTGGAATTAGGTCAGTGAAACCACGGAGCGCTGCTAGTATACCATAGTATTCTTGGGTATCACAATAGATATTCGTCAAGATATCAATCTCACGAATATTCTTACTTCTACTGCTTTTGCTACATATAAGATCCGTCAGAGTTTAGTTCAGTTTATATCATAGTAAATTATGTATCATCAGACTTCTGACATGAACGATATATTTGTTTTGCAATAGAGATCTATTCAGACGATATAGTATATGACTGAAAGAGGAATCCCTTCAGGAAAACAAACTCTCCAGCTTTATAAGAATAATAATACAAAATATATAGTTTACATCAAAAATGGTCTGTACTACAAATTGTGCAAGTCACAAACTCGCGAAAATTAGTTGTGTGGCGAATAAAGCTTAGAAAACACTAGGCTTCAAAGTACTTAAGTTTTGTACACATACGTTTTGAAATAAAACAAAACCTCGCCCTAAATAGGAATGTTATACACAAAAACGAACATTGTCTAGAACTGTGCCCCAAGCTTTTACGTTCACAGGTATCAGCATTGATAACTACAAAAAAGAGATTTAATAATACCTTAATAAATGTCTTTTTCTAACCGTGAGGTACCGGTAGAGTAGAATAGTACCTCTGTGTCAGGTATCGTAAGAGGTGACTAAGGTACCAAAACTGACAGGTGGCGGTATATCCATCCGAATTAGTGTAGCTCAAAAGCAGAGGATGGGGATCGGCAGCAGCATCCCTATCGCAAAAGCTTTGCTTCCGCGATGCGATTGTAATCCCGAAGGATCAAGTTAACGTGTAATGTTGTTCAAATAAATATCAGCCAATGCTGACTTTCTACACTTGCTATATTGCTGGCGCTTCATATTTAGTTATTAATATTATTAATTACGCTTCAGTTATTAATATTATTAATAATAAAAGAAAATATAAAAGAAATTATAACAAAAATCATATATTTATGGACGTTCTTATTAGAGATAGAATATGTAATGGCATTTTAAAAGCATCTAGGTCATCTCTAAAGAGGGTTTACTTTATATTCGTTCATCAGTATTCTAAGCGAGACCCGAAAAAGCCGTTGCTGTCTCGAATTCTTTATCTAAATCTCGAAGTCAGTATCTAGCGCGACATGAAATAATTTCGAGACATTTAATTTACAAATCTGCATTGTTAGAAATCAATTTGAACAAATCTAAGTGCGAACGGAATTCCTGCAGATATTGTCTAGTTCTTGAAGTCTTTTTATTTTAACATTTCATTATATAGTGTATATTATTATAATATTAAGCCATATATGCATCGCTTAGGAGAGCTAGCTTAGATATTTAGGTAAATAATAATGATTAATTCGTTATCGAATACCAAGGAAACAAAAGAACTTAAATTAAAAAGGACAATTACAGTATCCTTATCGTATAAAGCAATTTCTTCCCGGCAAAGAATTCATTCCACACAAATAACAAAGACGACGTGCTTATTATAAAATGTTTAGCGAAAGTGCATTCAACGATCGGACGTTTGAACCGTAAATGTTTTATGAAATGCTTAGACATTTTAGTAATTGGTATAGTATTATCTCGTTAGACAACATAAGAAAAAATTAAAACTTACACTTACTTTAATAGAACGAATTTTATTACTATTAACCAACGAAAGTAATTATTCAAAGGGTGTTAGCGGCCTTTCGTAATCATGACGACAACCCTCCCTTGTCTCTCAGCAGAATACAAAATAAGTAACACTTTAGCTGGCACAATGTATATTTTGTCATTTTGTCTGCTTTGCGTTTTGCATTTTGCATCTTTTACATATAGCAAATATAAATACAGAACAACTTTTCGTATCTCTTTAATTTTATCTTACCATCATCATTATTTTGACTATACCTACCTATAGCAAAAAGAACTAATCTTAACATTTACAAAAAAAAAATTGTTATCGAATGCCTAGGTTCTAAGCTCGCTTTACCTACGAAAAGCCACATATTTTATTCTTTACCAGGTTAACTTTGGAATTTTTCTGAAAATTCCCGTGTCCATACCTAAGATACCAAACAAACATGATTTGTTACGACGTTTAGTGACATAGATCTAGACATAAAATTGTACGACACCAAGCTAAAAGGAGTGTAACGCCATCTATTCAAAGACAATGAAACTAAATCTTTCTTGAAAAGCCTTCTCTTTATTCATGTACGGTACATATTGTATGAAAGTTTAACATATCGAAAAGAGATGGCGTTTCAAACCATTATTTAATAAAAAATCTAAAATTCCTTGGTCTACTATTCTTTGATATATCTTGCGCATACCTCAGAGCCTTTATTTTCTCTTTGTTATGTTTTGTAATAAAGGCACGTAAAAGTTGCGCTGGTATAGAGCTTTCATAGGTCTAAAAAAATCTGCTTCTAAATACAAATATGTTACGATACTTAATTCAAAATGCACCAATAATTATTTACACCTATATAACATATTCTGCGACCAACCAACAAATCTAGCATTGCGTTTTATTTATAAGGTTTAAAGATTTTAGTCTTAGTCTCTATGAGTCACAATGTTTCTTTTATATGATTTACTTAAATACGATGTTAATTGTGATTTAGGGCAGCATATTTTCTTTCAAACAATAAACTTCCACACAGAGTGCGCAACGAACATAAATATTTCGCCTGTTTTGCCACATTTTTGAATAATGCTCCCGTCTTATTACTTGCAGCGTGATGTTATATAGCCTATATTTCCTTTTATTATATCAGCTACCTGCCAGTGAAAATCCTCAAAGAAATAAACACAAACAAGCAAAAAAATGTAATCATTATATTATGTTATATGTACTATGTATAATGCATTTGATAATAAGCAGTTATTTTAATATTAAACAAAGACACTCCTAGTTTATATATAAAAATTTGTATTGTTTATTTATTGGTCTATTCATAAACAACATCGTATCAGAGCATTTTTTTAAATGTCTTAAATTTTTTATGATTCATGAAAGGACGTATTCAAATTACTTAACTCCAACGCTATATTTTTACTAACTAACCATATTTAAAAAAAGTATGTGTATGTAGCTTATTCGTCAGAATTTAAATCTATTTTTTCTCTATTATATTGATAATTACAAGAATGAAGATAAATGAACAGATAATAAGCATACGACATGGACAGCTATAATGACAAATAATATCTTTTAATGCTTTCTAACCTTGATTGATCGAGGCCTTAATAATATAGCTGACCTAATTCGCACAATGATTTCGCTGTCACTCGTCTAATACAGCTATTGGCTATAATATAAACCTGTTACAGAGCAAAATAATGTTAAAAATCGTCAATTAAGAAATAAGGATATTAAAAAAAAGGTCTGCTCGGGTTCTGCAGTCACAGTTTTTTTTATCAAATAAACAAGATTCATTGCTAAAATTCCTTTTCAATTCAAATGTACTGAAGATTCGCAAGTCACAAGCACATCGCAAGTTAATGTAGGTACTTTAAAGTTACTGCCCAGTAAGGAGGTATTTTATTTGAATTATTTATTCGTCTGCCTACATCATCAATTACATGGGTATATAGTAATAAATAGGTACCTATTTTAAACTAAGGCTCCATCAGTGGTTGTAGTAAAGCTTTATAGTACCTCAGTGATATCGGAATAACATCTTCATACTCGATGTATACGAAAAAGACGTGAGATACCGGCAAAGCCGTAAGGTACAGGCTGAGCAGAATAGTACCTCCGCCTATACCAGGTATCATAAAAGGCGACTGAGGTATCAGAACCGATAAATGGCGATATATCCATCCGAAACAGTGTAGCTTAAATGCACAGGGCGAGGATGGGCAGCATCCACGTCGCCAAAGCTGCGCTTTGCGATTGCCAACACGCCTGTCCAGCGCGGCAATTATGGGCAAATTCCTCCTTTTTTGGGGAGGCCTATGTCCAGCAGTGAACTTTCAATGGCTAGTATGATGATGAAACAAAAATATTTCCGTAACACAACTTACCTAACCTGAAACTCTGTTCTGTGGTGGGCAGCATTTATTCAGGGCCTTTGCCATCTACAAATCTTGTTACGTGTTATATCCAAAACGGCTTAACTAATTCGCACGGGACTTTTACTTTTATAATTAGACTAAGACTGTTGTATAATAGAAATAAATCTGAATAGATTTAGTACACATAGTTACAGATCAATCTATACAAATCTGTAAACTTCATGATAAATTGGCATATTGTGAGGGTTTGCAAGTACTACTACATTAGTATGTAGTAGTACTTACAAACCGTATATATTATTATATACGAGGATAACTGACAAATAGTTAAGGGCATTTCCGCATCACACCAAACATCACAATATATAAAAAGTAAATAAGTACAATTATGAATGATATTATTAACAAGGACACGGGCTCAATCATATCAGCTATGAGAAGTTCACAGCCGGACATACGCATACTAAAAAGGGACAGAGCATAACTTTGCGACAAGGATGCTGCAGTCCACCCTTACCCTATTGTCTTTGATCTACGCTGTATCAGCGTATCTACAGATTCTAGTGTCTCCATCGACCTGGAACAGAGGGAAATAAAATTTTGCTCCAAGCTAGTACTGGGTACTATCGGTTTTCTTTCGGCAATCGGTTTTCTTTATTATTGTATAAGATTAACATAAGCTAAAAAATATAATATTGATAGTGCCGTGTTTCAAAATGATGTAGAAAAAATTAAACAATAATCTACTGAGAAGATCACATCTTTACCACTGTAATCATTATATCATGCCATGGACCATGAAATGTTACCTGCTAGACATAAATATCCCTAGCATTTGATTAGGCTCCCCAAGAAAGAGGGAATTTTGCTCATAATTACCACGCTGGGCAAGCGTGTTGGCAATTGCAGAGCGATAGTATAATAAACATTTCAACTTACTAATGTATCTTATACGTAATATGCAACTACATTTAGGGAACCCCATATAAAACTTAACGTTCCCCAGAACAAGGTCATATTATACCTAAGAAATTCCGCTCATGTATGTCGGATACACTTGCCCATTCCCAACGAACCTGCTTGTAGTGATTTATATAATAATAATACCTATTTTAAACATATGTCATATAAGCAGCGTTGTATGAAATGCTGGCTGGACCAGTTCGTTGTAATACCTACTAAATTTACAAAACTTCAGAAACAAACAATTTTTAAATTTGTTTTAACAAATCTAGAAATTGTTTTGTTCGTTGTACAACATTTTGATTATTAGACACTATCCGATACCGCTCTGGCTTCGCTCAGCTGCAGGATAATGGTCATTCATTCATATCGCAAATTATTTGTAGAACTAAGGTACAATACATTACAAAACAACAATACTACAGTACATAAGTTTTTATGTACTGTAGTATTGTAGACCTTAAAAAGACGCTGGTTGAACCTAAAATAGTAGATCAAACGATCTATGTAATGTATGTGCAAAAAGGTGATTACTTACGACATCACAGAAAACTCTACAATTTTCAGCTTTTTTCTTTCTATATTATGCACGTATACATATAAACCTTCCTCTTGAAACACTCCATCTATTTAAACCGCATCAACATCCGTTGCGTTGTTTTTAAATCTAAACATATATATGGACAGATAGACAGCGGGAAGTGACAGTTTTATACAATTTAGTGATATTTCTGATGGCAAATACGTATACTAAGCAAGAGCTCAACCTTCAAATCTGTCAATATTTCAGAATGATAATAGTTTAAACATTTACCTACAAGTTTTTACAGATTGATGTAGTTAAATCTGTGGCTCTTTGAACAGTATTTTTTTAAATTCCCACATCGGTCACTAATTTGTTACTGTCTGTGCCCGCGACTTCGTCCGCGTGGAATAGTTTTTTGGGTGCCATACCTCTTTACTTTAATTTTTATAAACCTTGAATGTCATGTTTATTTATATCGAATCAATGGCTTGATAAATAAGTTTCAAGTTTCTAGCTTCAAAAATAGCGATACTTCCATGCAACATTTCATCCCCCCTTTCGACCCCTCACAACCCTTTTTTCCAATTGAAAAATAGCCTATGTCCTTTCTCGGGGTCTAAAGATTGTCTGTGCCAAATTTTAGCAAAATCGGTTGACAGGTTTAAGCGGGAAAGCGTAACAGACAGACAGACAAAGTTACTTTCGCATTTATAATATTAGTAGGGATAACAAAAAGATCCAATGATCCAAAGATCCAATTAAATTGATTACAACCCATCGAATCGCCATGGTGGGTAAACTATTATCATTCGTATATGTACTGCTTTTTTATGACAAACTAAATAATGGGTCGTGCCAGCGCGAAGTTCACATTGGCAGTTGATGGATTAGAGAAATAAATAAATGGATACTCAAGTCAGTTGAAGAAAGATTCTCAAGTTATCGGCTGAATCCTAGTTGCAGTTTACACCATGGAATCAAAAAAAGCCAAATGGAATCTCGAAAATTTTCACTTTGAAAATATTTTCATTACCACTAACTGGGCTTTGTATGCGAACAGGGCACACCCTTTTATACCAAAAAAGGATACGTTATGGTGGATAAATTGTGTATTCATGCAAATTTTAACAGGTTTCTGTTTATTTTTACTTTCTTTTTCATTGATACTATATGATATACCTGATGGTCACTTTTTTGATGCCAGCAAAAACGCAATAATGGTTATCGTAGCAGTATCTGTGACTCTTAAATATCTCTCTCTATTATACTACAGACAACATCTTCAAGACACGATTAATTTTATGAACAACGATTTTAAGCAATCATTTACTTTTCCCGAAGATGACAGAGGGATTGTTATCAGTTACGCTATACAAGGTAACAAAATTAGTATCTACTGGCTGGTTGCTGCGACATTAACCAGTATTATATTTCCCATAAAGGCATTATCTATAATGGGTTATTATCTCTACAAAGGGGAATTTCAATTTGTCCCAACGTTTACTATGAGATACCCAGACAGACTTGAAGATATTAAAAATACTCCATTCATTTTCTGGTTTCTCTTTATAACTTGTGTAACTTTTGGCAATTATGCAGCTACAGTTTATATCGGCTTTGATCCGTTAGTACCAATATTCTTATTGCATATCTGTGGTCAGCTAGATATACTTAGCAAACGGATTGTTAATATATTTTCGGACAACGCTGACAAAAAAGATATAAACGAAAAGTTCAAACAAATTAACTTGAAATTGCAAGAATTGTATCGGTAAGAATATCGTATAAAAGAACAATTTAATCATATTCTTATTGCATTATATAATAAAATCTTTTGTTTATAACTATTTATTCCAGCATCTGTCATTCGATTAAAGTAAAATACACAATTCTGTTCGAATTCAATCTTAAGACCACAACTTTCCTACTTCCCCTTGCGATGTTCCAGGTTGTCGAGGTAAGATATTTTTTGTTCTAATCTCTACCAATAAAAATAATTTTCATTACTCATTCATTAATATTCCACAGGGACTTCGCGAACAGCGAATAAGTTTAGAGTTCCTCTCGTTTTGCATGTCAGCTATTTTACATTTTTACTTACCTTGCTACTACAGTGACAAACTGATGGAACGTGTAAGTGTACCGTATGCTATTCTATTCTGCAATTCTAAATTTAAATATGTTTTTTTTATATATAAATAGATTTATATATAAATGTTATCAATAGTATTATATATTTTATAAATATATTTTTTATATATTATTATTTTATCTGACGGGCCCGTTTTTAGTATCTCATGTTGTGCGCCAATTTCGTGAGTATGATCAACAACTAGGACAAAAATCTATATGATGATTATGTGTGTTTGTTCTGTGTCTGGGTGTTAAAATATGTATTTAAGTTTTTTATATGTGATTCCTTCGTAAGTGTTGTATTAATTTATTATTATATTATAATTTATTACTATATATGCGAATAGCCATGTTATTTTATATATAGTTTTGTAGTGTGTACTAAAGCATGTACTACAGTTATTAAAAATGAACACCACTTGAATTGATATTCTCTGGAAAATCCACATTAACTAGAAGTGTCAAGTGTGAAAACAAATACCAATCAGTACAGAAATATGATTTCTGTGCTATTTTAACTAATTTATTATTTTCTCAGAATTGTTGGCTATAAATCCATGTTTTACAAAAAACAACGGTTGTAGACCTTACATGATACAGGGTTCCTACGCGAGATATGCCTAAAATAAATATATTCATAGAAAACATGTCTTTTTTAGAGTGAGAACCTTCGAGAAGCGATATACTCGTGCGGCTGGGAAAAATATCCAGACAACAATATTCGGAAGACTATCATGATTATGATGACCAGGACTATATTGCCTTTGGGGATTAATACAATTTTTTACCCTATCTGCCTTGATACTTTTGCTGAGGTAATTGTTTGATCATATGTCATTCATGTTTGTGTGACGTCATACTTTTTTTTACCTTTTTTACCACTGCTCTGTCTTCGTCTTGGGACATAAATTAAGATATTGCGTGCTTCGTAGATTTTGAAGTGTTAAATGAAACTTTACTAATAACCTTAAACATTAAGTAATAGCTCAAATATTCGTTTTAGAATTTCAAAGGGTGTCAGCACGTAATATGGCGCAATGTTGGCTGATCAACTGAGAAATGATAATTGTAATTTTAGGTGTTGTTTAAACTGGGCGATGCCTTATAACTACTCTTTCCTGCAACCAGTTGCTGCATTTCAACAAGTATTGTTGTGTATTTACGTATATTTTACATGTTTCAATTTATATTAACTTTAATTTGTTACACTCGTCAAAATAATATGCGTGAAAGAAAGTTTCGATACTATTAACTTTAAATTGTAAATTAAATGCTAAATAATTATAATTCTGGCATAAAATTTAAAAATATTATTATTTCTTATTTTCAGATGTGCCGGCAAGCATATACCATCTTTAATCTCATGAATGCCGCTTGGTCTTAAAATGCTATTTTCTAATTTAGTTAATATAGATGACACACGCTAACACCAAATTTCCTTTCCGTAACATAATCTTAATTTTGTTAATACATTTATGCAATCCCCATACAAAATACCTATTAAAAATACAGTACATACGATTACTAATTATATACTTCAAAATGTTACTAACTATAAATTATTCATTGAATCATAATTACTATATATATTAGTGATTGAACATCTAATAGTTTATTCCTTTCACCTCTTGTCATATTTTTTTATAATTAATATATTTCGAAATTATTTTTTTGAATAAAATTATATGATAATTACTTTCAAACTGGAACTAACAGTAGAAAACAAAAAAAAATAAGTATACACCAATTGCCATTATATGTTTAAAAATCTATTATTGTAAAATGTCATTATGATAATTTATTGCCATGTCATTATGTTATAACATATTTTTTTGCCATACAAATACTACTAAGTACTTAGTAAATATTCGAATTTTGATGGTTTTGTTGATCTTTAGCTATATTTTTTCTAAATACTACCGCTTATTATATTAGTAATTAATATTAACTAATAAACTAATAACTACTCTATTAACATTATTTTTTTACATTATTTATTACTCTATTCACATAGAACCACAGTCTAAATGTATTCAGTTACTCATTATTTAATCTTGATAATTTGATTTGTCTCACCTCTAAGCCACACTGGTTGCCCCCACTTTTAGTCATAGTCTCCTGCGATTTGTTAATAAATACTTCGTAATAGAAAGTCTGAAGTGTATGACTTAACTATTGAAAATAATATTTTTGGATATTTTGTTATATTTATCTGCACTGTTCAATCATTTCTTATTAAATTTAATGAAACACGAAACATTGTTTAATTCAGCTCTGAAAATTATTTAATTAACAGTTGAAAAGTATCAATAAATACGGAAGTGTAATTAATTTTATACCAAATTCAGATTACAGTAAAAAAATTATCTGAACCCTTTAACGCTTTGTAAGTCAATATTGATTTTAATCAATAATTTAAAGTACATAGAGACTTACTGAAAATTTCATTACATCTTGATTTAAAATGACACTTCTGTACCAAACACAAAACAAATTTAATAGTGAGAAATGTATGTAACTTTTCTCAAACACGTTAATGGAACAATATGCTATTTGTTCAACGCAATGTGGCTATCTGGGTATACTCACCTTAATTTTAGGGTATTAAACAGAGTATAATACTAAATTCAGCAATCGATATAAATGATCGAGAAATAGAGAACTTAATTAAAGTTAGTTCTTACACCGGTCTGATATAAATTTTATATCGGTTGCTTAATACATGTAAATAGTTCGGGATTCTATAACCTTGCCTAGAGCTTCATGAACAGACGCATATCTCTAGCGTAAAGAACTCTTAGTAAGATTTGATGTGTGCTAGCATCCCAGTAGTTTAAGTTAAAAAATCCTTCCCAATGGGGATCTATATAATTCGTAGGGAAAATATTGTTAGACGTTAGGCAACACTGCAGACGTTACGTAATGAAAACCAAGTAATCTGCTTGGTTTACAGTGCAGTGTTGTACAACACGGAATAAGGATATAAAAATCTTGCTAACCATAGTCCATAGAATTTTCCTCTGTTTGGACAATAACTGAAAATTCAAGGTAAATTTAGACTAAGTATTTATACACAGCTGCAAAGAATTGAGGTAGTGTTGTTATAAGTCCTTTTTTATCTTATTTTTTTGCAGATATGATTTTTGCATTCTTGATTCTTCTAATAGCAGTTCCGGTAATATGCACAGAATCTATTCAGCCTGCATCCAATTCCCGTCGCGTGTTAGAATTCGTTGGAAAAACTATTAGACAAAACAAAGCGATATTATTCGAAAGAGAATCCAATGTTGTTCACATTTATACTCCTGTTTATTTAAGGGAAAAGGAAGCTTATACTGATTCTATATTTTTTGCTGAGGAGGGAAAAGGAATCTTTATTACATTTGGTGATAAAGCAATATGGCTGCTCGACGGCTACTCCGTTGCAGGTGATTCTAAAGGAAATATATATCTAGCATCAAATTACGGAGGCATATACAATTACAATACCATTGATAAATCGGTACATAGATTTGGCTGTTTAAAAAAGCCGATAAAATCTGTAGCGGTTGAAAAAGGAGGTCGCACCATTTTTGCGCTTACGTATGACAATATTTTATACACAGTTATTAAAGGTGGCACTACATGTCTGAGAGACGACCAAGTTCATGGGACATTGGCATTTGTTTTGGACAATTCGGACAACATTTATTATTATGATGAGAAATACAAAGTCTATGCGATTACGAGTAACGGACATATATTAGTCCATGGAATTCCTAAATTTACACACAATAATGCAATATTTGTCAGGCCTCCTATAGAAATAGATGCAGCAGTGTTTTTCATCGTTGATAGAATGGTGTATTTAATATTTAAAAACGGCACATCTCACGATACAGGCTTGTCTTTGGATCTTATGCCCGCTGCTATGTCTGTAGATCAGATACTTGTAACACTTTTTGCATTTAAAAATAAAATTTATGCATTTAGTTTTCTTATAGATTTATTATCAGATTTTCTGATCAAACCACCAACGAGTGTAAAGCATTGAATGATTGAAGGAAATTAACTTAAAGAATGGATACAGATTTTTTTCGTCATAATCCTAATCATACATTAAAAAAAACTTGTGTGAATATAGTGATTAAACTATATAATTATCACAACAAAACTAATAACGTAGTTTATTGAAATATATAAATAATTGTTATTTATGTAACCTGCTTATTTCCTATTTTATAAATTAAACACTTATAGCGTAGAAATTTGGTCTTTAATTGATCCCTGAATTATGATTAATAAAAATAACAATCTATAGCAATTTATTAAAGGACATTATGGAAATAATATCATAGCGCCTATTTTCGCACCTATACCATTGACAATAATAAGTGATAAAATTAGTTCTGCTTTTAAAATAACTTAATTCTAAAACAATATTAGTATTTTTAACCATGATACATATCTAAATATTTATATTTTCATATTCGTACTTACAGATGCGCAAAATATGCAAATAAAGATAAATGAAATTATAAGTAAGCAAGTGCGCAAGTACATATGCGTGAAAGGTATCTTATGCTTTTGGTGTTGTCAAACTCTCTTAGAAAGTGTGACATACCAATTGGTTTCTGTGATATATTCCGGCCTCTTCATTTAAGATCAGAGTATCAGTTGAGTTTCCCTTTAATGTCAGCATTATTAGTAAATATAACAGTAGACAACGTTATATTCCAAACACCACAGTGGTACAGTCAACAAGAATATTAGGGCAAAATACACATATTTTATGCCATTAAATTTTAGTGTATAATATATATAGATGTCTGTGTTAATGTTTTTTCCTGAATTATTACATTTATTAGTGTTAATTCCAAATATAATTATTATACTAGCTATTTTTTGAATTATTTAAATGAATAAATTTAACTAAAAGATAGTATAAATAGTATAATATCTGCTTTAATGGGCTCCTTTATTATTTCTGCATCTTTTATTTTGTTATCTATAAATAAGACTATAACCCTTCGGCAAAAGTTGTCCATGTATAATTAAATAATGCTGGTCTTGCTCTCGGATCCCTGTACATCGGAACGACTCTTGGTATTGTTAAGTTCTTCTCTGCAATTAAGTGTGCCCTTAAGGTCTTCACTATATCCGGATGACTTTCAGATATATCTTGAGTTTCACAAGGATCTTTTTTAATATTGTATAAACATACTTTTTCTGAAACACATTATAAATATGAATACTAACTGTTTATCGTAATAATAAACAAGAAATATTTAGTAGAACTTACCATTTTCTGGAAAACAAATATTGTTTTCATCTTGTTTCAATTGGTGATTACATTGTAATGTTAATTTAGCCCTCATACTTACATCTTCATCTATCTTTCCAATCTTTTTAAATACTTTAAATGCCTTACTTGTTTTTAACGTTTCCATATAATTTGGTGGTTTACCAACTATTCCCAGCATGTCCCCACCTTGGTAGTCGCTATAAAGTTTGTTCACATTACCCGTTACTAATTTGTAATCACCTAATATTACAGAATAAAAATCTTCATAATCATCTATTTCTACAATCTCGTCTCTACTTGATTTTTTATTCGTGATGATTTTATCCCAGAGATTTAAGCCGGTTATATTTTGAGGTGGTTTTTCTCCTATAGCTGCTAGCAGAGTGGGTAACCAGTCACTCACGTGAATGTTACCATCGTAATAGTGACTACTTACACTAATGGGAGCCCATATTGCTGCAGTAACTCGGACCCCTCCTTCAAAAGGAGACATCTTAATTCCCCTCATGGGATAGTTACTGCCATAATTAATAGAATTTCCAGACGTCATTGCACCATTGTCAGATATAAATACAATTATGGTATTATTCAATATTCCCTTTTCTTCTAAAGTTTCAATGACATCACCAACACTATCGTCTAATTTTTTCACCATCGCTAAGGACATATAAACATTACTTTACAAATGTATTAATGATATGTTTCACTTCGAATACTCAAATATATTACTTAAATATATATATTTAATACCTAGATGTAGTAGTTATAGAACACAAAAAACGAATCAACAACATAAAAAAACCTATGAATATCTCAATTAGTACAAAAACACCTGCTATTTAACAAAAATTATAGCAATACTATATTAGTAAAACGAAAAGCAAAATAAGAACCTGCAAATACTCTTCTCTCGGGTGACTCCACATGCCGCATAGCTCTGACATCATGAGGAGGCGCTTGTAAGATAGCACTGGCGTCGGACCCGTGGGGGGCATTATGAGACAGCATCAAAAATAGTGGCTTCGATTCATCGTGAGATTTTATTACTGTAAATATGAATCTAAATCAGAGTCGGCAAATTCAATAAATAGGTGGAGATGAAAAAGCTATTCTTTATTGAACAAGATCTATTTAAAATATTCATTAACAGTAGGATTTGACAGCGCTCTGGTAACGTTAGGTAACCATTTATAAATAAGTTTTTGTCGAAGTCGACCTAAAATTTTATTACAGAAACAGTTTTTAAACGAT
This sequence comes from Heortia vitessoides, assembly GCA_020976665.1. Classification (NCBI taxonomy): domain Eukaryota; kingdom Metazoa; phylum Arthropoda; class Insecta; order Lepidoptera; family Crambidae; genus Heortia; species Heortia vitessoides. The sequence goes on along the minus strand of JACJUM010002878.1, from coordinate 9,966,209 downwards.
TCTTTGAATTTAAAATTAATATCTATGAATTTATTCTATTATATGTATTCATATAAAATTATTACACTTACTTGAAATGGCTTCTTCATTGTACAAATCTGTAATGTATCCCTCAGCACTCCAGGCCACTGTTTCATCTCTAAACAAATTCATACCCGATGCTCTAACAGTTCCAAGCTGCATAATTTTAGCATTATTAGCAGTTAAATTTATCATACATCATTATTGTACACACTACACACACGTAAATCGGCTCCAGATACATATATATTTCAAAATTCTTATACTTCATTATACTTCAAAAGATCGCCAAGCCTTTTAAATGCATTCACCACACAAGCGTTTTCGCCCGCAAAGCCTTTTAAAAGCATATCAATGTCTATCCGACACATCGCCGCTTAAGCTGGACAAGTTTACAGTCCACGGCTGGATTTTAGTACTTCTTTTTTCTCCTGAAGTTTACTATGATTAACATTAATATTTCAATTACACGTGTAATTTTTTATCATAAATCTTTCCATTACGTTATATAGTGCGTTATTACCTAGTACTAGAGATCAGCACCATCGTTGTACGTACCATCTATTATCATGTGGCTATTATTTTAAAGAACAGTTTTGAATTCAAACTAATTAGGAATGAAATTAAAAGCTATAATAACCTGGTGCTCACTTCTTAAGACTATAGTTTTCGCTATGTAATGAATACTCATTGTATTTAAAAGCTAAGAACCAAATCGACATTTATTTTAGACATTTACTTACTTGCTCTGTTACTGTGTATTCGTAATAGTCTATGTATCCACCGATATGACCGAAATGTGAGTCAAATCCACGTTTAGTAGGCAAATACTGTTTTCTCGATCCTCCAACATGCCACTTTCCCACCAAATGTGTAGCATAACCCAGCTCTTTCAAGTATTGAGGTAATATTTTTTCAGTAAGATGGAGACCTCTGTCCTCACTGTTGACTAAGGGGTAACCTTGCATTCCTAAAATATTTAAAATGTATAAGCAAAATATTTATTGTGATAATATGTGTTATTTCAATAATAAATAATGTCATAATGCTTTCGAACTTTTTTAAAGCATTTTCTTTTTTTTCATTTACATATATAAAGAAAGAAACTTCTGATCAACATGATTTTTAACTTTAACGTCCTGCAGTTATTTGATTTGGATTAAGAAAATGTTAAGAAACAAAACAATTCAATTCAGCTCACCAATTCTATGTGCATATTTTCCAGTTAGCAGAGCTGAGCGTGATGGCGTACATATACAATGACTGTAGTATCTACTTAAAGCCACTCCTGAGTAACCTAAAGAATCTATATTTGGCGTTAAAATTTGATCAGATCCATGAAGACTCACATCATTCCAGCCCTTAAAGAAATTCACAATTTGTAGCAAACCATCCGTGGCCGTGTGGTATCGGCAGAGTAGAATAGTAACTCACTCTGGACCAGGTGACTAAGGTACCAGAACCGACAGATGGCGGTATATTCATCCGAAACAGTGTAGCTCAAACGGAACAGGGCGAGAATGAGATGCTGCATTCGCGCCGCGACGGCCACGCTTTGCTATTGCCAACACGCTTGCCCAGAGCGGCAATTATGGGTAAATTCCCCCTTTTACCACATCCAATTTTACGGCTGCTATGAAGATGATGTTCTTAGCATATTGAGTGAACAGTGGTGCATACATACTCAGTTAGTGTTTTTTTTATATTATGAAGTCAACATACGGTCCGCTTGATGGTAAAAGTGATCGCAGCCTATAGTCATCACAAGGATATCACTAGCACGTCGCCAAGCCTATGAACTGAAGATACTGTGTTACATTTACCCAGACTTTTCACTGCCTTCTAACCGGAACACAGCAATGCGCATTGCTATTTGGCGACGGAGGTGAAATTAACGTACCAATGCAGACAATCTTTTTAAGAGATCGATTTCATATAAGTGTGTATGTTGAGAAAAGTATTGTATTTTTAACTATGACATAATAATCATAGGCATAACTGCCTTAGGAAATTCACCGCTACTTACATAATGATATAATAGGATTGGGTCCTGTAGTTCTAGACTTTCTGTCTATCCACCACCTTGTACATTGAGATTGTCGGATACGTAGTCACCAAAATTATGGGTAAATTTATTTTCGTTTGTGTTATATTACGTGTTACTGTTTTATTACATGAGGCATTTAATTTAAAAACCCTCCAAAACGTTGACAAAATTTCACTAATAAAAAAAATTACTTATTACAAAAAATTAAGTTAGATAAAAGTAGGTATATTTTGAAAACTGTAGTTTGGAAACACTTTTGACAGAGTTTATAAGGTTTTTACAAGAATGAAAGGTATTTTGGTGGGTTTAGATGTTAACTTTTGATTATGGTGGAATTTATAACGAAGATTATTATTAATGTTAGCGGGTTTTCGCTAGATTTTATCGCAGGGGTAGCTTTATCTTAAGTTGTGTTAAAGTTTAATACCTAAGTACAGTTTGAATATTGTAAATTTACCCTATTGTGATGTTATAACCAAAATTAAATATGTAACATTATGTAACCAAATAAATGTATGCTTAGAAAGTATATATTTACGGGAATGACTCAAACAATATAAATGACAATTCTATAATATTGGTAGCTACCATGCTGTCATTTATTGATGGCGTCAATCTACATAACCCTTTATAGCCGTCATTTATCAAGTTTTATAACCAAATTTGAGCATACCGTTTTGCTTGCTCCACATTATGTTGCCATGTTGTCATTTTTTTCTCGGGAATGTAGGAATTATATTTTTTTACAAATTTTTAAGCATATTTTATAGGTAAAAGCACATAAAAGTTTCAACGGTTTTTGCAATTAATCAGATCCTTAAAGCGGATTTTGTGACAAACTATTTGACACAAATGAAGAAGAAATAATGGAAAATATTTTAAAAGATTTAAATTTGGTTTTGTAAAGTTGGATTTCAACGGGTTTCAAAACCAATTGAAACAGTTATCAATTGAAGATAAAAATCTAAAAGATATGTAATGTTCATAACATGTATGAAATATGTTTTTTCTTATTTGTGGTAGGACGAAAGGTCATCATCACCCGTTCAATGCACTGTTATAATAGTGTGAATAGATAATATAAATAGATTAAACCGGTTTAAAACTTACCAGGTCGTCAGCTATGATAAAGACTATATTTTTCTTCGCATTACAATCTGCTCGGTCGAATGTTACAATAGCTAATAACAGAGTTATTTTCAAGTAATATTGACACATTATCTAAAAAAGTTTGTTTATATTAACAAAGCAATGAGTATAAATTCATTGAAAACCTTTACTTATCCAAAGAACACGCAATTTGAACTGTCAAGAATTAAACGAATAAATTCAGAATACATTTATATTTGATTGAATATGTATTCATACTAAAGGAAAATATTTGCATATCTGTATGCCGACGGCAATGTACTGCATTAAAAGTTGGACTAATCACAAATTATTCACACTTAGTTCACACAATCTTTCTTGACTGGTAAATGTTATTTTAATTAAGCATGTTTTAGTTGGACATATTTTATTAATGTAGCAAAATTTTATTGATTACGAGATGATATAATAAATAAAAAATAATAAAAAACTACATACACACGAACCTGTCAAAAATTCAACTCTGGAGTTAATCTCTCTAATTAATAAAGAAGAAAAACATATTTTTGCCATTTTTTTATACAAATCAAAAATTAAGCAATACGAAACAATGAATCACTAACATTTTGTTTATCAACTTTTTATAGCCCTAATTAGATTAAAAAAGAAAAATAGTACATACCTTACGCTAGAATTTTACAAGTCAAATAATACGAAGCACACTGTTCAAATAAATCGCAGCAAGTCGAAAAAACGTGTGGCTGTACGAGACATAGAACGTAATCTGACCATTTACAAATACAAACATACTGTTTCTTGGCACCAGATAATTAGGTTTAAAAGCCATTCAACTTTCCATAGTTACATTCACCATTATATCAATAATTAATATTTTAAATATATTTTCAATTGATTGGTACAGTCCTAAGTTTGTTTTGTCATACAAAAATAAACTATTATAATCATGAAGTCCGCCACATTTTGCTATCAGAACCGAACGTCTATTATCACGGTGCACAGGAGAAATCTTTATCGGATTTCAACGTCAACTATCGCTTGTCAATTGTTTTTCAGCTGTTAAATAAAAATAAAACAATTTTCTTAATAGATAAAATAAAACGTATAATAAGGTACAGTTTACATACTTATAATTGCACATAAATTAATTATAAAGATTTTTCAAAAGTAATGCAGTCGTTAAAATCTGATATTTATGATATATAAATCTTATATGTACAAATATGTATTAAATTATTTCAGTAAATTAAAATAAATAAAAATCTACTATACACAAAGTCAATAGATATTATCAAAAATACGATAATTACTAGTTTGTTCTTCAATCTTTAAAGCATATCTGGTTATTTTATCGACTAAAGAATTAAAAAAATAAAGTATACAACAAAATATAGTTTAACCAAATTTACTTAATAAATAATTGCTTTTGTGTAGAAATATTTAATCTTAATATTTAAAATTAAAGGTACTTAATATAGATTACCACAAAACTATAACCCAAATAAACAAGAATATCACGAGGGGTTCTCGGTCATGAAACGTGACGTCGCATTTTATAATGACTCCTAAACTGAAAGAATGAAAACAGTTAATAAAAGACATAGGTCAAGGCAAATACTGTCTTGATATTATTTTCTAATTGTAGCAGAATATCTTGCAAGAATAATATTTGTGCAATTGCTACTTGATAGAAGAAGAATATTTATTAAACGTTTTCGTTCAGCGCATACATTACTGTTATAATATAAGATGATATTTAGTAGAAAAAAATCAACTTGTCTCAGGTGCCAGGCGGGACTGAACCTTCATCTTTTTCACACCGAGAGACTGCAATACCGAGGCCTTAGCGGACATGTCAAATTTTTCTTGGTGGTGTTTTTGTACTGAGAAGTCAGCGCCATTTATTCCATGTTGTAGGTAATTGTAATGGTAACCTACGAACACTGAAATGTTAAACTTTCCCAAGTTGAAAAAATCGATAAAGAAGAAATAGTTACTTATAAATCATTTAGTAGCTTCATAAATATAATTCAGCATTTTCTGTGTATAAAACCTTTTAAATTAATGATTTAGATTTATAAGTATGACATGACGAGGTAATTGATCATCATAGAGTGACTTCTTTAAGTCACTACGTAGATGCCCCTTAAAGTAAGACGTAATGTTAAAAGTAAAGTGTGTAAAGTGGTGTTTAATTAATTGCATTGTTTTCAAATACCTAGTCATAGCACTTGTCTCTGGTTACATAATAAAAGGTAACTGTTAAATAACTAAAATGCAAAGCATAAACCGTCGAGTCGTATTCGAAGCTGGAATATAAATTTTACTGTAGTTCTTTTGAATGCCGGTACAGTCTATAACGAGTGCAAATTCAAAAATAAATGTATGTCTAGTCTATCTTTACAATAGCTACCCCCAAAACCCTCTTTGGGTTTGACGTTGCTTGAACGTATTTTTCTTATATCTTACTTTAAATAAGTACTTTATGTATACATTGGATATTGAAATATAAATCTAACATTCTGTTGAAGTACAGTTTTCATGAAAAATATTAGACCTACTAACTCATTACAATATGGGATACTAACAAATGTCACGATTAATAAGTTATTACTTAAAACTAGGCTTAAACGGAGTGCCAACGGATACCTAAACAAATATCCACACATCTTTTAATGCAGCTATCAATTATAACACGACGCTAAGCATAAGCTATCTTGGATCTTCAAGACTTAGGATTCAAGTTTTCTTAACCATACCACAAGAAAATTACATATAGCAAACAATCACCTGTATGCACTTCACTACTCTAACCTACGCTCAATATCACTCCGGTTGTCAACTTTGTCTTATGCACAAAAAACTTTTGTGGTATTGTTACTCGTATCTAACTTTTTGATATATTTTTAAGAATGAAAAAGGAAGAATGGAAATATAAACCAATAATAACTAAAATACTTCAATTATAACGTTATTGTTATATTAGAAAAGTTTCTCAAGCAGATGGCATTCGCGCTCACACTGGTCTCTATCAGACCGAGATATCGTGTCTATGTGTTCTCGAGAACTTTCTATCTAAATTGTCTTATGTACCTTTTTGTTTTGTGATCATATGAAATCAATGGATATATGCTAACCAAATAAGCATTAATTACTTTATTTTTTTTACTGCAAAAAATACTTAATCTTTCACATATTAATTGATAATCAGCTATACATCAACGTTTTACTACTCGTAAATACAGAAAACCGTAAAGTTCCGATCGAAAACCTGTCGCAGCACCCTGAAGTCTAATAAAATTAACGTTATGTAATGAAAGTAAAGTAACATTTAATTTTACTTATTTTGGATTTATAAACATATGCTTACTATTTTAATACTCACGCTAACCAAATAGAATCACAAAACATTTAAGTCATTAAGCATACACCTGCAATTAATCGATCTACTATATACGAATTAATAATGACTCATTATTGGTGTTGAATTGTTGCCACTCTGATCGCAGTCGTGCATTATTTTTTTCATAAATTTAAAACACACTTCTTAATAAACACAAAAAGTTTCTAAAACCAGTCGTATCATTACAATTAACGAGTTTCGCTTTAGTTGTGTTCCATGGGTTATTTCGTGACGTATTCCTATTAGTCTTTACTTCTTTAAGGTTGGAAGAAGTCGTGTTACTGTAAATCCATGGGCACCATATGTAGTCAAAATTGGAAGGGTCAGCTTGACCTTGGAGGTTCGAAGGTCCCCTCTTCATTTGCATGGACCAGAGAGTACGCAATCGGCTGCTCAATAATGTGGCTATTTTATTTGCGTCCTGCCAAAGATCGTGTCTTTCCATTGGATCGCGGCGGATGTTGAACAAGCATCCTCGTGCTGAAAAAGCATTAAATTATTTATATATATGATAGGATTATCGTAGTCACAAACACATATACTCGTAAGAGAGTCAGTGAAATGAATGCGCTCGGAACACATTTAATATAATACGAGTATCTACACGATGTGGATCGTACGCTTGTTTGTCGACTTAATCATAACAAAAAAATCTATAGAACTTACTTGGCGATGGAACGCAAGGTGTTGGATCTTTAACAGGATCTTCTTGTCTGATTACCGTTGCTGATCTAGTCGCTAAAACTTCATAGAAATCCAAATACATGCCCTTGTTTTCTAGAATTCTAGCTGTCTCGCACGACCTCAACGCAGGGTAATACTCTGGGGTCGCCCCCTTGATGCTCATCAATTCAGCTCCATAATAACCGTTACTGAGACCTGTCACATTTCCTACGACAATTTTATAATCACCCGCTCGATACGACGCGTACATATTCAGATCGCTGTCTTCTAAAGTGAGAAGAACTTCTCTTCTTCTCGATTCTGCGTCTTGCAGTATTGAGTCCCATTGATTTACCCCATCGATGCTGCCTTTGAGATTACCGCCAGCAGCCGCTATCAGTGTTGGCATCCAATCCGATATGTGCATCAAACCGTTCCAAACCCTAGGTTGGAGTGACGAGTGCCAAACAAAAGCAGGCACCCTAACGGCACCTTCCCATGGCGTGTACTTCTTTCCACGCAACGGCAGATTTACACCAAAGTTTGTCATCGATCCAGTAGTAGGAGCACCGTTGTCAGAAACGAAAATAATTATTGTATCATCTAGTATATTCTTTTCTGCCAAGGCTTTCACTATTTTGCCTATACTACGGTCCAAGTTCGTCATTACCTCTAGAAAAAAAAGAATATATTAACATACCGAATATTTATTATGTTTAAAATATACAATAATAGTTTTCATCAACAAATAAGAGTGCAGAATGACGTACATTGCTATCGGGCTCTTGCCATCTGTTCTAATATAAATGACAATATACTATAGAGGAAAACCTGTGACAATATGTATTGTTCTGATACATAAAATGTCAAGCGAAGAACAATGGTTTATAAACGAAACTATCTGCTGTTTTTTAATTCAAACTTTGACTCATAAACCAACACATTGCAGTATTTGCCACATATTGATTATATACAACAATATAATTATGTACCATAAAGCTACGATGTGTCATTATTATATCAGCTGTGGGATGATCATTGCTGGACATAGGTCTCCCAAGTGATTCCATTAGGACCGACCGACCTAGATCATCTGTCTTCGACCGTGGATGGACGTCCTACGGAGTGTCTAACAGTACTTAATACCGTAATTCAGTCTACAGTAATTAAGATAAAATATGAGCTAAAATGACAAAAACGGACAGTTCGTACCTGCGTACAGCCTCCGATTAGAGTTGGCAATGTGTCGTTGCTTGACAGTGGAAAACAGCGGGGGTTGAAGAGCGGCCCCTGCCGTCCCTGAATGCGGGGCGTTGTGCGTCACGTGCAAAAACAGGGGCTGCGATGTATTATGGTACCTTATAACTGTAATAACAACACAATCAATCTATATAGCAGATATGCAACTATATACTAGTCAACTACATTGTACTCTTTACAAAGTCGCATTTGGTCTAGCACACACCAACATAATTTAGAATCTGATATAGCATTGGTAGATTAAGTGGCATCAAACGGCATGATTCTTTTGCTTTTTACTAAATTATGTTAAACGATGATGACACAATCATTTAAGGGCGACTTTGTCAAAAGTACAATGTAGTTGACATAGCCTTCAGAATAAAAACCTCTTAACGTTAAATATATATATATGATCAAGAATATTTATAATACTATATTTTACAAAAGCAGAAACTTAACGTGCCTTCCGAAACATAGAGAAAATTTATTCAATAAATTTTGGGTCACTTAGTCTATCTAATGCAGCAGGTGTGATCATTTCTCTACTACGATTAGCACTGAGAACTTAAAAAAATAACTCATAACATTAATGTATACACCGCTATTCCAAGCATTACATATAATAACATTGATGCCACTGTTTAGCTACAAAGTCAAAAACAGGTAGATATACTTAATCAAATATTCCGAGTTATAAATACTTACTCTTACAAGCTCTGTCAGTCAGAGCATCCACTATGTAGCGGTCTTCCTTTTCTTGAGGGGTGTCGTCATCGTATAGATCCAACCCGAATAATGTTCTTCCATTTGGCCACTGGAATTTAGACAAATGTTTAATTGTCTCAGAATACGGTTTTTTACGTAGGTAGATGACATATATAGGTAGATTGTCCTTCTCTACTACCCGCACAGTAAAATGTCCAGGAAGAAAGCTTTAAGCGCGAGAGCAGATGGTGAGTTTTCACAAAGGATTTCCGTTTCTTGCTAGCTAATCACAACACGTAAGATTCCGTCACGACGGTAATCACTGAGATTGCCACTTCACTTAGCGAGCGCGACAATTACGTGCAAGTTTTTTTCTTTCTTGAGGAGACCATGTCAAAATGAGGGTCTTAGAACTTGGTCGGTCTTAAAAGAATCATAGTTTTATAGTAAACGAATGTTAGATTATGATGATAATAAAGAATACAGGTACCAAATATGCCTATTTAAAACTACACCTCATCGAAAAGCCGTGTAGTGCGAGGCGGTGAAATAAAAAAAGCTAATAAATCGATCGTCGTTCATTAACATCGCTTAATGGTTAACCCTTCATGCAAATTCCTGATATAAGAAACTTCAAATTATGCAAGACTAGCGGCCCGTCCCGGCTTTGCACGGGTAGACGAGGATAATAAATAGGTACATATATTTAAGTAATAAGCATGCTAATTAAAACGACCATGAGTCCCTAATTTGAAAAAAAAATTTATGCTTATCTTAAAGCCTTATTAATATTCTTCGCAGCGTATGCGATGAAAGACATTTTATGGCTAATTTTTTTTACACCTTTGGTTGGTTTTATTTGAAATTTCTAAAGTAATCTAGTACTAAATATAGCCTATATTACTCAATTATATATAATGATAATGCAGCTTTCTAATAAAAAAAGAACTATTCAAATCGGTTCAGTACTTTTTAATTTTATTCGCAAAAATACAAATCTTTCCTCTTTATAATATTATATATTATATAGCGCAGAAGTGTAGATTTATACTTACTATTTCAACATTGTTGTATGTATAGTAGTCAATGAATCCACCTCTCATTCCGTAATGTGTGTCGTATCCTCTGGAAGTGGGTAGATACTCGGGTCTAGACATACCCACATGCCATTTACCCACCAAGTGAGTAGAATAACCGAGCTCTTTAAGATAGGACGGTAAAAGCCTTTCCGTCAGAGGGATGCCCCTGTCTTCTGAATTGTATAGAGGTAATCCATGCATGCCTGTAAGTATTAAAGTTTTAAACTTATAGTCAAAACGGGGCCAATAAAAACTGCAGTTTAAGTCAAGGCATTATAACATATTATTCAAGGGCAATTGTGTAAGATTTTATGACAAAATTCCAAGTAAGATGTCTTGAAACTGATTGAATTAAAAAATAGGTACATTAAAAAATTGTCTCCAAAGCTATTCAGTTAAAGATTATATCAACAACATAACTTTGAGATTAAAATGTGTTAACCACCAGCTCTAAGACAATGGTTTGTTAGCGCCGATCCTGGTAACAATTTCACTACCTCATTGGTGTATCTAACCTTTATCACTAGTTTTTTGCATGTTCCTTTTCTAGTGGATCGCGTAATGACCCTGCAGTACACTTAGCTTTAAAACCCCTCTGGTGCCTGCAGACTAGTTTAAGGTAGGCTTTATTAAATTACATAAGTCTTAGAAGACTATTATAAAAGCTGTTTATTCGGTTATGAGTCATATAAGTATTAGATTATATTATCAATAATGCCGTATAAGAAGAATAGTATCTCCTTTTATTTAGGTCGCTAAAATAGTGGTACCGACAGAAGGTGGTATATGACTCAAATGCGAAACAGCGCAGAGATGGTCAGCACATCGCAAAGTCACCCAGCAACCATAGCCCATGCTGCCCAGGTCTATAATTATGGCCAAAAGTAATTTCTTAGGGAGATTTACTTTCTACAATGGTGCTCCTACGTCTGATATTTTGCCTAATATATTGGAAGTAAGCCTAAACCGAAGGTGAAGAATGACATTGATAAAATATTCAAGTAAATGAAGGTTTGCGTAACGGCAAAATGTCGACTGCCTTTATTCAATTATCTCCAAAGGCGCACAATAGAACCTTGCGCTAGCAAATAAATTGTACTTGATAATATTGGTATTGCCTTGCGTATGGTTGCGGCATATAAAAAATAAACTAAAATTGCTTTTTCATTTAGCAATACGCAGTGAATAGGATTACATGAGCAGTAAAAGTTTTAGTGGAGTAACGTAGAACCGAGAGATTATATGTATTCTCATTCAAATCATTATAGATTCCTTTTGTGATTTGTACATTGGGCTTGTCAATATATTCATAATAAATATAAATGAAATTAAAGTGTCTGTCTATAATATTATAGTAACTGTTTTATAATACATGCATATGAATGCTGTA